>CM053789.1:365352627-365375127 GCA_028749045.1 Cupressus sempervirens
GGTAGGAATGATGCCCACAAGATGATGAACTAATATAAATATTCCTTGCTAGAGGATAGACCCTATTAGGAGTCTATTACAACATTTAGTGCATAGAGTCCTTGTTAGGAGATTCCAACCCTATTAGGAGTTGAGGTGCAATGTATGCAAGATGAGCCCAATACCCAACCATGCAATTTCAACTACAAGAAGAGCTCACTACTCAAACAAGTAATTTACTATTATCTTCATCTTTCCTTTGTCTAGTCAACTAGACCAATCCCTATCAGGCCTTGTAGACTAGGTCACAAACCTCATATCCAATTATAAAACCTTGGATCACTCAGAAAAACCTTGGCAATGAAGTTTCCTTCACTTCTACACTACTCTATTCAACTTCATGTTACACACACTCTAGTTCTTATCATCAATCATAAAATCATATTATATCTTTCAAGATAAAGGAAATTCCTCTTCCTTTATACCAAGTCCTCAAATTAATTCATTGATTCAATTGTTAGACCTTCTCAATTAATTATTATAGGTCCACATTAAGAAAACATTAAACTTAGAAAGAACAATGATCTTCCATGTACTGCAACTTGAATAATTTTCTATATATGCAATATTATGATGAGTGAGCTTATCCATGTCATCACCAATGTGTTTTCTTTATGTCCTCAACCTCAATCCTCAAGATATCTACTTTGCTAAGAGATATAACAAGTTTACTAAAATATGCCTCTATAAACTTTATCTCAGAAAAAACATCACCAAAAATTACATAACATTTTATAGACTTATCCTTTCTTCTTCTAACATTATTTTCATATGTCAGATACTCAAAAGTATCTCTCATAACCTCAAGTAGTTAGAATACTTAACTATTCATCTATACCAACTTGATCTTTCTACTATTCTTCTGTCAAATACTATAGAAAATTGTTATGTTGATATCAATGACAAATTTAGTCATGAATATAACATATCATCATAGTAACATATCAAAAATACTCCTCCATAGGAATATCCTCAGCATTCATGCTTGCAACAATATTCTAAGAATCCCCCCTTTTTGCATTGATGACAACATAGATGAAAAAAATCTAGTTCCAAGAATACCAACAAAAGACTGTTAATCTTCTTTTTCAAATCCTCTTTATCAATCATTCTCCCCCATTGATATACCTCAATGTGATTTCTATCAAATTGTCATTCCATATTATGCTTATGCCAACCATCTTCCTCAGTATAATGTTTTTCATGCAATATTCTCCCCCATTAACATCAACATCAAAGGTTTCAACAACTGCATCAAACTCTACAACAACTGATACTTACAAGCTCGAGTGTTAGAAGATACTCTTCAAAACAATATCAACAAGAGTCCTAGATGACTTTTTCCATCACATATACTCCCCCATATAGGAAGCATTAGCATTTAGTCCAGAAAAACAATGGTACTCTGTTACCCTAGACTAATGCACTCTTTTATCTTCTATTCTGATGTAGGAAGGGGCATAACCCCAAGCATACCTCACAAATACTCAAAATTCTCTTTGGGAAGAAGCTTAGTGAAAATATCTATAATCTACTCTTTAGTGCTCATGTACTCCAATTTGATTTTCTTTTCTGCAACTTTCTCTCTTAACATATGGTACTTAACAAAAATGTGCTTAGTCTTTGAATGCAACACTGGATTCTTAGATATATTTATAGTGCTTGTGTTGTCATAATATATGACAACAAGTTCACTAAGTTCTATCATTATATCCTTTAGCATCTACATCATCCAAATGAATTGATTTCAATTATTTGTTGCTACAACATACTCTACTTCTGCTATAATTTGAGATGTACAATCCTTCTTCTTGCGTAACTAGGAAACCAATCTTCCTCCAAGAAAGAAGGCTCCTCCATTGGTCCTTTTTCTATCATCCATACTACCTACCCAATCTACATAAATAAAAGCATTTAAAGTGAAATCATTAGATCTATTATACCATAATTCATACTCTAATGTTCTCTTCAGATATCTAAATATCCATTTTGCTACTACATAATGTTCTTCTTTGGGATTAGCCTAGAATATTGAAACAATTCCAACAAAATTTGCTATAACCCACCATGTGTGAGTCAGATATTGCAATCCTTCAATCATAGATCTGTACATTTTGTACTTAGCAGTAGATGTCTCATTCTTTGTAGATAACTTGTCTCTAGTTACCATAGGCATTCCAATGGGTTTACATGCTTCCAAACCAAACCTTTTGAGTAAATATTTCAAGTACTTAGTCTAAGAAATAAAGATTCCTTATTTATTTTGTACAATTTGTAGTCTTAGGAAATATTTCATCTCTCCTATAATACTTTCAAATTCTTTCTTCATCTCTTCAAAAATTTTTTTGCTTTCCTCATCATTTTATCCAAATTTAATATCATCCACAAATATTACCAAAATCACTAAACCATCATCAATTTCATTCCAATACAGATTACTATTTGTCATACCTTTTTTGTATCCAAGTTCTGTCAAATGTTTGTCCAACCTTGCATACCAAGTTCTGGGTGCTTGCTTCAATCCATACAATGCTTTCCTCAATCTTCATACTATGTCCTCGTTGTTTGTCAAAGGAAATCCTTTAGGCTACTCAATGTATACATCTTCTTCAAGTTCTCCATTAAAAAAATGTTGAATTGACATCCATTTGATATACTTTGAATTTCTTATGTGCATAGTCTAAGAATAATCTTACTACTTCTATTCCTTCTTGCTTTGAGTAACCTTTACATACCAATCTTGCTTTTTTCCTTAAAATTTATCTTTGCTCATTCATATTGTTCTTGAATACCCATTTAGTTCCTATCACATTCTTGTTTGATGGTCTAGTGACAAATTCCCATGTCTCATATTTTACTATATGATCAAATTCCTCTTTCATATCTTGCTTCCAATAGTCATCTTTACATGCTTCATCTACATTCTTAGGCTCAACTTGAGATATTAAGAATATTTATTCATTTACTCTGCTTCTTGTCATCACACATTTTTCTTTCCTTCTGATGATTTGTTTGGATGGGTGATTCTTTATAATAATCTTTCCTAAAGTAGGAGTTGCTATCTGAACACTTGGCTCTACTGAAGGTTCTAAGCTTTGTTCCTTCCTTGACTCTCCTTCATTCTACAAATCATTGTTAGCCTCAAGAAATACTTCATCATTCCTTATCTTTGTAACAATATCATCATCTAAATTGTAATCAACTATTCTCTTTTGTATTCCAAATTTCTCATCAATTCCCACATTTGCACTTTCCATAATAGTCTTAGTTCTCTAATTATAACATCTATAAGCCTTTTTTTTCAATCAATAACCAAGAAACATACCTTCATCACTTCTAGCATCAAACTTACCAATATCATCATCTATTTTGATATATCACTTACTCCCAAAAAATTTTGAAATACTTAACTGTAGGTGAGTGACCAAACCAAAACTCATAAGGTGTCTTATTTGTGTCTTTCTTAACTTGCACTCTATTCATAGTGTAGACTATTATATTCATAGATTCTCTCCAAAATGTTTTGGATACATCATATTTTACTAACATAGCTCTTGTAGCTTCTGTGACTAATTTGTTCCTTCTCTCTGCAACACCATTCTATTCAATGGTTCTCAGAGATGATAATTATCTTTTAATTCCATTTTCTTATCAAAAAATTTTAAACTCATTCAATGTAAATCCTCCTCCTCTATCTAATCTTAAACATTTAATCATCTCACTAGATTCATTCTCAGCCCTATTCTTGAATATCTTAAACTTATCAAATGCCATATATTTCTCTTTAAGAAATACAATGCACATCATTCTAGAAAAATCATCAACTAGAATCATAAAATACCTTTCACCATAGAATCCTTTAGTCTTGGTAGGATAGCTAAGGTCTATGTGTACAATATCCAACTTTTCTATAGTGGTAAAGTTCTTGCTAGGAACAGAAGTTTTGTTATGATTAGCGAAAATACACTCCTTGCAAATTGTGTTAGTAGGTTTTACAATCTTTGACAAATCTCTAACTAAAAACACTCTACTAGTCCTCACAATATTGTCAAAGTTTATATGACAAAATCTCTTATGCCATAACCAACTATCATCTACCTTTGTGACCAAACATGTCATTTTAGTAGGATTCAACTGAAATACATTACCTCTAGATCTAGTTCCTATTCCAATTACCTTTCCATCTGATCATGCATGTGTTTTCTGTGAACTCTAGCTGATAACCATTGTCTACTAGTTGTCCAACACTCAAAATATTGTTCTTTAAACCATCAACAAATTATACATCCTCAGTGTTAGTTTTATCATCAAGAGTTATAGATCCAATACCTTTAACTTGGCATGTTGCATTGTTTCCAACTCTGAAAATTCCTCCATCCTAACTTTTGAAATCAACAAACTTGTTCATTTCACTAGTCATATGATGTTGAAAACCACTATCAATTATCTAGTTAGATTTCTTCTCAACCTATGACACCAAAGGTACCTTTTTCTGGATTTTCTTCTTTAATCTCCACAAATCAAATTTTATCATCACTAGCACTTAATGCTTGTTCATCATAATCATTATCTTCATTTGCATACAAACATTCTCTATCTTTTCTAGGCTTTTACTTTCCCTTATACATTTTCTCTCTTTTAGGGCACTTAGATGTGTAATGACCATATTCATCACAAGTCCAACATTTAAAGATTTTCTTACTTCCTTTTTCTTTTTTTACTAGAAGGGCTACTCCTTCAATCTTTCTATCTTCCTCAAATCTGTAGCTGCTAGCAAAATATCCTCAAGCACTTGTGATTCTTGAAAAATTAAGTTGAATATTAAGGGCACTAAAAAATGTCTTTTTCTGGTCAACTCTTTAGACTATCTGAGCTCATTCTCAACTACTTCATGTCTTCCAAGAAATGACTACTTTGTGAAATCTTTGGTATAAGATATAAACAATTGTATCATCTGAAATGGTGGTGGTAGAGTCTTTAGTATCTTCCATACAAGCTCATCATCTTATTTGATTCCTCCTTGAGCTTTGATACCTATAGTAATATCTGATATCCTACCTATATATGTTCTTGAAGATTCATCTTCCATCATTTTAGTATCTTGAAATGCACAAATCCAACTTTGTAGTCTTAACTTCTTAGAATACAGATCACCTTCAAAACTATTTTCCAAAGCTTTCCAAATCAAATTTGAAGTAGCAAGTGATTTTACCTGATTGTACTCAATTTTAGGAAGTGTGGTCAATAGTGCTTCTCTAGCCCTCATGTCACAATGTTTCTTTCTACCTTGCTGCAAATTTCAAATCCCTTTCAGCAATGATTATCTTCTCTAATTTTGTTAAGATCCAATGCCCCAAACCTATACACAACAAATGTGTCTTCATCTTTTCCTTCTAGCTATCATAATTTGTTCCATTGAACTTCAAACTATCTTTCTTGAACATGTTTGCCATGGATTTACTAAAGTTGTTAAACTTTTCCTTCAAAGACTTGATGCTTTAATACCAATTGTTAGAAACAATAGTCCACAAAGATAAATGAGAGCAGGGGGGTTGAATTAGTTATCTTACAATTAAAAAATTTATCTTCTTTAAATGAACTTAACCATTCAACCAAAGTAAACAAAAAACATAATAAAATGCACATAGACAATTGTGCCAGATATGTTGACTATGGAAACCCTTGATCATAGGGAAAACCCTAGTGGGAATGATGCCCATGACATGATGAACTAATATAAATAATTCTTGTAAGAGGATGGATCTTGTTAGGAGTCTATTACAACATTTAGTACATAGAGTTTCTATTAGGAGACTTTGAATCCCTATTAGGAGATTCAAACCTTGTTAGGAGTTAAGGTACAATGTGTGCAAGATGAGCCCACTGCCAAAACATGCAATTTCAACTACAAGAAGAGCTCACTACTCAAATAAGTAATTTACTATTATCTTCCTCTTTTCTTTCTCTTGTCAACTAGATCAATCATTATTAGACCTTGTAAACTAGGTCATGAACCTTAGATCCAAATATCAAACCTCAAATGACTCAACAAAATCTTGACAGTGAAGTTTCCTTCACTTCCACACTGCTATGGTCAACTTTTCATTCCACACTCTCTATTGCTCATCATCAATCATAAAATCATATTACATCTTCCAAGATAAAGAAAAATTTCCTTCCTTTATAGCAAATCCTCAAATCCATTCTCTAAGATGGTTGTTAGACCTTCTAAATTAACTATTATAGGACCACATTAAGAACATGTTACACTTAGTGATAACATTGACCTTTTACCTTGTAACTTGAATAGCTTTCCATATATGGAATATTATGAAGAGAAAACTTAGCCACATCATCACCAATATGTCTCCTTCATTTCCTTAACCTTGATCATCAAAATAATAACTCTGCTAAGAGATATAAAAAGTTTACTAGAACATGCCTCTATAAATTCTATCGCAGAACACACATCACCAAAACTTACATAACTTCTTCTAGACTTATCCTTTCTTCTTCCAACATTAACTACATTTCCTAGATACTCAAAATTATCTCTCATAACCTTGAGTAGTTAGAATAATTAAGAATCTATCCATACCAACTTGATCTTTGTGTTGTTCTTCTATCATATACCATAGAAAACTACTATGTTGATATTAATGACAAACTCAATCATGAATGTAATGTTTCATCATAGTAACATATCAATGATACTCCCCCATAGGAATATCATTAGCATTCATTCTTTCAAGAATATTCTAACATGAAGGTTGATGAGGTCACATCCTATGGTGATATCAATTTAGATGAGGTGTTTGAATTACCAAAGTTTGATCTTACATATATCACAATAGATCAAATGAGCATATTGTAGGATGCTCTAGCAAGGAAAAACACCAAGAACTAATCAGAAGAGGGCATAGGTAGAAAAAAACACTTCATGACATCAAGGACATATTTCTTGATGCAATCAACCTACCTACACCTAATGAAGCCAAGCCAATCACTGAACAATTTGCAAATATTGTGGAGAAGATCAATGATAAAGACCTCGATACTAATGTCAAATTACTAGAATGGTATGAGAAGAAATTTGAAACAAAGTTAAATGTCAAATAGATATCAAGTATTATTATACTTCACCAGGTTGAGTTAGCAACCAAAATTGAGGGTGTGAAGAAGATGTTGGAGAACATTTTCTTTCTTTACAGCAAGTTGTGTGATGTTCCTCTATTCACACAAGAAGTGCAAATACACATTGATCATCTAGAGGAAATTTAAAGAAAATAGGTAATATTCTAAAAATATCTCCTGGTCAAAGTGAGTCTCATTTTAGAAATTTACTATCAAAACAAGTTTGGTTAGCAACTTTACAAGCTCAGGATGCAAATATTAGGGTTACATTGATGAACATCTAGTCCATATCAACCCATGATATGGAGTGTTACAAAAGGAAATAGCTTATGCAAAGACATGGATGAAGAAATATCCACATCTTCCTACTCATGAATTCTTACTCACCCTTGCTATCAATTTGGACATTCAGGTCAAATCTCTAGAGGTAGCATGTGAAAACTAGGATGTAGCACTAAAGATTATAATGGAGGTACATAACCCATTCTTGCAAAAACACACAATTCTGATACCACCCATGACATAAGTGTCAAAATGGGGGAGAATAAATTAAAGGAGAGAATTAGTTTTGGGGGAGACCAAACATAGAGGGAGAATATAGAGACAAAGCTAGCACATTAGATCTATTCAATAGGAGTATCCAATTTCAGGAAAAAAATAGAAAATAAACTAAAAGGGAGTTACAAAATTCTAAGTTATAACTATTAAGTCACATGTTTTATAAAATTTTGAAGTTTTTAAATTGTGTATGGAAGCCAAGTAAAGGATAGAGGTTATCTGAGTTATGCTCAAGGGCTAAGGTTATTTATGCATGACCAAGTATTATTTTCACTCATGTCAAAGGTAGAGATTGTTAATCTTCGATTGATTTTGACATATGAGTGACAATAATTCATATGTCGAGTGATCAATGGATGTCAAGTCATTCAGAGGTCAAGTTATAGCATTGAAGATATAGTAGATATTGAGCATCAAACACTTCAAGTGTTGATTATACAATTTTGGACATAGTTTTTTGTAATGGCACAAACTTTTATGAAAACCTTTTTTTAGTCGACTTAAGGATTATTTTGTGATTCTAGATGACAAGGACGAATCTATATTCAAAATCATTGTGCAATACATGCAGCCAATTAGTTAAAATGATGTTTTAATTAGAAAAATGGATGAATCATAATCATTGATTCATAACCAACCCTAAGTCACCTAAGCCTTAATAAGGACGTCAAATCCTAAACATTTTTATGTAAGAATAGAGAAGTTTGCATGTGCAAATATAGCATTCGTGGTGGCTAAGGAGTTGTGAATTGAAATACATTGTAGAATCAGTTAGAGGAGAATAGAGGAAAGGAGTTTAGACAACATAAGTGATACATCTTATTAGAGAGGATCTAGTAGACATTACAAAATAGGTGATTTGTTATCTAGCAGCAAAGTGCTAACCATAGGACCATTGTTGAAACATTATAGCAGGTGAATAAGTTAAATCTCTTTACAAAGTAGTCCTAATAGGCTATTGTAAATCCTTTAACAAGTTTCTTACTTCATTATAAGAGTCCTCTAATTAGGAACACTTCTAATAGGGTGTTGAAATCCATTAATAGGGTAAGATCTAACAATCTTGTAAGCCTTTAACAGGGTAGACCTTTCACAGGGTAGATCATAGTTTGTGATCAAACATTGTAGCCTTTATTAGATACACTTTATTACATAAGTAGGGAAGATTTATGAGTTTCATCCCCACCCTAGTTTTATCTTCTCATTGGAGGGTTTCTGGGTAACCAAATATCTTGTGTCATACATGTTTTAAATGTTATTTTCTTTCATGTTATGGATGAATATGTTTAGCTAGTGATTTTAGTTTAGATGCAAATTGTGAGATGGATGTGTGGTGAATGAAATTATGGTTAAAATTTTTGAAACAGATTCACCTCCTCCTCCCTCCCCTTCCTCTATGAGTTTACTTTCCCCATTGCATTTCCAATAGTTTATTATAGCATACCATAGATTTAAACTATGATGCTAAGCCTATTAGGTAGAAACAACTGCCAGTTAATCCTAATATTGAGCCTTAATGAGAAAGGAACTATCAAAGCTCATAGAGGCTAACATTATTTTTCTTGTCAAGCACTCCTCATAGGTGGCTAATCTTGTTCCTATTATGAAGAAATGTAGTGAAATTAGACTATGTGTAGATTTTAGTGACCTTAATAAGGCTTATCTTAAAGATCATGATCCACTTCCTTCTATGGAACAAATTTTATCCAAGGTTAGTGCTTTGAACAGAAACATTTTCTTTCTTAGATGGCTTCTTAGGCTATAATTAGGTGTTAATCTAGGAGTTAGACAGATATAAGACAACATTCACTACCAAGTGGGGTACCTATGCTTATTGTAAAATTCCATTTGGACTAACCAGTGTAGGTGCCACATTTTAGAAGGCAATGGAGATGGTCTTCAGAGATGTGCTAGAAAATTTTGCATTTCTTTATCATGATGATATAACTATCTTCTCAAAAAATGTAGTAGATCATTTTTATCATTTGAGATAGGTATTTGAAAGATGTAGATAATATGGCATCTCTCTACATCTCAAGAAGAGTGTGTTTTCCACTAACCAAGGAAAGCTTCTGGGGCACATTGTGTTGAGGAATGGGCTAACAATAGATCCATAAAGGGCGGAAATATTTTTCTCTCTCCCACTTCCTATCCATAAGAAAGGACTGCAAAGCTTCCTTGGTAGGATCAACTTCATAAGAAGGTTCATCCTCAACCTTGCTTCCATTCTAAAACCTCCCATAGCTATGATAAAAAGAATACAGTGTTCTCCTAGACCAAAGAAGGGAAGGCTAGTTTTGAAGTGATCAAGAAATCACTTGCATCAACCCCCACTCTTGTCAACCCCAATTTTGATAGAGATTTCACCCTCTAATCTCATGGAGGAGATTCATGTATTTCAATTGTTTTAAGAAAGTTGAATAATGAGAATTTGGAATAGCCCATTTCTTTCTTTAGTGAAGAGCTTGAAGATTACAAAGACATGTATAGATATATAGAGAAACAAGCCCTTCTTGTTGTACGGGCTTTCAAAAAATTTAGACATATGTTGCCTCACAACAAGGTATAGCTCCTCATACCAAATGCAAGTGTGAAGGAGTTCCTCCTCAACAAGGACAAATGAAAAGAGAGCTAGATGGATCATGAAAGTCATGGAGTATGACATTAATATCAAAATCACCAAGCTTGTTAGAGGCAAGGGATTTTGTGAGAAGATGGCTTCATCTTTTGAAACATATGAAGGGGCTACCCTCTTGATTCAAGCTGAGGAACCAAGGGAGAATGAAGATCAGATTGATTGGTTGCATCACATAACTACCTTCTTGCTAGAAGGAAGATATCCCAAAGGCCTAGACAAATCCATGAGAAGACAATTCATATTATAGGATATTATATATGTCTTGGTGGATGGAGTATTGTTTAGAAAGGATAATGATGAATTCCTATTGAGGTGTATCAAAATGGATCAAGTCAGGAGATTATTAGAAGAGTTCCATGGTGTCCCTGCTAGTGGTCATTTCTCAGTCAGGATCACTACAAGGAAAATAATGAGGGTTGTTTATTATTAGCTAACCTTAGTCAATGATTGTTAAAAGTGGATGAGGAAATGTGAGAAATGTCCTTTCTTCTCAAGAAAGAAAATATTAGCTTCCCTTCCTCTCCATCCCATCAAAGGTGATTGACCCTTTTCTCAATGAGGTTTTAATTTTATTTGTCCAATAAATACATCCTCCAATGCTAGTCACAAATGCATTTTGGCAGCCACAAATTACTTCACAACATGGACAAAGGTAGTGACTCTAAAAGATGAAACAAATGCTTTAGTGGTTGAGTTCCTTGGTGGAATAGTGACAAAATTTGGTGTTTTGTCAACCATCATATCAGATAATGCCAAAGTGTTTTTTGGAGCTCATATATTCTCTTGGGCTCTTGAATATGGAATATATTTGAGAACTTCATCAAATTATTATCCTCAAAGGAATGGTTTGGCTAAATCCTACAATAAGAAACTCATTGAGATAATGAAGAGAACAATTGAAGATAACAAGAACTGTTGGCATTCAATGCTAAGTATTGGCCTTTGGGCTAACATAATTACACCCAAGAGAGAAATTGGGAATTCATCTTTTCATGTTGGTATATGGAAGGGATGCCAGGCTTCCTATTACACTTCAGTTCCTGTCTTGAGTTGGCTCATCAATTAGAGCTAGAGGAAAATGATCCCATGACAATTAGGTTAGTAGAGCTAATTAAATTAGAAGAAAAAGAAACAATGGGCTATGCATACACTTGAAGCTCGACGCCAAAAAGTCAAAAGATTTTTTTACAAGAAGGCTATAGCTAGAGTTTTTAGAGAGGGAGACCTTGTTATCAAGTGGGATATAGATAGAGCTATGCCTGGTAGGCACTCCAAATTTGATACTATGTGGAGTGGCTCTTATGTTATCACTAGCTGCAAGAAAGCCAACACTTTCTAGCTATCTAGGCCTAATGGTGATATTCTATGAATTCTAATCAATGGAATTAACCTTAAGCCTTGCTTCTAGAGAAGGTAAAGGTTTTTTTTATATAGTAGAGTAGTTTCTTGTTTTCCATAAGTTCATGAGTAAAGGGTTCTCTATAGGAGATAACAAAGTTTTTGAAGTTTTGTAGTTATTGAGAGGAAGCAATATTTTGTGGGGTCTTAGGTAGTTTGTTGGTGCATTTTTTGTGACTTCAACCCAATGGATTGCTTAAGGCCACTAGTCCATGCTTAGTAGTAAAGAATCCTCTCTAAGTCCCCAAAATTGTTAGCCATTTTTGTACCCCAATTTAAATTTGAGTTTTCACAATGACAAACATGACCAAAATTCAAATTTGACTATTCAAATATTTTTGGCCATGCAAGCTCGATAGGGATGTGTAAAAACCTTGGTTCTACCTCTTATATTCCTAAGACTTCAAGATTTTCATATTTGCATGCTATATCCTTATAAAAATTCAAGTTGCAATGATGCACTCATTCCTCTTCTTGCATAGTCATAGGCAATTAAGGAGTAACTATCAATTAATCCTCAAACATGTGAAACAATCAAGTTCAAAAGCTATGCAACTTAGTAGGTTAGGGGGCAAGTTTTCAATTTTAATTTACGAAGGTGAGACTAACCTTCATCCCAACATCATAGGTATTTAAGACTAAATTGAGGTTTGGGTTGCGAGATAGAGAAATCCCTTGCCCACTCATTCACAATGATAACACATGGGTTTATGATTCAAGTGATAATATTGTGATTATCTCTTCATCACATAGTCATAAAGAGTTAGGCTTAATGGCGTGTCAAGGTGGTGATGCTACGAAATAGGTTTGTTTGCACAATCACATAGAGTTTAGGGAAAACCATGGTTAAGGATATGATGATGTGAAATGCCTTTGGTCACTTCATCATATATTTCAATGCTAAACCTCATGCTTAGGTCCTGACTCTATGAATTCTTTGAGTGCACCTTCGTAGGGATAATGGTAATGTTAAACTTGAAGGTTGTGATGTCACAAAACATGATATAGTCAAAGCCTATAGATTTTCATATGTTTACAATGTTAACATTAGGGTTAATGATTCAAGTGGAAATATTGTAGAATGGGCTTGTTTGCATGATCCCAAAGGTTAAATGGAAGAATAGATATCAGTCACATTGACATGATCATGGTTAAGAGGTGATTTTTTTAGCTTTTCAAGGTTTGGTCTACAACTGTGATAGACAATTGTGATGTTGTGATGGAGAATGAAGTGGTTAGTAAATACAATCTTTGCACCATCATAGGTATCCAAGTATAGTCAAGCTTTAGGTTGTGACCATGCAAAATGTAGCGGATGGAGTAAGTTAACAATGATCATAGGATCACAAGCATCTGATGCTAACCAAGAAATAGGTTGTGAAAGGGTGACAAGGGACAAAATAATTATTTCTGCACCATCACACGAGTAGAAGTTTGTTAAGTCTAAATTATAGTGATGGTGCAAAGAGCTAATTACATGTTGACCACAGGGTTGCAATGGTTAGGGAGATAAAGAGGAGGCAAGTTGCAATGTAGTGATCAAACATGAAATGAAGGTGGTCGCAACTTCACATGGTAAGATAGTTAATAATAAAATCAAGTGGCAAAGCCACAAATAGATATGAAGATGCAAGGTCAACATAACATAGAAAGCCAGGGAGTTGGCAAAATACTTAGAGGACATTGGTCCAAATGGATGGATAGATGGATTGACTTCATTTGACCATCTAACATGGATGGCTTAGTGTATCGAGAACAAAGCAAGTAATTCCTTAATGGAAGTAGCTCATTGATTACTTCTAGCTACTTCTCTGAGTGTTCTCCATGCATAGTTAATGAATCATTCATCCAATCATTGCTATGGTTGTTCATACACATAATCAAAGTGACCATGGAAACCATTTATGTCTTGTCAGGGCTCAAATTTATGCATAGGATCATATTTCCTTGATCAAATCTTCCCTAGATTTGTTGTAATTGTACCTTGATCAAATCTTCCCACAATTTGTTGTGATTGTTCTCTATGACTTTAATGGTAGTAGTTGAGCTTTGGCTTAGTGCAAAATTTTTATCAGTTATGCTTTAGCTATAAAAGAAATTTGTATAAACCCTGTAAGGGATGGTATTTCTCTAATTCTATAGTAGTAGTATTCTATTCTCTATTATTGTAATTCTCTTTTTTTTGTGAATGAATATCATTCTCATTTATATCTCATCCTTCCATTCATATATTGTACAACATCATTTTCCTTGTATTGATGTATTGCTTTCATTCTATAGTTATATGTTGTATCTATTTGTCTTCAAATTATATAGAGTGAAGTCCCTTATACCATTTCATTGATTTTTGATCTATACATGATTGTTGAGTCAAAGCTAAGATAGAATCTATGTATCCAAAGACTATATTGATGAATTGTACCTCCTTTGGTAAAGATAAGATTGAACAATACTATTTGGTGTATCACCCCCTCTAGAATAGAATAGGTAGTTTTCTTTCATTCATTCCTTCTCCCTTTTCCTCTCAATAAATAGTTAGGTGCACCTTGATACTAAGGAAGTGCACCTTCTTCGAAGATTGAATCTCTAGTTGCAAAGTCCAATAGTTTCAAAATTATTTCCATGTTACATGAGGTTTCCTTTAGGAAAATAATTTAGGCAAGGGTGCAAACTTTTGTGTCAACAATAACCATTAGATCCTAGATTTCTATCTTTGTACCTATCAACAGTTGCTTGAACCAGACAATATTGGAGAAATTAACTGCTTCTACATAGTCTACCTCTATTGTAGACTAAGAAATACAATTCTTCTTCTTACTCATCCAAGACACTAATCCTTTACCCAGAAAGAATTCTCCACCAGTAGTGCTCTTTCTATCACAAACACTTCCTACCCAATCAACATCTATGAAGGCTTTCAAGTCCAAATTGCATCCTTTCTTGTACCATAACCCATAGTCTTCAGTACCCTTTAGATACATCATGATTCTCTTGATTTCCATCATGTGATTTTCTTTAGGATTTTTTGAGAATCTTTCCACCATACCCACTGCTAATGCAATATCAGTCCTTGTGTGCACTACATATTTTAGTTTTCCAATCATTGATCTATATTTGATCTGATCTACATCTTTGGAATCATTATTCTTGGAAATATTATGTCAAGTAGACATAGGTGTCTCAACCAGTCTTGAATTTTCCATTTCAAACTTCTTTAATATCTCCTTGATATATTTAGCTTGAGTAATGTAGATACCATCTTTCTTTTGTTGAATCTGTAATCCAAGAAAGAATTTTATCTCTCCAAACATGGAAATCTAAAATTCTTTAATCATCTCTTCTGAAAAGGCTTTGCACAAGTCATCATTTCCAATAAACAATGTGTCATCTACAAACATTTCAGCCAATGCATTCTTCTTGTTTGGTCCTTTTTTGATATACAGGCTCCTATTATCATTTGTTCTTTAAAAACCAACCTTTATCATAGTTATGAAGTCTTTCATACAAAGCTCTAGGAGCTTGTTTGATTCCATACAATGCCTTGTGCAATATACAAACCATGATATCCTTTTTTCTAGGATCTACAAAACCTTTTGATTGTTCTATGTGAACATCCTCTTCAAGAATTATATTCAAGAATGCATATTTGACATCCATTTGATAAACTTTAAATCCTCTATGTATAGCATAAGCTAATAATTTTCTATTCTAATACCTTCTAATCTTGCAATAGGAGAAATTTTTTCACAATAATCAATACCTTCTTCTTGAGAATAACCTTTTCATACTAACCTTTCTTTGTTCATGGAAACTTCCCCATCTTCATTTACCTTATTTTTGAAAACCCACTTTGTGCCAATTAAATTTTTATGCTTGGGTCTAGGAACAAGAGTTCAAGTCTTATTCCTCTCTATCTACTCTAACTCTTCATTCACATCTTCAATCCAACTTTCATTATCAAAAGCATCTTTAACTAATGTGGGTTCAAACTCAATAAGCAAAAATTTACATTTTAATTTGTTTCTTGTCATTGTACCATCTAACTTGTCTCTAATGATCTGATCATGTGCATTTTTCCTTTTGACATATCTTGCTAACACAAGTACTTTGGATTTGGAACTTGTTCCACTAGCCTCATCATGATCTTCTATATCAAGCTCAGGTCCCACTATCTATGGCTCAAGTCCTTTTGACTTATTTTTCTCTGGCTACAACTCAGTAGCCTCTTATTGTGACTTAGATCCTTTAGACTATGACTTAGGTTGCACTGGTTGCAACTCAGGTGCTTCTAGATATTTTGGGGACTTGGGAGGTGAATTTTCTTAACTTCTAATTAGATTTTCCAATGTATGAGGTTCATAGTAAATAAACCTTCTATATTCCTCAACTCCTTTACTACCCTCTTCTTCACTCTTTTCTACAAACTCATCAATTGTCACATGTGCACCTTCTACAATCTTATGAGTGGATAAATTCAAACATTTCTAAGCTTTACTTCTACTAGAGTATCCTAGGAATATTCCTTCATCACTTTTGACATCAAATTTACCTTTCCTGGTCTCTTTTAGAATATAAGTTTTGCTACTAAATACTTTTAAGAAACTTACATTAGGTTTGTATCCATACCATAGTCCATAAGGAGTTTTATTTGATGCTTTTTGCAATTTTACTCTATTCAAGGTATGCATTGTAGTATTGATTTCTTTCTTAATGTATGTGATTGCAACATTCTTTTCTATCATCAAAGTTCTTGCACAATCCATGATGGATCTGTTCCACCTTCAACTATACCATTTTTTTGAGGTGTACCAAGGGCTAATACTTATCTTTTGTTCCTCTTTTAGTGAAAAATTCATTGAATTTGTTAGAGATGAATTCACCACCTCAATCTATCGTCAAACACTTTTGCTTCTTTCCATTTTCTTTCACTACTCTTGCTAGATACCATTTAAACTTTTGAAAGACTTTAGAGTTTTCTTTCAGATATATTATAGTCATCATTCTAGAACAATCATCAATAAAAATAATAAAATACTTATCTACACTATAGGTTTCAATTCCAATAGGTCCACATAAGTTTGTATGAACCAACTCCGAGAATTCTTGAAAATGATAGTTCTTTCTTTTGAAACTTGTCTTTCCCATCTTACCAATTTGATAATTTTTGCATAGGTCCATATCAAATTTCCTAAAACTAAGAATAACTCTCACTCTTTTCTTCATTCTTATCTTGATCAAACTGTCAAAGTTCACTTGACATAACATTTTATGCCATAACCAGATTTCTTCTACTTGAGCAATGCAACATGAACTTTCACTAAGATATAGGTAGAATAGATTACCTTTCGTTTATTTACCAAACCCAACTAGATTTCATTTTCCATCTAGTAGCTTGGCTTTCCCATTCATGAATTCTGCATTGAATCCAATGGTATTCAATTGTTCCACACTCGGTAGATTATGCTTTAGTCCTTCAATCCAATAAGCATTATCACATCTAAGTTCATAGGTTAATGGTATACAACATTTTCCCTTTATGTAACATGGTTCATTGTTTCCAAATCTCACACTTCCACCATTATAATTTTTCATATGTTCAAACTTTGTTTCATCACTAGTCATATGATGTGAGCACCACTATCAATAATCCATGTATCATTTTCCTAATGTGAGAGATAAGTGTCATTTTTTCTCCTTCATCATTAGATTCATTGTTTATAATGATATATATCATCTTATCATCTTTTCTACTATCTAAATCTCTATCCATAAAACAAGATTTCTAACCTTTTTCCTTGTATTCCTTGAAGTTCTTGAAATCCTTCTCACCTTTGTACTTTTTGTGCTTCTTTTCATCACTTTCTTCTCTGTTTGGATATCTTGTAGGAATGTGTCCAACTTCTTCACAAGAGAAATATATCAAGGGAATCTTACATTTATACTTTCCTTTTCCTTTGGGATACCTTCTAGAATTTAATGCTTTAATGTCTTGAAGATTAATGTTAGAACTATCTTCCTCTTCACTTTTAGAATGTTTTCCTTTAGACTTTGTAGATTTCTTCTTCTTTAGTGATAACTTGGCTTCACATGCAAATTCAAGATTGCTAGAACTAGTAGTATAATTATCATAGTTATCCAATTCAAATACAATCAATCTTCCAACTAGAGCATCCAAAGTTATGTTGTTATTTGGATCACATCTCATCTCTTGAATAGTAGACACTCTGATTGCATAGATAAGAAGACAGGTTCTAAGTACCTTGTTTACCACTATCACATCTTCAATTGTTCCTCTAGAGGCCTTGATAGCACTAACACTAGCTTTGATTCTCTCAACATATTTTGCAATGTTTTCATCCTCTCACATCTTCATTAGATCAAAATGGCCTCTCAATATTTATGCCATGGCTATTTTCACATTATCATCACCTCTATAGATATCATTTAGTTTGGTCCACATGTCATGAGCAGTAGCATATCCTTTGACATCATCAAATTCACCATAGTTAAGAGCTGATGCAATGTCAATCATAATGATGTTATCATTTTTTTTTTCCATCAATCTACTCCACAGTTGATGTTCCAATAGGAGCCTCATATGAATTTTCCAAATATTTCAAACTTAAATCACTGATTGTTTTCACATGCAACTTCATAATTTCTTCCCATGCCTCAAATTTATCTCTATTTAGCTTGCAAATCTCTCTTTTGTAAGACGTCCTTTTCTTTAGCTTAGGTCCTTGAAACCTTTTCTTCAATCACCAAGAAGTTCTAATACCAATTATTGGAAATATAAGAGGAGTAACTGAGAAGGGGGGGGATGAATTAGTTACCACTAGAATAAATCTCAAATCCCTTAGATGTCAACATAGAAAACAAACTTCACTGAAAGTACTGATGCTCAACAAATACATATGCACTCTGGTTACACTAGTAAATATTGTAACTTGGAAAACATTGAAATAACAACTTGTAACTAGACAAATGATTAACATGAAAATCTTAAGATATTATCTTTCATTAACCTTACTTAACTTAGCTACAAACACACAATAAATAGCATGAACACAAATGACACCAATATTTAATGTAGAAACTCAATTTGGGAAAAATCACTAGTTATAACTAGTTATTGATTTTCACTTTTCTGAAGTCAGCCCTATTAGGAGCCAACCCTATTAAAGGTTACAAAACACACTATTATTTTTTACCCTGTTAGAGGATTTAATCACCCTATTAGGAGTGGCATTGTAAGAGGTCTTTAGACACTTCAATCTAGAAATGCCACCTTGTTGGAGGATTTACAAATAGTTGTTAAGCCAACTCTATTAAGAGATTTAGATTAGTGCTACAATGAGATGAGTTGATTTCTGATGCAACTAAATTGTTTCTTACAAATCTCAATCCCATCTTGAATACTTGATCCTTCTTGATCGAATGTATATTTGTGGCTCCTCAAGGATATTATTCTTATACTTTTAATTCACTTCCTCATGGCATCTTCTATTCTTACATACACACACACACACACACATTCAATCTTGAACTTGACCTTTTATTTATATCATACAAAATTTCATGTCAACTTGAATATGACTTAGAATAGTTCTATTCATCTTCTCAATCAGATAGAACCAACAAACAAATCTAATAAACTCAATATGTCAAAATAAGAAAATCCTTCGTTAGCTTACCCTACTCGGTAGATGCTAACATAGAAATGATTTCCCAATATTAAATAAGAGAATGTGGTTAACATTGCATCTTTATAAAATTTCTTTGGTAAGTGAGTGAGCTCAATTAACACTCAACTTCTATGAACTTCTCTTTGTCACTCGAGTGAACTCAGTAGACATTGTCTTCAAACTTGGCAAACTCTAGAATGCTTGAAAAATATAGGAAACTATCTTCAATGCCCTACTGAGCTCAACATACACTTACTAGTAAAGATATGAAATTTTGTGTGCTATCAAAGAAAACACACAATTAACCAACTATATTCAATAATCTCCCTCTTTGGCATTGATGGCAACAAAACATGTCATAATTTAATGAAATTAATAGAGTAAAATAAAGTAAGGAAAATATCCTTAGTTTTATTCTAATTATCATACTTGAGAACTCCCTCTGCCTTCAATTTCTCCCTTTGTCAGCAAACTCTGTCTTCAACATCTTCTTCAGATAGAAAACTATCCCTCTTTGATATTTTCAAAAAAAAAAATCTATGATATGATACTCTCCCTCTTTGACATCTTATGCCAAAGATGGTATTCAATGAATATCAACGCACCTCATGTATTGATTCATATGAAATCTTCCCTTTTTAGTACTATATTAACCGACTAATCTTCAACATACTCTAGTTGATGCATCACTAAACTTCATTTTAGTGAGCTTTAGATAGGGAAATGACCCCTAACTTACCTCTTAGATATAGAAATGCATCCTTAGGTAATGGTTTCATGAATATTTTGATAAAAAAAAATTTAGTATTCACATACTCCAATCTTACCACTTTCTCTTGCACCAATTAAAATGATATTTTATAGAAATGTACTTCGTTTTGGTATGTATCACTTGATTCTTTGATATATTAATTGCACTAGTGTTATCATAGAAGATAACTATTAGCCATTTGTGCTCCCCTCCCCCCCATCTATGGTAAATTTTTAATTTTCAGGGTGACAAACATTACCAACGTTCAAATTTGACTATTCATATATTTTTGGCCATGCAAGCTCGATAAGGATATGTAACAACCTTGGTTATACCTCATATATTCATAGGTCTTTGAGATTTTCATATTTTCCTATTATATCCTTGTGAAAATTAAAGTTGTGATCATGCACTCAGTCCTCTTCTCACATAGTCATAGCAAATTGTGGAGTAACTATCAATTAAGTAGCAAACAAAGAAAATAGTCGAGTTCAAAAGTAGTGTAACATCATAGGTCATGGGGCAAGTGTTCAGTTTCAACTCACAAAGTTGTGACTAACCGTCATCGCAACATCACAGGTGTTTAAGACTGATCTGAGGTCAGGGTTGTGAGATAGAAAAACCCCTTGATCATTCATTCATAATGTTAACATATAGGTTAATAATTCAAGAGGTGATGTTCTGATTACCTCTTCATCATGCAGCCTCAAAGAGTCAGGCTTAACCATGAGTCAAGTTGGGGATGTTGCAAAATAGTCAAGTTGCATAATTGCATAGAGTTCAGGGAAAACCATGGTTAAGGTTGCGATGATGCAAAATGCCTTTGGTCACTTCATCACAGGGCTAAATGCTAAACCTGAGGTTTAGGTTCTGACTATGCAAATGCTTGGAGCACACCTTTGTAGGGTTAATCTTTCAAAGATGCAAGTGCTAATCTTTACATATTAGAATCTACTAATGCTATCAAATGTGAGCAGATACACACACACACACACACACACACACACACACACACACACACACATATATATGTATCTACATGTACATACATATATATGTATATACTTGTAAATCCATACACATTTATATACACAGATATCCATATACATATACATATATATACACATATATATACATATGTATATATATATATATATATATATATACATATATGTATACATATATAAGTGTATATATACATACATACATGTACATATATGTATATGTAGATATGTATATATATCTATATACATATATACATATAAAGATATTTATACATACATACATACATGTATATGTACGTATGTATATGTATATATACATACATATATATACATATGCATATGCATATATATGTATGCATATGTATATATATGTATCTATATGCATATATAGATGTATAGATATTTATACATACATATACATATGTATATATACATATACGTACATATATGTATATGTACATATGTATATCTATATATACATACATATATATACATACATACATACATATACATATATACATATACATACATACATACATACATACATACATACATATATACATACATACATACATACATACATACATATATATATATATATATATATATATACGTGTGTGTGTGTGTGGAAAATTTCTATCATGGAGGTAGCAGTCTTTTGATTGATAAAATAATATCAGTACATGAGATATGTAAGAGACATAAAACATGCCAAAAGATAATGAAAGCCAATATCAATAGTATTGTATTTTTTATGAATTTATATCCCTCATTAACATTCCATTTATCTACCTTTGGTATATCTTTTTTATACACGCACGGCTTAAATATCACACATTTAGTCTTCATTCCTAGGCAAAAAAGTCTTAAATTGTTAAAGTTGACTTTTCTTTGAAGCTTAAAAATTGTACTTTTCTTTTATGTTCTTGATGATTCTCATGAATGGCAGGGATATGAAGAGTATTATAGAACTAAACAAGGAAGCAAGTTATATAACTTTAATGAACGACAAAAAAAATCTGACAAGTAACAAACTTTTCTTGTGAAAAAAAGCTTTGATAATTAAATTGGATTAAAGTGGGTTAAATTAAGAGATTAAATCATGAACTATAATGAATCCGTCTATACAACAAAAGTGCCAATGTAGATAATTTTTAGATGCACACAACATTCCCAAGGTCTTCGTCTTTCTCTTCATAGATTTTCAGAATTGATAATGACTACAGAAGTAACCTCTTTCTATGTCCATAAAATTCTACTCAATCCATAAGAGCTAAAATTTGTAGTTTCTTG
>CM053789.1:365380127-365697627 GCA_028749045.1 Cupressus sempervirens
TATTGCTACTTAAGAGCATAATTTGGTTTACCATGATCCTGCACATACCCTTACGCTCCTTATGCTCTTTGGTATATCCAAGGGAGGGTTTCTAGTAACTTGGTGTATTATGGCCTTGTCAATTTTGATTGTTCTTCCTTCTATCCATAACTTCATATGATGAACATCGATCAGTATAATCTTTATCCACACTATGTCAAAAACTTTTGGAAAATGTAGGGCCTAGGTAAACCCTTTCTTGGAAACAATCGTGTGCTTATCCTCTAGTATTTCATTACTACATAACTTCTCATAAGCTTCCCTTATCTCAAAATCTCTAATTTGTCCTATTTTTCACATGTAACATGATCTAACATCCTAAACAATCAAAACTATGGGTGGAATTGATGATAGGGTGCTAATATCATCTTTAGTCTACTCAAAATTCACACTATTTCTGAAATTCAGTGAAGCACAGTGGTTGTTCCTCACACTTTGAGCATTGCCCTCTTTCATTATTTCACTTGCTAATGCCATTTCTCTCTAGGCTTTAATTGAAAAATCAATTTTCTTTGATAACTACTAAATTGACTCAAAACTAAAAGTAACACTTACTAACTTTATCAAATTCATTAGTGCTTCACTGTGATTGACTTTCTTTGTCTCTAAATTTTCCTTTGAATCGCTTGGTGAATAAAAATGAATGTTTAAATTTGATAAATGTCTTCAATTTTCCATTTTGGGTCTGTAATAAATGTATTCATACTTGGTAGGTGTATGACAACTATCTCAGTCTCCATGCTTGCTTATAAACATTCAGTTATCATTACCTTACTCAACCAATTCCAATTTGGTAGGTCAACACATTACTTCAGTCAATATAAGTTATTGGTATATACTACAATGGTCAGTGCATATAGACTATATTACTGATGCTCGCTACTTCATGTTGTGAATGATTCTTTTTCATTTTTCTCTTTATAGATCTTTTCTTAATGCATGTTTTCTTACATATGTAGATATGAAATCTTAGCACATTTAATGTTAGAAACTAATGTAAAATATATCATTAAATATGCAATTCCTACATACCTTCTTTACTTAGTTAGCTATGATGCGATCACCTAATCCATTAGACTAGGTGATCTTTGTTGATGCAAGAGCATCCTAGGTTGACATTTTATTCTACTCATTTGTGTTTACTCTAGAAATTGTCGTCAAGTTACAGTCATTGTCAAGTTGCAGGAATTGTCAAGTGCCAGTAATTATACAATTTAAGTTGAGCTGGAGTTATCCCATGTCATGCTAACACTTGGGTTAGCATGTTATACCATCTCACTCTGCAATGTGTGTCAAATTTTGTAGAGTGTATTGAGTGACTCTTCATGTGTTGATTGGTTCTTCATGTGCTAAGTTTTCCCATTGATTCCAAGTGTCAGCATTTCGGACATGTTTTCTTCATCTTTGGTGTGAGTTGACTTATGAGATTTATTTTGACCATGACATTTTTGCTAAGATCTTTCCTTGGGATGTGTTCAGACCATTGTTAGGTTAGCTTTCCTATTTTTCCATGTTCTAGAATGTTTTGGAAGCCATGTAGGAAAGTATAAATAGGGGGCCTTGTGAAGTCTTTTGGGGATTCTTTTTGGGGGAATGATATTATAGCTTGGGAAGGGAATGAGTTATAGGTGCAAATTTTGAAGAGCTAGGGCTATGACTTAGAAACTAGATGATTGCTTGGTGGATCTAAGGTTGCAAGTGTGGATTCTTCTTGGTGTTCTTATCCAATTGTGTATCTAGACTAGTTGGGATTGGGTTTGTAAGTTGGATCTCGTTTGATCTTGTAGAACTAATTTTGTAATTGATGTTTGTATTTAGCCCTAACCTAGAAGGCCTTATAGCTAGGCATATTGCATGTAATCAATTATGTCTAGAAATAAAGAGTTGTGATTTGGTATCATATCTTGCATTATTACTTCTTGTTGTTGTGTTTCTAATATGTGGTTATTTTTTGGGGGCTAGGACATCTCCTTTAGGGATTCTCCTGCCTTGTGTTATGTTAGGTGGTATCAGAGCTCAATTGTTCCTGAGCATGTAGAGATTGCTGATTCTGAGATAGTTTGCACTAGGATCATGGGTCAGAGAAGTTTGATTTGGTGCAGCCAACTAATCTTTTGGATTTGTGGATCTATTGATTAGGGTTTGTGAAAACCTTGGAAGATGCCTCCAAGAAGATTCGACCAAAAATTGATGATCTTAGTGATGTTGTAGAAGAATGGATCTCAGAGAAGGTTAAATAAGGTTTTAGATCTGAGATGGAGGATGTCAAAGCCAATTTTAGATCTCAAATAGCATTGATGAAGAGTGACATGATTGCAAAAATTGTGACTACTTTAGGTGGCATACCTAGGCATGTGGCTACCAAAGGTATTTATGAGGAAGATGCCAAAGACTTTGAAGTTTTTGGATCAAGTGGTGATGGTAGAGCTGATTGTGTGGAGAGACCTATTTTACTTAGGGTTGGTTAGTTTTCTTGACTTGGATCTCAGTTGAAGCTAAAGCATAAGATGGAGGTTTCTAATTTTTCAAGTACTTTTAATCATGAAGACCTGATTGATTGGATTGGTGAATTGGAAGACTACTTTGAGCTTGAGGATATTACGGATTCACTCAAAGTTAGGTTGGCACAAACTAAATTGAAGGGACATGTTTCTTTTTGGTGGAAGGAAATGCAAAGAGACAGAGAGGAGGAAGGTGAAATGAAGATCTCTAGATGGAGATTGATGGCAACTAAGTTGAAAGATAATTTCATTCTTGTAGATTATGAACTTGAGTTGTTTAAGAAGTTGTAGAATCTAAAACAAAAGGATATTACTGTGAAGGATTATACCAAAGAGTCCTACAAGTTGACTATTCAGTCTAGGCATAGAGAATTGTCAAAGGGAAAGGTAGCTCAGTACATTAATGGATTAAGATTCAATATTCAAGATGAGATTGGTGTGTTGAATATTCCTTCAGTTGAGGACTCTTATTAGTATGCTTTCAGAGAAGAAAAGAAGCTAAAGATGAAACATCAAGGAAATCCTCAACGAAAGGAGAAGCAGGATAGCTCAGCACAAGCTAAATCGAGTATAGTGGGTGAACCAAAACCTGTTGATCAAAAAAGGAGGACAAAAGAGGCAATTGTTTCAAATGTGGTAAAGAAGGGCATAGATCTTTTGAATGTTCAGTTGGTAGGTAAATTTTTTTTATGAATGAGATTGAAGTCCAAGATAGTTAACCTGAGCAAGGAGAGAATTTTTTGGCTTGGCGAGTACTAGTGGGTCAGAGAACATTGGATTCTTGTAAGAGGAATAGTTTTTTTAGCACTAGTTGTAAGTCTAGACACAAAATCTGCAAAGTGATTATGGATGGTGATAGTATTGATAACCTTGTTTTTGAAAGGATGGTTCAGAAACTCGGTTAGAAGAGAGTAAGGCATCCTTATCCTTATCGGATTGGATAGTTGCAAGGTGAGCATGCTTTGAAAGTGAGGGAGCAATGCCTTGTTGATTTCCAGATTGGGTAGTATAATGATCAAGTGTTGTGTGATATTATGGATATGAACTATTGCCATTTTTTATTTGGTAGACCTTCTGAGTATGATTGTGGGGCTATGCATGATTGTGTAAAGAATGTGTTTATTGTTGGGAACGGTGGCAGGAAGTTTTCACTGATTCCTTTGCAGAATGAAGAGCTCAGTAGGAGCAACCTGAGTTGAGTTAGCAAATTCTGAGAAGGTTGGAGATCAACATGGAAAGTAGACCTATGGAACACGTACGATGGATGTGAAGAAGAAGAAGAAAAACAAGGGAATGAGTGTGCAAGTTTATGACTTAGAGAACATGTATGTGAAGAACTAGTTTGGGATTTATGTGTTGAATCACAAAAGATGTTCTTCTAGCTTCTAGATCATCTTTTCAAACCTAGGATGTCTGATGCAAGAGCATCTTAGGTTGACATGTTATCCTACTCATTTGTGTTCCTTATGGTAGTTGTTGCCGAGTTATAGGCATTGCCAAGTTGCAAAAATTGCTGAGTTCTAGTAATTTTGTAGTTTAAGCCTAGTTGAGGTTATCCCACATCATGTTAACACTTGCGTTAGTGTGTTATCCCATCTTGCTCTGTATTGTGTGCCAAGTGACTCTTCATGTGACAAGTTTTCTTGTTGATGCTGAGTGTTAGCAATTTGGATGTATTTGTTGTGTTTTTGGTGCTAGTTGACTTTCAAGATTTATTTTGACCACAATGTTTATGATAAGATCTTGCCTTGGGATGTGTCTAGACTATTGTTGGGTTAGCCTTCCTATTTTATAAATTCTAGAATGTTATGTAAGCCATTTTGGCAAGTATAAATAGGGAGTCATGTGAAGTCTTTTGGGGATTATTTTTAAGGGAGTGATATTCCAGCTTGGGAAGGGAATGAGGTATAGATGCAAATTTTGAAGAACTATGGCTTCGACTTAGAGACCAGAGCATTGCTAGGTGGACCTAAGGGTACAAGTGTCAATTCTTCTTGGTGTTCTTATCCAATTGTGTATCTAGACTAGCTGGGATTGGGTTTGTAAGTTAGATCCCATTTGATCTTGTTTGATCTTGTAGAACTGCTTTTGTAATTGATGTTTGTATTTGGTCCTAACCTGGAAGGCCTTACAGTTGGGCATATTGCATATAATCAGTTATATCTATGAATAAAGAGTTGTGATTTGGTATCAGATCTTGCATTATTCTTTCTTGCTATTGTGTTTCTACTCTATGGTTATTTTCTGGGGGCTAGGACATCTCCTTTGGGGATTTTGTTTCCTTGTGCTACATCATTAGTTTTTCTTGACCACTCTTCTTCTAGTTTCCACTATTTCTTTCCATGTTTTATGTACCTCAAACTTTTCTTTACCTTTCCCATTCCCATTGTTTGGTGCTTATGATTTGGTTTTACAGTTTCTATTAATATGTCCAACTTTGAGGCAACTAAAACAAGCTAGTTCTCTTTTCAGACATTTATTGTAATTTCTTCTTAAATGTGTCTTAATGAAATTCTCTAGAATTCTCCCATATTCTCCACAATAATGACAATTATACAATGTATTATAATCCCATCCAATTGATTCTTTGTGATCTTTCGTAATTCTTCATCATATCCTAACTTTCCATTTGCCTTTTGTCTTCTTTAGTGATGATTTTTTCTTCTTCTACTTTCATTTTTTTCTCTCTCACTTCACATGGTCTTACTAATTGGGTTTCTTGATCTCTCTTGAGTTATTTTACCTCTTTTCTCTGAATTTTGTTCTTCTACTATAGTTCTATTATTGTTGCATCACTATCACCAGTCTTTCTACTATCAAATAGTCCTTCTATATCAATTTCCTTGTAAAGTGTGTCAATTTGCTCAATTTTCACCTCCATCCTTTTTTTGAAGGATTTTCTTAACTCTTCTCTCCCACCTTCAAGTTGTTGCAATAAAATCTAGATTTCATCATTTGGAAACAATTTTTGGAAGGATTTCATGGGAAACAAGATACTAAAGTCAGGGGTGGTAGGATGAATGACGATCTCTTAAACTTTTACTTGCAAAAACAATTAGTGATTTCACACCTAACTCATCTCATATCTTAGATCTAACATCAAACTGTAATGTTTAAATTAAAACATAACATCCATGAAAAGTTTCAACAAAACACAAAATGATTCAGTTACCTAGAAGCATTTCAATTTTCAAAGGTAAAGTGGGGGTGGGTATGAAACCCACAAATCTTAATTGTTACAATAATAAAGTTAACCTATTAGGGTTACAATGTTGATAATCATAGACAATCTACTCGATGAAGGGTCTGCCCTATTAAAATCTTCAAGTCTATTAGGTCTTACCCTATTAAAAGATTTTTCACTTATAATCAAGTAAAGAATCTCTTCGAAGATTCTAAATAGATATGCCAGGATCACTTTATTAAGAGATTTGCATTGAATCAATCTATTCAAACTAATTCAGTACCCGACCCTTAGTTTTCTCTAAAAGATAATTTTGGATCTCCTCTATTCAATGTCTCAAATTGATCTCTTAATCTGATATCATTGTTTTATCCTTGACTTCTTAGATCACTATTTCTAATCTCTTGTCAAACTTAATCTTCCTTCCCCTATTTTTCCCTTGTTAATTCCTTGGCTTGTGCATTTACCTATTCATTACTGGTCACTTTTTCACAATTAATTCTCTCCTTCTCTCATATTTTGATCCTAGGGTTAGAGCCCTTTTTAAGTAGATAATTTTAAAAAGTTTAGGATCATAGTCAATGGTTCAAAATTCATCCCTTTTGTCATTTCCCTTCTAATTTTTTGATTGGTTGATTTTCTTTCCTTTGGATCAATATCTTTGGTAAAGATGTGTAAACTCTATCTTAACTATCTCTACAATCATTAAATTTTATATAGAAGTCAACCAAAATGATTTACATAGGTGTTTGTGCAATTACAAACTCATATGACAAAACTAGTTTTCTCAGTATCTGAATATTCAGACGCTCGATCATAACTAACATTCATGATGGCACTCAACTTCTACACACTTGATCTATTCTATTCACTTCAGAAAAACTATCTTACAATTTACTTGGTCTCAACTATGTAAGGTCCACTTATATATGCACTTAGCCTCAACTGGGTTTTCCAACAATCTCTAACTTGCTTGACAAGATAAACAAGTCCTTATGCACTTAATATACCATTTGGATGAATGGAGTTATGTTCAAACCTACAATTAGAAATTTTTTTATGTTGTTATTGATGTCAAACCTATTGGTGAGATATTTTTCTATCTAATTTGAGTGTCATATTTATTTGTTTGATGAAGAGGTTTTGAGAAGAAGTTTATAACAAAAGTATCTAGAGGAAAGATCAAGTTATGAAGAGGAGACTATAAATGGACACTTGACTAGTTGGACTTCTACAAGATAAAGTGATTGTTTAAATCATGTTGCAAGTGGAGAAGATAGTAATGTTGAAGCCTTTTAGAAGTGATCAAAGACAGGCCAAATGCATAGGCTTGATTGAGCCACAGAGAAGAAGATTAAGAAATTTGAACTATATGTTGAGTGATGCTAGTATCAACTGGGCACTAGAATAAGCCAAGTAGAATTAATTTTGAGTGAGCATGAGTATCAACTAAGTGACAATATATGTTTAGAGAAATAAATTTAGTACTGACAGAGTAACCCAGTGATGACCAAGAGTCATAAAATAGTGTTCTATGAGGAACAATATTTTAATGTTTTATGAGAAATTGTAACTTTCAATCGATGAAGTTGATTTCTTGGGATATTGAAAGTGTGTGGAATAAAAGGATTGCTGAATTGGATTTTTTAATGCTAGGAGAGGATTGGGTAAATGACCAAAGGAATCAATTCCAAGAGAAGCTTCTAAAAAATGAGGATAAATAAGATGGCAATTAGATTCATTATATGTGGTGGATCTAATCATAATTCATAATATCTTTGGTGATGTTTAAGCAAGAAATGATCAAAATTACCTATTTAAGAAGGTACAAGGGCGAATATTCAAAGAGTTCCAGAGTATTGTTAAAAGTTGGAATAGTTGTGATGGGGACACAACCCAACAACCAGAATAGACACAATAGAAAGGGGAAATTATATTAACTGAGAAAATAAGCTGGTACAAACAGTGCAGAGAAAATAAACTCAAAACATGCCCTGCGGGCTTACAATAGCATAAATCTGGAGAATATTTCTCCTTTTAGCACCTCCTCTCAAGCTCCAATCCGAACTGCCTTTTACAATGCCAGAAATCTCCTTAAATAGACCCCGGAGGGTTAAGGACTAGGAGTACATTCTAGAAAGTGCTAGTAGGCATCCACCGACAAAATAGAAGGTTCCGAAAGCTGCGTTAGAAGTCGGTGCAATTCTAGAAGAATCCAGAAACAGTAGCCGAACTTCCGGGAGGCATAACTTTTGAACCGTAACTCCGATTGACGAACCGTTTACATTTTCGAAAAGCTCTCGAAGCGCTCTATAGCCCTATGGACAAGCTTTGCTCATCCCCCATTTTTTGACCCTTTTCAAGGTCATTTAATGCCCCAAACCTGACTTTGAAGCATTCTTAGGGGGTCTCCAAAACCCAAAAAACTGCAATAACTTTCAAACCGTGGGGCCTTTTGACCTGATTCTTTTTCTGGAATACTCTAAATCTCAAATACATTCATCTGGCCAAGTCACACCTTCTAGGTCACCAAAATGATGGTCAAATTGCATGCTCCTATTTTTTTGGGATTTTCAAATGCACTGATAGTTGAACTATGAGAGTTGGAACCTTTATTTGAGCCAAATGGGTATCCAAAAATGTAAAGACATAAAACAGAAACTAAGTCTAAGTACATTTTTTTGGGTGACACAGGATTGCCCTTATACCTCTGGATGCTCCTGCATCAAGTTGCTGATGTTGTTGACTATTGAATCTAAGAAGAAGGTTGAGAAGAGTTGAGAAGAGGAGAAGACTGATTTCTTGAAGGGTTGCCAAGAAAATCAAAGACTGAGATGACAGTGGAGGCTAGACACTAAATCATGTTATGAGATGAACTAAAATTTGTATATGCAAAGTGAGTTATACTTGATAGATCAAATCTTGTTGATACTTTCTAAGCATTGTAAATAGTACATGAAATCATTTAATTAAGGTTGACCTAACTATCATATGTAAATCTTTTAATGAGATGGCATTCGAGTAGAATGTTCTAAAGTCTTATAACAAGGCCACTCCTCATTGAGTGATCAAATAATTTAACAATGTGTTTTGTAACCTTTAGCAGGGTTGGAGGATGCCATAAAATTTCAAGGGCCCTTCTTGGCTCCTTCCTTTTGATTAAGTGAAAGTTTTGTTTGTGGGGGTTTACCTCCTACTGGAGTTTGGTGCTTATTTTTATTCAAATCAACTTGTGGACTTAGTGTGTTGTTCTATTTCACCCTCTTGAGGCTTCCATAGAGATGAAGTTCTCTCTTTGACATCAATGGTATCTTTTGTAGGGCTTTTAGTTTGAGGGTTGTTTCCTAATGTTGTATGTTCCTCTCTCAACTCTTATTGAGGTGGAGATACCATCTATTGAGGTGGTGATATGCTACAAGTTTGAAGCTAATGACGGGTTGGACATGCCTTCTTCTCATGTCAATGAATGTAAGGTTGGGTGGTCTCAAGAGTGGTCTAATTTGGGGATTTACTTCCTCCCAAATTACCCTATTGAGGTGGGTTCCCTTGGTATAGAGGTGGAAGGAAGCTATGGTAGGAGGTTTCTTTCTGTCTTTTTGGTTATCTATGTTACTCATTCTTAGTGGATTTGGGGTTTTCCCTCAAAAACCTTTTATTTACTTGGGCCTCTTTTGTTTTCTTTACATATAGTTCTAGATATGGCAATGTTTTCTCTCCCCTATGGTGTCATCTGGTTTATGGATATGTCTTTTGATGAAGTTGGTCACCATGTGGTTCCTTATGGATTTGGTCAATTCAAGAATATGTACTTTTAGATGGTTGATCATGTTATGCTCGAAGATTCTTGCTATGTTTTGGAACTTGGGGTAGGACCTCCTTTTTCCACATGATCTGGTGGATCTTGCACGGTCCTAGATTTCCCTCATGGGCCTTTTTTGTAGTCAATGCTTTATTTTTTACATCTCTCTATTATTGTTCCTTTATTGGCCTTTGTCTGGTTTTTTTTGTTCATCTACTATTGAATATCTTTATATAGTGTTTTATCTATGTTAGGTTTTAGATCCCTTTCAAAATATAGTTGTAATGGATTTCAGGCCCCATTCAAAACCTGTTATCATTTAATCAAAACCATTTTATATCAACTAAAATATATAATATAAAAATAATTTAGTCTAATACCGTCTAAATTAGTCTAATACCAAAAATTAGATGAGATATGTACAGGAAATTTTTTTTACTTCATATAGAACCAACATATGTTAAAAAAAGACTAATTAATTACTATAAATATATCTCAATATAATACCCACAAACAAACAAAAAACAAGAAGAAGAAAAAGACACGTTACTGTACATTTTTATCTTATCACTCTCTTTTGAATGAAAGATTTCTCCCCGTCATAACCATGAGATTTTCAGAATATGTTTTAAAAAGATTTCATATATTTATCTCCAATTTCAAGTCTCACAAGAGGGCGTGAAAACTTCAACAATGGCTATAATGTCGCCTCAACATAGATTGCATTATAAAAATTCCAAAAGAATAATAAGTTGGCTTTGAAAGAATCCAGCAGCCGACCATGTGTCTAACATTTTTTATTCTATCAAGACAAGAACCTCCTCTGTCCTCATCTCGAAAGAATCTCTCAAGCACTCAGTTTCAAAATTAAAAATATCGTCCGTTCTAAAGAGCAACGGAATCCTTATCTTTTATCTTTAGTTGAAGAGATATGTGGCATTCAACAGTGCCAGAATGGAAATCCTTTGCAAGTGAATAAGATTTTCTTTCAATGAAAATAGACTTATTGTATAGGACACCAAAATCAAATAATGCCCATATTGTCACATTCTAGTCGGTTCTAGAAGATGCGTCAAGTTGTGTAGGCAAAGCGTACGATGAAACTCATATGTTATAGCTCCGAACGACTGCTAATACTAAAGAACAACTCAATCACTTCTCCGCAAATCGTTGCAGGTTTTTGTTCTGGATTTATTTTTCTTTCTCTTTTCACTTAAAAGAAAATCCAACAGGCACCGATTTTATAGATGATAGCAAGGAGAATCTTGGAGACTATGTTTAGATAGACGACAATCATCTTTTTTTAGTGTGGGTTCATCTAATTAACTCAGATGCACAAGTATTATATTTGTCGGAGGAGGCTCATATTTTCAGACTACAATGATGTGCAGTATATTTTAGAATTTTGTTTAAAGATCTTAGGTTTGTATCATTGTCGACCCACAGGAAATATCAGATACGTGGCTGATCTCCTCGGTGTATAATTTATTTTAAAAGCTTCCAAATCTTGGAAAGCAATCAATGTGGAATATTTTACCATAATATATGGGATAGTTTTTGTTTCGATTGTACTTAATTATTATTCACTTAGCATAACAACGGTATTATATTTTCATATTTCATAATGTTGATTATCGTCAGTGTTTTGCCATTGATTTTGGTTGGCAATTTTCTTGTTGAAAGTTTATTTTAAAAATATAATCTGCAAAAACATTTATTTTGTTTTTTTTGCTATAATTTATTATTATTTTGATGATAGATCATAGAGTGTGATCTAAACTAGTGGCCAAAGGGATGTACCATCTAACCCTAAAACAATATAAATCAATTTGAATTTTTTAATACTATGGTATAAGTTAAATTTTTGTACAACTACACGCATTAATTTTCTGTCTTTTAGCTGTTTATTGTATGATGAATTATAGAAAGTGATCTGAAATATTAATACACAAAATGACACTCAATTGAATTCGAATATTGAATTCTGTATTAAATATAAGTTTCCTACTACAAAATACATGAAGATTCCAATTCATAATAACTTTGTCAGCTATTTTCTTTGATCTAATTCTTTGTTGATTATTATCAGACGATTCTTATATTTAACAATAAATCAAGATTCTAAGGTTCTTCCAAAACAAGTTTTCAACCATTGTTTGGATAAACTTACATCTACAATAATCAAAATATGTTGAGTTATTTGTTGTAAATGTGTCGTTAATGGGTAAACTATTGTTATCTGTCAGCCCCCTTTTTGACTGATATTAATATCAAAAACATGTCGAGTCACAGACTTAAACATCACACACTAAAGCTTCACTCCTAAACTAAAAATGTTAAATAGTCAAAATTGACTTATCTTTCTAAACTTAATTTCTTCCCTAATGTATGATGTTTAAGAATGGCTGATCAAATTATGTATCCATGGACATTATAAAAATTTACAAACTAAGTTATTTTTTTAATTATTTGTAGTCATGACTAATGCACAAGTGATGTCTTGTCATCAACTTTACATAGTTGATATTAACATGTTTTGTACGACCTGATAGCTGATTCTTCGACGTTATATTCCTGTAAATCACTATAAATTTTGCAACTCACTGCCATCAATTCTGCAAGGTCGCTAATGAATGTGGTCACACTGTTAGCTAAAGTTAGGATTGATGTTATGGGCGCCGCTCAGAATGATTTATCTGGATCGATTGTACGAAGCTTCAAACAATGCCCACTTGCGTTCCACGCTTCCATCCACCATAGACATAAAGCAAGTGGATCCACTTGCACACCAGAATCTTTAAGTCTGAAAATAACCTGTCATGGTCCACCTTCATCAAGTTTAAGGTGGATTTTACTATAACTTTCAGTTTGACAGCTTATGCTCCGGTTTATCGATGTGGATACATACTTCAGAAGGATATTTGAGAGGAAAAAGAGATTAGGATATATTGTGTTATATCAAATCATGTTTATTCAAAAATGATAATAAGAGTATTTTTTACTCTACTTCAGAAGAGGAGAACCATTTGTATAAATAAATAGTATATGAAGCATCTATCTCTTTCAGTTTTAGACAGATATTTTTCATTTTATCGATTTATTATTACTAGCTAGGCAACTTTTAGAAGGTTGGGTAATTTTAGAAAGATTTGTTCAAATATTTATAGTATTATAATCATTCGTTGCAAAGATAGTCTATATTTCAATTGATACAATTATGTAGATTGAGAAATATGGGATCTTCTTTCATTATATTTATCTATGTCTTTGTTTATTTATTTTTTATTTAACCTTTGTTATTAATTTAGTTAATTAGACATTTTCTATTAAATTTCAGATCAATAATTTTATAAATCAGTTGTTCACTTAATCTAAATAGCTCAATAAAAGATATATGAGTACATTTTATGGTGCTAAATTTTATTTTTTAAGGATTATATTGCCCTAGTTAGTCAACACTTAGTAATATGGTACTCAATTTACTTACATTTTAGATTATAGACACTTCCACAATAATTTGAAATTCTCTTAATGTTCATTTGACCATCAAATTAATATCATATATCCTACATGATAATTCAATTTCTTTAAAAACTTAAGGTAAACTCTTACTTTTAATTCTATTTCTTTAATATTTATCATCATCAATAATTTATTAGACCTTGTGCTATTATTTGTGGCCTTTCTTCTCCATTATGGCCTTATAATTTGTTGTAACTCCTAATCATGCATCTACATTATCATCTCCTTACCCGATTCTAGTTTCATCACATTTTCCAAATAACATATTGTCTTAAATGTTGCGTGGCTACATAATATGTCCCAAATCTGAACTATTGCCCCGTGTTAGTGGTTTGGTAGAAAATTTTCTCCCATGGTATATTTGGAACAATTTTGAATTCCAAAGTGTTTGAGAATGAGTTCTTCATATATTCCTATTTTTCAATTTACATTTTGGTGAACCCTAGTCACAATGTTTCCACATCTAATCTTGTAGTGTTATATATAATGTTGGCATCCTATTATAACAATAGTCACATTCAAAAATCACATTTCATTGATTGTTACTAGTATTTTTATTTTTAATTAAATGCATCCCTTTGTAGTAAAGTTATAGTTTTCTAGTAGCCACCACACCCCTAAGAAAGAACACCTCCATTATTTGTAGCCTCTACCACCACCAATGCTCTTCCCTCACATCATTCTTTTCCCACATGGACACCACCAAGGTAATGACATGTTCTTTTTGTTGATCTACAACTTTTCTTGGTTAGGGTTTTTAATCTTTAAGTGATTGGGATGATATTTTGGTGAAGTTTTTAGGCCCATTGTTTTTTGTGGTGATGGTTATATCATTGTCAATATAATGCCATAGAATACTACTACTACTAGAATGTTAGCATTGGATAATGAGTTGCTTAAACCACTTCTAGATCTTTCTCAAGTAGCCCTCAATTTTTTGGCTAGAAGTTGACCAAATTATGATCTGATTAAGATGAATCTATGATGATTCCATTCAAGAATGCAAATACATTTTAAGGTTTGGTTACAAAAACCATATTAAACAAACTTTACAAACTCATTTTTAAATACATAAGTGGAAATTCTGTTTTAAAATGTAAAACAAAAATTAAGAGATGATGAGATAAGAGAATCCAAATACAACATAGGGATTGATCTATAGTTTATCATAATGGACTATGTTTCAGGGTCCTCCAAAAAGAGAGATCAATCCTTTTTCTCTTTTCCCAAGCATGATTTCAATAATGACAACAACATGACAGTATCTAGATGTACCCAAACTCAACTCTCTCCTAAGATAGATCACAATCTTCAACAGATTAGGAAAACATTTAGAATAATTTCTTTCTAAAATCCAACTTTAGAAACACATGAACTTACTCTCACATTCGACCCCCTCTTATACAAGAAAATTACAAAATATGGTTCATAACCATATTATTTACAATCTCTCATACTTAAACTATAAATCCACCAAATATAATACCATCTCTTATAAATACACTTTAGAATATCTTATGAATAATTTTTGAACTTTACCATCATTGGATATGAATGGTTAAAATATATATTTTATCCAAATTATGAATTGAATTTGTTGGCTTTTTAGAACTCATAATATATTTTGGGAAGGATGGGCCAGTGGTTCCAACCACTGGCCTACCACTTATGGCTATTAGCGGCCACTAATGTCTAAATAAACCAAGTACCCTAAGTATTAGAAATATTCTAAGTGGAAGCTTGTTTATACAAAGGGCACTAAATCTTGAAGATGGAAGGAATGATGGGTTCAAATCTCCATCCCCATTGGTTTACAATATTTTGTTAAATAGGACCGGCATCAAAATAATTTGAATAGAAGGAGTATTAATAACTCGCATGCAAGCCAATTTGGTATAGTGTTATGGAGATATGTTGTCTTTTGAGAGGTTATGGGTCTGATCACTTGGCCACTCTCTTTTTTTATAATTCATGTCAAAATAAAACTTGTGAATTGGGTGTGGCACATTACTTGTTGATGTCATCATCTTTGACCTGATATACCTATAACTTTGATTGGTGATAACTTCATCATATGAGCTCTTTGTTCAAGCTGTGTTGGACTCATGTTGAAGAGAACTTTAATTTGATGTTATTTTTAGAAGCGTTGGCAAAATTTGAAATTTCAATGGTAAAATTGACCTTTATTAGTCTTCCCAATGTGAGAGCTTTTGGGCCTCCAAAATATTGGCTAGTTAGAAAATAAGTGAGGGTATAGTTCGCTCACTTTGCTGATCTCCATCCATCTAGCCTTGCTTGGATTCATCCCTTTTATCCCTACTCTAAGCTACGCAATGTCTACTTGTCATGATCAAGTCCTTACATTTTTTTTGAGAATGACATCCATTGATAGCTTTGACGTGTACTTAGGTAAATGGTCATCAATTAAATGGACTTGAACATCAACCTCTTCATCAAGAATAATTGAAGGCTCATACCAACTTAAAGTTTTTAGGATTGAGCACAAAGTCAATGTCCTTGTAGGAAGAAAGATTCAAGAAATAATACCCACATCCAAAGTTTCTACCTAGGGACAATCTTGTGAAACATGGAAACAACCTCCAAGCTATGGGACTTGAACTATGAGGTTGAGTCTTCGGAGAAGGTTGGCTTCCTTTACTATTAGGGTGCACCTAACTACTCTTGGAGAGGAAAAGGGAGAAGGAATGCATGAAAGCAAATCTACCTACTCTAACCTAAGGAGTTGATGCACCAAAATAGAATGTTCAAACCAATCTCCACCCATACATGCACTATTGAAAAATCATGACACCAAAAGATATACACATTTAGACTTTCTTTAATCTAACAATCATATGCAAATCAAAAACCCAAATGAATGACACAAGGAAAGAGAGGATTCACTTATATACCATTCATAGGCCAAAAGAGATACAATCATGCAAGATTGTAGATCTCTACAATACACTAATGAGAGGCAAATAGTTCTTACACTTTGCATCAATGGCTAAAGGAGAAAAGCCATAATTTCATACAGTTCAGAGGCAAAGGGAATTTACACTGAAGTTGCAGAGCAATATTGAAGAAGTTAGAGAAGGGTCGACCTTTTCAAAATCTACAAAAATTGCCTTTATAGCTAAGACATAACTAAGATATTTTCTCACTGATGTTACTCTACAACCACTACCATTAAGTCCTACAGAGAATAATCATGGAGATCAGAAGAAAATATGATTTGAGCACAAATCCAAATGCAATGATATCTGATCTTTGTTGGAACAAGGCCCTAAGAAGACAGAAATGATGCCATTAAATAATTCTGACTGCGTAGATGGATTGGATTAGAGATGTGGAGTTTTTTCCTATGCTCATTGAGTTTAGCATTTATCCAAGAGTGATTGACATTGATCACAAGGATCAGATTATGCAAAAAACCTTGATATCCCCTATTTCTAGTTCATGAATCAGTAGGATCAGCAGGTCAACCTAACTCTGGCACCAAGATGAGCCATGTGAACCAAAAATCTTCTTTTATTTTGCCACTCTATAGAGTCTCCACGTGGTTGACCACATCTTCTTATTAACTGCACCACCTCCTCAAACCCTAACCACAATTTAACCACTAACCACCAGCCTTAACTGCACTGGCCTTATGTTAATACCTTGGTCGAGTCTACAAGGACATCTATTGTAAGGGTGCTTCCCTACAATGTTTAACTTCCTCATACTTCCATATTGCAGGCAAGCCCTGATCGCCAATCTGCACAAGATCAACGATCAAGAAAAACTCTCCACTCACTATGCCTGTCCATGAAAACTTGGGCCCATGAAACACTCGGCATCTGACCTAGAAACCAACTGGCATCACTCTGTAGCATATGAAATTAGCCTGGCCCCACAAGGACATGTGGCAACAAGGCATTTTCCCACATTACTTAAAGTCCTTGCATCTTTATATTGCGAGTATGCACCAATCCTTGATTTCATTTGAACCTTCGGTGATCAAAGCTTTACAAGACTACATACCTCCTTGAGAAAGGTAGGCCCATGATGTTACACTAGCCATGTGTTGCTGGGGCACATACCTGCATTGTTTAATTTCCTTGAAACTCCTTATTGCGGGCATGTGATAGTCATTGATCCTCGAAGATTTGATGGTGGAAGGTACAATCAAGAACATGTGAGGTCATGAGACAGGTATCACAAGGGGCATGCCACCATTGTCAAAAAGCTTGACAAAAGACAAAATGAGGGAATGTGGGCACCAATCAAACTATGAACTCACCTTGCCACCCTATCTACAGTGGCTTAAAGAAGATGGACCCACCAACCACATGACTGAAAAATGCTTCCCTGCATTGTTAGGAAATTTGATAGAACTCAGAATGTAGGAATGCAGGCACTAATAGAATCACCAGTTGGACTGACCCTTCTCCTTTCTGTGGCTCGCGCAAAATGAAAGGACCCACTGGTCCATGTGTCATGAAGGGGCTTCCTCGCATCGTATAAAGGTCATTCATTTGGAGAATGCAGGAAAGCACCCACGGTGGATCTAGACAAGATCTGACGGAACAAAAATTTGCAGACCAATGGAAACAACTTAGGGAATATAGGAAATACTTTAAGGTTTTGATCATTTTAATTTCTTGTATTCCCATGAAATTAAAGATAATATTAAAAATGGAAGGTGATCATTGGGTAGGGTTTGCATTCAAACTTCAAAGTTTGGCAGGAGGCAAAAATGGGTAACATTTCTAGTGATTCAGAGGGGACACAATCCAGCTGTGCATATGACTAGTGGCCCTATGCATCCATCGAGCCATAGAGTCAAAACAATGTGGATCAGTGCACTTTAAAACCCTAACCCTACCTCTGCAACAACAAAACACTAAAGATCTCTGTCTCTGCAACCTTGCAACTTAGAAAAACACATGTGCTCGTGCACTTCTTAGAAAGCTAGAAAACAACTGAAAGGAAACTACTTCAATATGTATAGGAAGATTCAAGCCTTGTTAGAAACATGGTTTGAGATAGATCCCATTGACTGGGATAGGCAAGATTTCACCACCAGGCCTGCTTGCAACTGACAATCAAATAGGGACCACTCTACAGTGCATCAAATTTTGAGTGCCTCTTTGGTTTTGCCCTGTCTGCATTCCATTTTAAAACTAAGTCACGCACCCTAAAAGTTCTGACCCTAGCCTTCTTGTCAAAGCTCCTTTTCACCTACTACTGATGTGTTTCTAGGGTTTGAATGGCTTGACTTCTTTTCTCTTGCAGCTCCATCAGCTCTGCCATTCTCACTATCATGGCATCATCTTCAATTAACTCCAGCTGATGAGCTAACTCTCTAGATGGAAATTCTAATGAAATTGGAAGCCTTGCTTCTCTACCATATAACAACATAAATGGTGAATTCCCTATTGAACTCTTAGGTGTTATTCTGTTAGCCCACAATGTAGTACTCAATTTTTTGTGCCAGCACCTCTGGTTGTCCTCTATAGTTCTTTCCATAATCCTAATTAGGTTTTTGTTAGAGGACTCAGCCAAACCATTGCCTTGGGGATAGTAGTTTGAGGAGGTGTTTAAGTAGATATTATGGTCAACTAGCCATGCACAAATCTGAGCTCCCACAAAAGATTTTGCATTATCTAAAATAATGGTTGAAGGGGCACCAAACTTGGTCACAATTTCATCAAGGAACTCAACAACTGAAGATTCTATGGCATCCTTCAATGCAACTGCCTCTATCCATCTAGTAAAGTAATTTGTAGTAGCTAAAATCCATTTGTGACCAAAACTAGAAGGAGGATTGATAGGCCCTATGAAATCTAATCCCCATTGATCAAAAGGTGTCTACTTGAATGGGATGAAGAGGAAGAGTTGCAAGCTTTTGCTTACCAGAAACGAAAGTACATTTTTCACATTTCCTCACATACCTATGACAATCATGGAATAGGGACAACTAGTAGTAACCAGTCCTCATCACCTTCATTGCAGTTCTTCCTGCTTAGAAGTGACCACAATCAGGACCATCATGAAGCTCGTTGATCATTCTTTCAGCTTGGTCTATGCTAATGCATCTTAATAGGGCTCCATTAAAATCTTTCTTGGAAAGGATGCCATGACATAAGTAATTGACTGTACTCTATACTATCTCCTTTTGGTTCTATCTAATCCTTGGGGGTATCCATTTCCTAATAAGAAATTCTTCATATCATTCATCCAGTTCCTTGGGTCATCATTTCTTACTTCTTGTTGCTCTGTTAGTATCAGAGCAACTTCCTCATCTGATTCCTAAGATGATATCATATGTTTACACAATCCCTTCCCTCTTACCAACTTGGTGATATAGATGTCAACATCATATTCCATTACATTAGTAATCTAGCCAGCTCTCTTCTCACTAATATCTTTACTCAAAAGGAAATCTTTCACACTAGCATGGGGTACTAACAGATGAATTTTATTATGAGACAAGAGGTTTCTAAATTTCTTTAAAGCTTTGATGGCTGCTAGAGTTTTCTTCTTTGCATAGCTATGTTTGCCTTCATACTCTTTGAGCCTGTCACTAAAGAAGGCTATGGGCTACTCTTCATCTTTATCATTTTTTTGAGTCAAGACAACATAAATACTTGACCCACCACCTAGCGTATAAAGGATGAAATCTTTTTCAAAGTTTGGATTAATGAGAGTATTGGCTAAGGCTATGGCTTCATTAATCTCTTCAAAAATTTCCTTCCCTTCCTTGGTCCATGCAAATACCATACTTTTCTTGAGCATAGCTGTAAGGAATTTTACCATGGTAGCAAGATTAGGGATAAACCTTCTTAAAAAATTTATCCTACTAGGGAAACTTTGCAACCCTTTCTTATGTTTAGGAAGAGGGAGGGAAAGTATTGCTTTTGTTCTCTCTAGATCAATGGTCAAACCATCCTCAGATACCCCGCTTTCTCGGGTTAAGGGATACCCCAAACTCTCTACACCTTAAGAATACCTATCTTAAATGATCAAAATGATCCTCTACATTCTTTGAACAATCATCAAGCTAAACTACTAATACAAACTTTTCAATCATTCTTTTGAAGGCCATCTCCATTGCCTTTTGAAATGTAGCACCTGCATTGGTTAGCCCAAATGGCATTTTACAATAAGCATAGGTACCCCATTTGGTGGTAAATGTAGTCTTCTACCTATCAAACTCTTTGATCAGCACTTGATTGTAGCTAGACAAACCATCAAGAAATGAAAACCTCTTTGAACTGCTGACCTTTGACAAAATCTTCTCCATGGAAGGGAGGGGATGGTGATCTTTAAGGGAAGCTTGGTTAAGATCCCTAAAGTCCACACACAATCTAATTTCTCCATTCTTTTTCCTAACAGGGACAAGGTTTGCTACCCATGATGAGTGCTTGATGGGGAAAATTATATTGGCGTTAATCAATTTGGATAGCTCTTTTCTCATTAAGGGTTCAATCTTGGCATTCACTGGCCTTTTTTTTTATCTTACTAGTTTGACATTATCAATTAAATCTATGGTATGCTGAAATAAACTTGGGTCGAAACACTTTAAATCATCATATGTCCAGGAAAATATATCATTAAATTATTGACATAGATGAATTAAAATTTCTTTGCTCAATCTCAAAACATACCTTCCCCAATTTTAAGGATTTTCCATCGGCAACCATGACTGGGGTGTGATCATCTTCGTTAGTAGCTAGGTTCATGACTCTGCCTCTTGCTTGGTTGTCAGGATTGAAAACACTTTATAAGGTAATGAGACCCTTAGGCAACTTGTTGGAACTAATGTTAATGATTTGATCACCATACTGATCCTACAGTCTTGACTAGTTTCTATCTAAAAATTCTACTTCATTCTACAAGAAGCTTACAATTTGTTCATCAGATTCAAACACTTGCCAATGGATGTTGTTGTTAGGAATGGCAGGCCTTACTACCATCCTGATTTTTTGCTTCTTCTTCTCCTCAAGATTCCCTATCACACCATGAGATGCACCTATTGCTGCAAGTCTATCAACATGTCTATTTTCTTTTCTAGGGATGCTTTGAAAATTGAATGCATTGAAACCTTCAAGAAAATCCCATACCCTATGTTTATAAGACTTGAGCAAACCATTCTTGGTGATATTTTGATTTCTCACTTGATTAACCACCAACTCACTATCACCATATACACTTAAGGCTTGAATTCCTCTTTTTTTGAGCAAGTAGGAGTCCTTGACTCAAGGATTCATACTCGGCCATATTATTAGTGCAACTAGACTAGAGCCTAAAGGAGAAGTAAAACCTTACTTGTGCAGGAGAAATCAACATCACACCATCCCCTAATTCGTTCTTATTCCTTGATCCATCAAATTACATACTCCATATCCCACTCAAGTCTTCTTTAGTCTCCACAAGATTGGGAACTAGAGCATTTTTCTCTAATATATAATATGTACTAAGGCCTGTCTCAAGGGTCTCTAACATAGGATCAAATTGATGTTCATTAGCCCATTCATCTAAGAGAAAATTAGGTATCTCTGCCAGGGAAGTAGTAGGCTCATTCACTATGTCATTCTCATCCACTTCTAGGATAGTGCAATTCAGGTTGATGAGATTAGGGGCATAGGGTTCGGTATGATGGAGGGCTAGAGGCTCTACTCTAATCAAAGCTTTGGCCCCATATCTTGTCCTAAAAAACATATATGACCAATCAGAAGATATGTAACCACCTATTTGGGTAGTGAAATCTCTTGACAGACAGATAGAAAATTGTGGCTTGACTTCAGTGACAAATACATCTTGAGTTATAGTACAACCAAGGCATGCATGTAGGGACATTTCCATGTTCCTAAGGATCCCTACAGTCTTGACAATACTACCATCCAACTATAATACATCCCTAACAATGGGCTTATATTTCATTCCCAAAGCATCAGCAACACACCTAGGCATCACTGAACTACTAGCCCCTGAATCAATCATGCAATTGTGGACTAGTCTATCCCCTATAATTAAAGAAACATAAAATGGAGGGGGTCTAACCTTTTTACTTGTTTCTTCCTCCCTTGATGGTTGTACTAGGCTTGTGGCACTTTCCATGCTGGGTGGCTGATCCTTTGGTTCAATACTTTCCAATTCTTACTGTAGCAACCTCTTTTGCATGGGTATAGTAGCAATAGCATCCCACATGAAAATATTCACATTTTTCTTCTTCATTTGTCCTACCAAACAAAATGGCATAGTAGTTAATTTGGTAGAAACCTTGGGAGCAGCATTTGTAGGCGGTTGAGATAGAACAAACTAAGGATCACTTACATTTTTCTATCATCATTTTTCCTTTACTACTGAGGGGTATTACATTTGAAGTTGAGGCTTGATTGGGAGGACGAGGGGTAGCATCTTCAATAGCTCTTCTCTTACTCCTAGTGTTGTGAGCAATGGAATCCTGGTTTACATTACAATGTTCCTCCATTTGATGATTCATAAAGCAGCAATCACCTTGTCCCTACATATATGAGGCCTCTTTAAATTGGTTCTCCTTGTATGATTGTCCTATTGTAGGCTCCTAGATGGTCAAAGCCAAATAAGATTTAGCCTTTTGACACATGTAATGAGCATAGGAGTAGTTACAAGAGGGACAAAAATCATGATTATGGGCCATGTTGTTTTGAGAGACTATGGCCCTACTTTGGTTTATATTTGAGGTTGAAGCATGGCTATTCTGCCTATTCTGATCAAAAGAATTGTTCCCATAGTTATGATTTGGAGGCCTACCACTATTCATAGTTTGATGCTACAATTGATGAGCCTTACTACCTTGAGCTTGCTATCTTTCTAAAGTCACCACCTTATTGCTCATTTTCTGCATCACCAAGAAACTATCCTCTAGTTTCTTTTCTTGGCCTTGCAATCTCTTATCTATGTTTAGCATCATAGATTGCATCATTTCCTTGATTTCATCTATTCCATTTGAATAAGTAGAAGGTTGAGGGACTAGAGCAAGGGATTGTGATGTGGAAGTTGTAGGAAGAGGAGCCATTTTTGGTTGGTGATTTGGAACATCAGGAAAGAAAGGCATGGGAAGCCTTGGAGCTAGCTTGCCTCCTTGTATTAGGATGTTTTTTGACTTTATGGCTATGTCATAACCATTAGGTAAGTTATCTCCTCCCATAGTTTGGATTGTAGTGGAAATGTCCCTATTAAAAGCTCTGAGGTAATGCAAGAAGGCATTACCAGGGGTAGGTCTTACTAAATCAGGTATTCTATCCCATGTCTTTTGAAATCTATAGTTGAAATCAGTCATAAATTATTGGGGGGCTCTTTTTATAGTAGTCAACTATTCTAAAATTGACAAATGGTCACATTTTTCCTCAAAGTGTTTACATAGTCCTGCTCCTAATCCAACCCAATCTGTTATAGAACCATGAGCCAAACCTTTATACTACTGTAGTGCTTTTCCTTTCAAAGATGAGGCTAGAAGCCTAATTGCAACATCATCTTCTGTAATACCATGGATATTACAGACATTTTCAACTTCTTGAATGTGTTCTGAGGGAGAGATAGAAGTTTCACCAATAAACTCTGGTATATTTTTGAGTGTAGCTATTGGTATGTCATGTCTTTGAGTGAATAAAAGAGGACTTCCACCATTAGAGGTGGAAAAAGTATGGGCTCTAGGCTGTGCCATATAGACAAGTGATCGATTGATATGTGTTGATGGAAATCTAGGCTGAGATCTAATAGTAGTAGGAGTAGAGATAGATCTTGTAGGTGTATTTGTTACTATTGCACTCCTACCTAGTGATAAAGATACTCTAGTCTTCCTTCTTCTAGGATTTGAAAATGAAACCTCTTGGTACTAAAATTTATCTCTACAAGATGCCCTTGTTTTAGCTTTGGGCATGAGCTATAGAAACTTTGGTCTGGAACTAGATGTATTTGAAGCTCAGAGTTGCTAAGTACTTGAAGAATGAACCTCTTGAAGGCTTAAACACTGAAGCCAGTACTATCTCCTCGGTATTAATCTTGAAATCTTCCTTTTGACACTAGTAGAAGTGAAATTTTCTAAATATAGTCCCACTGGGTGTGCCAAAAATTATTGTCAAAAATGTTTGCACCAACGTCCAAATTTTTTACCTAAGGAAAACCTTGTGAAACATGGAAACAACCTCCAAGCTATGGGACTTGAACTATTAGGTTGAGTCTCCAGAGAAGGCTGGCTTCCTTTACTATCAGGGTGCACCTAACTACTCTTGGAGAGGAAAAGGGAGAAGGAATGCATGAAAGCAAATCTACCTACTCTAACCTAAGGAGGTGATGCACTAAAATAGAATGTTCAAACCAATCTCCGCCAATACATGCACTATTGAACCATCATGACACCAAAATATATACACATTCACACTTGCTTTAATCTAACAATCATATGAAAATCAAAAACCATACAGTTCAATGGCTAAAAGATATAAGGCAAAATGTCATACAGTTCAGAGGCAAAGGGAATTTACACTGAAGTTGTGGAGCAATATCAGAGAAGTCAAAGAAGGGTCGACCTTTTCAAAATCTACAAAAATTGTTTTTATAGCTCAAGCATAACTACAAAATTTTCTCACTAAAGTTACTCTAAAACCACTTCCATTAAGTCCTAAAGAGAATAATCATGGAGATTAGAAGAAAATCTGATCTAAGCACAAATCTAGATGCAATGATAGATTATCTTTGTCAGAACAGGGCCCTGAGAAGATAGAAATGACACCATTAAATATTTTTGACTAGGTAGATAGATTGGATCAGAGATGGTGGAGTGTTTTTTTACATTCACTAAGTTTATAATTTATCCAAGAGCGGTTGGCATTGATCACAAGAATCAAATCGTGCAACAAACCTTGATATCTCCTGTTTCTAGCTCATGAATCAGTAAGATCAGCAGGTCAACCTAACTCTGGCACTAGGATGAGCCACATGGTCTAATGATCTTCTTTTATTTTTCCACTCTATAGAGTCTCCACACGGTTGACCACATCCTCTTATTAACTATGCCACCTCCTCAAACCCTGACCATGATGTAACTGCCAACTGCCAGCCTTAACTGTGCTGCCCTCATGTTAATACCTTGGATGAGCCCACAAGGACATGTGTCATAAGGGCTCTTCCCCACAATGTTTAACTTCCTCATACTTCCATATTGTGGGCAAGCGCTGATCGTTGATCTACACAAGATCAACGATCGGAAGAGACTCTCCATTCACTGTGCCTTTCCATGAAAACTTGGGCCCATGAAACACTCAATGTCTGATCTGGCAACCAACTAGCATTGTTCTACAGCATATGAAATTAGCCTAGCCCCAAAAGGACACATATAGACAAGGAAATTTCTTGCATTACTTAAAGTCCTTGCATCTTTATATTGTGGGTATGTGCCAACCCTTGATTTTGTTTGAATCTTTGACGATCAAAGCTCTGCAGGACTACATACCTCCTCAAGAAGAGTAGGCCCATGATGTCACACCAACCACATGTCGCAAAGGTGCATACCCAAACTTTTTAATTTCCTCACAACTCCTTATTGTAGGCATGCGCCAATCATTGATCCTCGAAGATCTAATGTTGAAAGGTACGATCAGGAACATGTGAGGTCGTGGGGTAAGTTTCACAAGGGGGCATGCCCACATAGTCAGAAAACCTGGCAAAAGACAAAATGTGGGAATGCAAGCACCAATAAGAGTGCCAACTCACCTTACCACCCTATCCACGCTATCTACAATAGCTTAAAGAAGATGGACCCACCTGCCATGCAGCCAAAAAATGCTTCCCCACATTGTCAGGAAATCTGACAGAACTCAGAATGTGGGAATGCAGGCACCAATAGAATTGCCAGCTAGACTAACCCTTCTCCTTTCTGTGACTCACACAAAATGAAAGGACCCACTAGTCCATGTGTCTCCAAGGGGCTTCCCACATTCTATAGAGGTCATGCATTTAGAGAATGTGAGAAAGCACCCGCCATGGATCCAGACAAGATCTGATGGTGCGAAAAGTTACAGACCAGTGGAAACAATTTAGGGAATATAGGAAACACTATAAGGTTTCGATCATTTTAATTTTTTGTGTTCCCATGGAATTAAAAATAATATTAAAAATGGAAGGTGGCCATTGGGTGGGGTTTGCATTCAAAGTTGAAATTTTGGTGGGAGGCAAAAATGGGTAACACTAACCAAAACAAGTCTCAAAAGGATACCTTTTTGTACAAGAATGAGTTAAATGATTGTAAGCATGATGTAGATGCATCCCTAGTTGGCTTGCAATCCTACATGTTGGAGGGATTTAATTGGCTCAAATATGTGGACTTGATCATTGAACTAGTGGTGTTTAGTTGTTATTGGGTATAGTTTTTCATTGGAAGCTCAACATACTTTGTGGAGCTTGATATCCACTAGGAACTCGATATTCTCTAGGAACTCAGCATGCATTGTAGTGCTCAACATGCTTTAAGAGCTTGACAATGCTTATGGTTTGCCTAATACTTGGCTTGGTTTTCTCTGGCATTCAACTTGGTCATGGCTCTTGTTGCCAATGAGTTGTCTATGAGCAAACTTTTTAGATTGAATTTGTGTTTTAGCCAACTTGTGGCTCAATGTATATTTAATGTGAGGGATTTAATTTAGTTTGTAATGAACTAGTCCAACTTCTTGCTTAGTTGGGTATAAGTAGTGGGTCTTGTAAAGCCTTTAGGCATTATTAGGAGGATCTATCTTGGAGAAGAGGATGTGAAATTTGAAGTGCTAGTAGCTACAACTTGAGAACAAGAGGATTGCTTGGTGGACCTAAGGGTACAAGTGTAAATTCTCCTTGACATTCTTACCCAATTATGGATTCAGATGAGCTAGGATTGAGGGTGTAAGTTGGATCATGATGGATCTTGCAGAACTGATATTGTAATTGTTGTTTGTGTTTGGCCCTAACCCAAAAGGTTATACAACCATTCATATTGCATGTAATAAATTTTTGTATAAATAAGGAGTTGTGAGTGGGTATAAGATCTTGCATTATTATTTTTTTTTGTTGTGTGTTTATTTGTTTCGGCTTTGGACATCTCCTTCGAAGATTCTCTTGCCTTGCACTATGTTAGGTCATATCAAAATGAAGGTTGTTCCTGAGTGTGTAGATAGATCATTTGAAGCAAGCCTTACAAAGAAGGTTGATCTTGTGGAGCTAATTGATCTTCTGGATTGGTAGATCTATTGCTTTGGGTTTGCAAAAAAAACTAAAAATTAAGAAGATGCCTCCAATAAGACTGGACCCTAGGAAAATTAATGATCTTAGTTGCTGGTCTTAAATAGTTTTGACATTTGAGTGTCAAAAAACTTAATCACTTTCTACATTGAAGCTGAGTACACTATGTATGCCAACCTATACTGTGTGCAAAGTCAAATTTATGGTAGGTGCCAAGTGACTTTAGGTGCCAAGCAATATATAAGCATTGAGTGACATATAGGTGTTGAGTCACAGTTGATGCTGAGTAAGTTAGAATGCTTCATATGCCAACTAAGCTAGAATCATATATGTGCCAAGAAAGACAGAGTGTAATAGCTACCAAGTAATCTAGGATAGTATGTGTGCTAAGGACCAGTAGTCCAGTGTGTGTTGAGTAACATAGAAACATCATATGAGTTTGTGCACTCAAAAACTTAGATGTAAACCATTTTTTGGAGCTGACATATAGATATTTTGAAAGAGAAAAAAAAAAGAACAAATATTTTACATTCCCTATACGATCAGCATGCAGCCAATTAGAAAAATGGAGAAGGCATGGAACCAATGAGAAAAATGCAAGGAATGAGTAGGAACTTAAGATTTAATATGGATCATAGATCCATACCTAACCCTAAGTCTTCATAATCTTTAAAAGGAGGTCAAAAACCCCATTATGTATGCGGATGATAATAGTGTATTGGGAGATTATAGCGAAATTCAATGTGAAGTGAGTAAGACTTAGAGGAATAGAGCAGCAATTAAACATCCAGTTGATCAGAATAGTATAAGAGAGAAGGTACATAATCAGATATCAGATCATAGAGGATCGAGATTAGAGAGAGTAGATCAAGTGCTTGAATCTACCAATTAGAGATTGCATACTATCAGGTTTATTGTTCTAATACTTTCTTGCCATTGTATTAGAAGTTGGAAATCCTATATTGATAGGCTAGCTGAACAGCTAAGTAGGAGTACCTTTGGAGAAGGTGATTGAAATTCCTATTAAATTAGGTGGGTTTAATAGCCTATTGTAAATCCTTTAACAAGGTGACACTTCATGTAAAGTGTTTGTAAATCCTCTAATCAAGTCACTATTGACACAGTGTAAAGCCTTTAATAGGGTAGGCCTTTCATAGAGCAGACCATCAAATGTGGCCAAATAATTATTGCTGTAGTAATTTTTGTGGGTATCATCCCCACCCAAGTTTTACCTTGTTATTCCTAGGGTTTCTGGGTTACCAAATCTGATGTTATGAGTTATTGCATGTGTTTACTTTATGTTCATTTATATGTTTACATGCATGCAATTTATTTTTTAATTATTTGATTTAAAGGATTGAAAAAGTTTAAAAGTGTGATACTTTTGATTTAGCCCCCACCCCCCCCCCCCAAGAAGTACTCTTCCCATTTTGAACATTCACCTAGCTCTACATAAAGTGGAAGAAGCCAGAGAAGAATTGAGAAAATCCTTAAAAAGAAGGAAGGAGATAGGCATAACTAAATATGATATACAATACAAGGAGATTAATACCACACAAATGTTCTCAAATGGAGATTCCAAGGAATTTGATGTAGCAATAGCAAAACTGATGGAGAAACATAGAGAACAAGTTGAAGAAATTAGACTACTCAAGCTTGAACAAGAATCACAAGCCATAGTGCTTTATGAAGAAACTAAACAAAATAAGAGAGCCATTGAAGACAAGACCATGATAGAAGATGACAAGAGAAATCTTATCAATATACTAGAGGAGAAGCCAATTGAGTTTGAAAAGATTTTGAAAATGCAACTAGACACCTTGAGCCAGATGATGAGTGCTTATCATGAGCTAAACATGAAGGATATTGAGATTTCCACCTTGAAGATGCAAAATGAATTGAAAAGAGAGGAGATAGTAGAAAGCTACAAAAAACCCAATGAGACTATCAAGTACTTTGAGCAACTACTAAAATCACCAAGGGCTAGTAATGACACTTCAGAACTTGGCTACACCAACACTGAACAAGGAGAATCATCCAAGACTACAGAAGAAAGGAATAAAAAAGGTAAGAAAACTAAACCTACTTGTCATTTCTATGGTAAAAAGGGACATACCTCTAATGTGTGCAGGAGCAAGAACATTCATCAACATGATTAGCCTACCAATGCAAGCTTTTGTCACAAGTACAAAAAGCAAGGACATCAAGCACATGAATGTAGAATCAAAACTATGAGGATACCAAGATTTGAAGGTCATTGCTACAACTACAAAAAGTATGGACATAGAGCATCTGAATGCAAATAAAATCCTATGTGGACACTTAATCAGCCTTTCAAAGGAAATAACCATGGTCATTACTACAATTGGGATTACAATACCAAGGATAGTTGTCACTATTGTCAGGAGTATGGACACATTCTTGAAAATTGCATAAGGACACATTTTAGAGGAAGTTAAAGTAGATGGCTAAGCCAAACTACATGTTTTAGTTACTTGAAAACTTGTCATATCAGAAAGAATTGCCCAACAAAATCAAAAGCACCCAAGGAAGAAGTCAACAAAGGAAAAGAGAAGGTTGATGTTGAATAAATAAGAGGGAAAATGAACAAGAATTGGAAGAAGAAAAGTGAGTGCAACACATCAAATGGAGAAATCACTTCACCCAAAAAGTCAAGTGATCACACTTTATCGAACTAAGCAAAAGAAAGATGTATGAGACCGACATACAAAGTAAAATCATACATTAGTCCCAAAGAATAGAGTATTGTAGAGAAGAAATCAACATAAGAAAAGATGCCAAAAAATTTTTTCAAGAAGCTACCGAGTTACTCGTAGATGGCGAGTAAAGCTCCAATGGATGTTGAGTTTTTAATAGTGACCAAGCTGATAGTTGAAGCCAAATGAAGTAGAAGTGTAGTGGAGGTTGAGTAAATGAAAAACAATGGGTGTTGAGTAATGGTGAAACCTTCAAGTGCCAAGTTTACAACTATATGCACAAAGAATTTAATGCTAGGTCTTTGATAGGTATAAGTTCAAATTTCTTTGATTTTCATGCCATTCAAACGTAGAACAAAGATGAGAAGAGCAAAGAAGCAATCAAGTAGCAACCCAACAACCATTTACACAGATTCCAATAGTAATTTAGAACAAGTTCATCGATTCAAAGGTATTTATCAAGTGCTGAGCTATGTAGAGTTAAAGTTTTAATACATTTAAAACCTAGTTTGGTAAAATGGCCTCTAGTTCAAGAAATCCTAAAGGAAAAGAAATTCATGAGATTCAACTAGTTAGCAATGAAGCCAAATAGCCCAAATTTAGGCCAATTCCCAAAGTTTCCTAGAGAAATAATCCAGCTAGCGCATTATCCATTATCCCACCTAAGGTTGTCATGGTTCAAGATGTAAGAAAGTGCTACAACTACAAAATTAGTGCCATAGGTGATCTAGAAATCTTCCATGCCTATGATAAGCTATGTGACAATGGGATATTGAAGGATGAGTTGCAAATTGTTGAGAAGAAGGGTCTGACAAAAAGCCTAGTTTTCCCTACGGTGTTTAAAATTGAATGGATTCACATTGTTTTGAGCCATATTCATGATGAATGTCTATGGACAGAGACAGGACCTATTAAGATCACAAAGAGAATAGTGCATAGGGTTATAGGACTCCCAACCCTAGATCAGGAAAAGACCTTGAGAAACAACATAAAGTAGGTTATTGAGAAAAATATAGGTACAAAATAGAACAATAGGGGAATGACCATAGATATTGTAACCAAACCCTTAATTGACTTTATTGTGAGAATAATTTCACACAAATTCTATAAATCTAGCAAACTAAACAACATACCTTGCATAGGTATTGATGTGGCTTACAAGTTGGTGAAGAAAGATAATAGCTATGATCTGGCAGAGCTAATGCTTCAACAAGTTAATGAAAATTTGGGAGCTATAAGAAGATCCAAGGGAGCATAATGCAGATTTGGATTAGTATTAATCTACATATTCTCTTATATGATGGAAGAATTCCCTTCAATTGGGAAGGTGAATTGGAATTCCAACAAGATTGTAGTCAGCCAAATTAATGATTTCATTGATCAAATGGGAAATAACTTTGAGGCTCAGATGACTAGTTACTTTGAAGACTTTAAGAAGTCTATGAAGCAAAGAATGAGAATACTGATCTCATTAGTTGAGCAACATGTCAATGACATATTCTTCTTGGTTGATATTGACTACACCTACATCTAAGAAGCAATACCAAGAGTAAGATGGCTAAGGCCATTAGGATATGAGCTTGATGTAGATGAAGCCTTAGCAATAATCACATCATTGCTAGTAGAAGAGATAAACAAGAGGGATCCACACTTTGGGGCATATGATGTTGTTAATTCCAAAGTTAAGACTGAATTGAAAACAACCTCTATCATCAAGAAGACATTTGGAGCAAGCATTGAGGGAGAAGTAGGTGAAGAAGAAGAAGAGAAAGGGCAAGGCCTAGAAGAGCTGACACAAGGTCTAGGAGAAAACAAGGAGGAAGGAGTTGAGGGAGATGAAGCCAGAGAAGCACCTACACCTATCAAGAAAAAGAAGAGAAAGGCAAAAACTTAGCTTATAGCTCAACCCAAACCTAAAAAGGCTACCAAACTAGCTCAAGCCAAAGTAGCTCTAGCAACAAGGGCCGCTACAAGAGCATCTACTCAAAATGCTAAAGAGGCATCAAAAGAGAAGAAGAAAGCAACTGCAAAACCTACTAAAGAACCCAAGAAGAGAAAAAGGTATGTGGCATAGCTAGATACAGATGATGAAGAGAAAACAGAGTCAAAGGACATTAGCAAATTTAAAGTGGAAAGTCATCCTCCAAAATCTACAATTGATAAACTTTTTAATAAGATAAAAAATGCAGATTTGAATGATTTAAAGTCTCTTAATTTCAATAATCTTAGTAGGGAAGAGTATAATAAAGTAGAGGAATCTATGTATGCCATGATGGTAGAATTTAAAAACACACTTCTAGAACTTGGCAATATCATGCCAAAGGAAATATATAAAATAATTGAGAATAAGTGCCATTATTGTCTAAAGATGGAAAGGGAGATCAAAGACTTTACCCTAGCATAAGTAAAGCCTGATATGACAAAGGCTCAAATAATAAAGGCAAACAAGAAACATAGTGGGTAGTTTGCACCCAAGTACAAAGCCTTTTGCATCCTTCAAAAGAAGGTCAAGGATGTTGTGAATAAATCCACACAACTGTGAAAAACAATTTATAAGATTATTGATGATAAGGTAGAGGAAGCAAATAAGGTGGAAAGTAGTGCCAAAGAGAAGGTAGAGGAGAAGAAAGTAGAAGAGCAGAAAGGAGAGGTAGAGGCAAAGGAAATAGATAAGAAAGAAGAAGAAAAGAAAGAGGAGGAAAAGAAAGATGAGGAAGAAAGAGGAGAAAGAAGAAGAGAAATCAACTAAAGGAGAAGAAATCAAAACAACTAATTAGTAGCAAGAAGATGAACAAAGTGTTCAAGACACACAAATGCCACCTCCTAGCCCTCCTCACACAACCACTACACCTGCAGAGATAATAATCATCATAATGTTCCTAACAAGTCAACTCAGAACATCAATCCACTAACTGCAGAGGATCTCTCCAAGATCCTTCACCAATCCACTCTATAGGAATAGTTATACACAAGCTCTATATTGGTGAGTGTTGATGAGTTACAAAAGATAGTAGATGCACCACAAAAGGAAAAGGTGAAACCAAAGGTACCACCTTTCACATACATAGCTACTAGGACTAAATTTCTAATGCTTCCACCACCTCCTCCATCAAGTGCAATAAGTGATACTATTCAGATGCTAAGTGCAAAGGAAGGGAAGTTAGATGAAATGGAGGATACAAAAAAAGAAAAGGAGTAGGCTATAATTCAAACATTGGTAGAACTACCTAAGATTGGCACTCCTACAAAGACCATTTAGAAGCCGAGCACTGAAGCCATCCCCTTGCAATTTTCAATTCTAGTCTCAAGTTCAAGCAGAATGGCTAGGGTGTTTCACTATGGAGACCCTAAATTAGATGAAGAAATTGTTATACCCTCCTATGACTCCAAGACTATCACAATAGCATAAATGACTTAAATATAAAATGCATTAGATAGAAGGATGAGATAGGAAATACTAAGGAAAGAGTTTAAACATAAGAAAGCATTTCATGACATTAAGGACATCATTCTAGATGCCTTCATCTTGTAGTCACCAGATGAAGCAAAGCCAATAATTGAGCAACTATCAGATATAGTTGACCAAGTGACAAATGAAGACCAAGATACCAATGTTAAACTCATTGAATGGTCAGAAAGAAAACTTCAAGGAAAGGTGAATGAAAAGATATCCAGTGGAATAGCACTTGAATAGGTAGAGTTGGCCAAGAAAAGGGATAAGGTCAAAATTGTCCTTGAAATTTTTTTTTTCATTGTATAGGAAGTTGCTTGATTTTTCAAATTTCACACAAGAAACAAATCAAAGAATAATGAGCTTGGAAAGAAATTTGAAAATCTCTAGCATGAAATTACCTGGAGATCCAGCTCAAAGTGAGAAGCATTTTTCATAGTCACTTCACACACAAAGGGAGTTAATTGTACTAACAGCAAAGGAGGCCAATATTAAGGAAAAATTGATGCAAATTCAGTCCTTCATAACCCCTCATTTAGAATTCCTCCACAAGGAACAAGTGTATGCTGAAACAGTTTTAAAGAAAGATCAAAATCTTTCTACACTTGATCGACTAGTACACCTTGTTGCAGAGACTGCCATCCAACACAAGTCACTTAATATTTCTTTGGAGAATTGGTATGCAACTCTAAAAGAAATAATGGAGGTAAATAGTAATTTTTTGGCTAAGTATGGTATTACTCCTTAGAACCCTTTGACATTAGTGTCAAAAAAGGGGGAGAGATAATAATAATAAGGAAAGGGGGAGATATATGTTTAAATGAAGACATAATAGTTTCAAATAACTAAGGGGCAGATTACCTATAAATTTTGATAGCCGAGAGGGGCAGATGAATTTTTTTTGCAAGATATAGATCACAGGTACATAATATAGGTACAAAATGCAGGAAAAGGAAAAAAGACAAAAGAGTATCAAGCACATTTAGCATAGAATTTTTGTTACAAGAATGTCAAGGAACAATCAACCCAGGGGGAGTTAAGGTATTTTGAACAAATTTTTGAACAAATTTTGAAATTTTGTGAATAAGGTAATCATAAGGACATATTACTAATGTTAAGTGTTTTTGACACTCATGTCAAAGGGGGAGATTGTTGGTTTTAAATAGTTTTGAGAATTGTTGGTTTTAAATAGTTTTGAGAATTGAGTGTCAAAAAAATTAATCACTTTCTATTTTGAAGTTGAGTACACTATGTATGCCGAGCCATAGTGTGTGCCAAGTCAGATTTCCAATAGGTGCTGAGTGACTTTAGGTGTCAAGCAGTATATAAGTACCAAGTGACATATAGGTGCCAAGTCACATTTGATGCTGTGTAAGTTAGAATGCTTCATATGATGAGTGATCTAGAATCATATATGTGTCAAGCAAGACAAAGTGTAATAGGTGCCGAGTGATCCAGGATAGTATATGTGCTGAGCACCAGTTGTCTAGTATGTGTCGAGTAACACAAAATCAACATATGAGTTTTTACCCTCACAAAATCAGATGTAAACCATTTTTTAGAGCTGACATAAAGAGATAACAAAGGAGAAAAAGGATAAGAACAAATCTTTTACTTTCCTAATATGATCAGCATGCAACCAATCAGAAAAATGGAGAAGGCATGCAACCAATGAGAAAAATGCAAGGAATGAGCAGGAACTTAAGATTCAATATGGATTGTAGATCAATACCTAACCCTAAGTCTTCACAATATTTAAAAGGAGGTAAAAAACCCCATTGTGTATGCAGATGACAATAGTGTGTGGGGAGATTATAGTGAAATTCAGTGTGAAGTGAGTAAGACTTAGAGAAATAGAGTAGCAATTAAACAGCTAGTTGATTAGAATAGTATAAGACACAAGGGACATGATTAGATATCAGATCACAAAGGATCAAGATCAAAGAGAGCAGATCAAGTGCCTCAATCTAGCAATTAGAGATTGCATACTATCAAGTTTATTGTTCTAATACTTTCTTGCCATTGTATTAGAAGTTGGAAATCCTATATTGATAAGGTAGCTTAAAAGCTAAGTAGGAGAACCTTTGGAGAAGGTTTGAAAATCCTATTGTATTAGGTGGGTCTAACAGCCTATTGTAAATCCTTTAATAGGGTGACACTTCATGTAAAGTGTTTGTAAAACCTCTAATCAGGTCACTATTGACATAGTGTAAAGCCTTTAACAGAGCAGGCCTTTAATAGGGTAGACCATCAGAAGTGGTCAAATAATTATTGTTGTAGTAATTTTTGTCGGTATCATCCCCACCCCAATTTTACCTTTTTATTCTTGAAGGGTTTCTGGGTTACCAAATATGGTGTTTTGAGTTATTGCATGTGTTTACTTTATGTTCATTTATATGTTTACATGCATGCAATTTATTTTTCAATTATTTGATTTAAAGGATTGAAAAAGGTTAAAAGTGTGATACTTCTGATTCAACCCCCCTCCTCCCCACCCACTCCCCCACCCGTTAGAAGTACTCTTCCCATTCTGAACATTCCAACACTTAGTGATGTTGTTGAGAAAGGATCTCAGGGAAGATTAGAGAATAATTCCAACTTGAGATTGCATTGACGAGGAGTGACATGATTGCTAAAATTGTGAGTGCTTTAGGTGGTATACCTATGCATGTGGGTATTGAGGATAGCTATGAGGAATTTTTTGGATCTATTGGTGGTGACAGAATTGGTAATGTGGAGAGACTTATTGTAACTAGGGCTGGTCTGATTACTTGACATAGATCTCACTTGAAGCTAAAGCATAAGATGGAGGTTTCAAATTCTCAGGTACTTGAAATCCTAAAGACCTGATTGACTGGATTAGTGAATTGGAAGATTACTTTGAGCTTGAGCATATTGAGGATCCATTTAGAGTGAGGTTGGCACAAACTAAGCTAAAAGAACATGTTTCTCTTTGGTTGAAAGAATTGTAGAGTGATAGAGACGAATAAGGTGAAATGAAGATCACTAGATGGAGATTGATGGTGACTAGGTTGAAGGCTAAGTTTATCCCTACATTTTATTAACTTGAGTTGTTTAAAAGGATGTAGAATCTAAAGAAAAAGGGTTTGACTATGAGATATTTCATGGAGGAGTTATACAAATTGACTATTTAGTCTCTTCATAGAGAATTACTAAAGGAGAAGGTAGCTTAGTACATGAATGGTTTGAGATTAATTTTATAAAATAAGCTTGGTATGTTGAATATTTCTTTATTTGAGGATTCTTATTAGTATGCTTTGAAGGTAGAAGATAAGTTGAAGAGGAAAATTCAAGGTAATGCCAGAGCAAAGAAGAAGTAGGATAACTCGGCGAAAGCTAAACTAAGTGCTAAAGGAGAACCAAAACCTTATGATTGAAAGAGAAGGATATGTGGAGGTGGTTTAGTGGTAATTGTTTCAGATGTGGTGAAGAAGGGAATAGATCTTTAGAATGCCCTCATGGTAGGGAAGTGGTTGTTGTAAATAAGGTTGCAACCCAAGTTAGTTAACATGAGGAATGAGAGAGTTTGCTAGCTCAATGAGTACTGGTTGCTAAGAGGACACTAGATTATTGTCAGAGGACTAGTTTTTTTAGGACTTGTTGTAAGTCTGGTAGTAGAGTTTGCAATGTGATTGTGGATGGTGGTAGTACTGATAACCTTGATATTGAGGAGATGGTTCAGAAACTTGGTTTGAAGAGATTGAGACATCCTTATCCTTGTAGGATTGGCTGGTTGCAAGGTGAGCATGCTTTGGAAGTGATGGATGAATGCCTTGTTGATTTCAAGATTGGGCATTATAGGATTCAAAGTGATGTTTTATATTATGGACATGAAAAATTGTCATGTGTTTCTTGGTAGACCTTGGTAGTATGATTTTAGGCTTGTGCATGATTGTGTCAAGAATGAGTTTGCTATTGAGAAACATGGCAGGAAGTTTTCCTAGATTCCTTTCTAGTGTGAAGAGCTTGATAGGAGAAACATGAGTATTGGTAGCCGAGTTGAGTCAATAGATTCTAAGAAGTTTGGACATAATCATCAAAAGTAGACCTATAGCACACCAAAGATTGACATGAAGAAGCAAGAGAAGAAATAGGGAAAGATTGTACAAGTTGAAGACTTGGAGGATATGTTTGTAAAGAACTAGTTTGGGATTTATATGTTGAATCCCAGAATATGTTCTTCTATCTATTAAGAACATCTTTTCAAACTTGGTGTGTCTGATGCAAGAGCATCCCTAGTTGGCTTGCAATCCTATATATTGGAGGGATTTTTGCTTGAATATGTGGAATTGATCACCAAGGGAGTGGTGCTCGATAATTATTGGGCATAGTTTTTCAATGCGACCTTGACATACTCTATGGACCTTGGCATACACTAGGAGATCGATATGCTCTAGGAACTAGAAATGCACTATGGTGATCAAAATGCTCTAGGAGCTCAAGATTTCTTATGGTTTGGCTAGCTAATGCTTAGCTTGGTTTTTTCTAGCACTCAGCTTGGTCTTGGTTCCTATTGGTGTCGAGTTTTCTATGAACCAACTATTGGCATTTAGATTGTATACGGGTATTTAATTTGTGTTGTAGCCGACTAATGACTTAACATATATTTAATGTGAGTAATTTAATTTAGTTTGTAATGAACTGGGCTGACTTCAAGGATATGTATGTGAAGAACCAATTTAGGATTTATGTACTGAACTTCTAGCTATTAAGAACATCTGTTCAAACCATCTTTGATGTAGGAGCATCCCTAGTTGGCTTGCAATCCTACATATTGGATGAAGTTTGTCTTGAAGATATAGACTCGGTCACCAAAAGAGTGGTTCTTGATTAGTTTTGGGCATATTTTTTAACTATGAACTCAACATAATATATGTAACATGGCATACACTAGGAACTTGACATGCTCTGGGAACTCAGCATGCACTGTGCTTCTTAACATGTTCTAGGAGATCAACATTGCTTATGGTTTGGCCAATGCTCAAATTGGTTTTCTCTGTCACTCATCTTGGTCTTGGTTCTGGTTCCTGTTGGTGCTGATTTTCCTATGAGCTAACTTTTGGCATTTAATTTCTATATGGGCATTTAATTTGTGTTGTAGCCAACTTGTGGCTCAACATATATTTAGTGTCAGCAATATAGTTTAGTTTTTAATGAACTAGGCCAACTTATGTCTTAGTTGGGTATAAGTAGGGGGTCTTGTAGAGTCTTTTGGCATTATTAGGAGGAGCCATCTTGGACAAGAGGATGTTAACTTTAAAGGGCTAGTAGCTGGAGCTTTAGAACTAGAGGATTTCTTGGTTGACCTAAGGGTACAAGTGTGAATTCCCCTTGGTGTTCTTATCTAGTTGTGGATCTGGGCTAGCTAGGATTGACATTGCAAGTTGGATCTTATGGGATCTTCCAAACTAATGTTGTAATTAGTGTTTGTATTTGGACATAACACAAAAGGCCTTACAGTCAGGTATATTGCATGTAATCAGATGTTTTATGAATAAAGAATTGTGATTTGGTATCAGATCTTACATTATTGTTTTTTGCTGATGTGTTTCTGCTATGTGTTTATTTTCTAGGGGTTTGGACATCTCCTTTTGGGATTCTCTTGCCTTGTACTGCATCAAAGCATGCTGCACATATTATAGACCAACTTTTTGGGATGCTTGGTGGAGTGGACTCAAAGAAATTAGACAATTGTTTTGCTTACAAATTCATTTTTTCCATTTTTTTGAGGATGGAAACCTCTATTGTTCTTTAATTTAGTATTTTTAAGTCCCACAATGTAGAGAAAAATACTCTAAGGAACCAAGAGTTTTAATCTGATATAGTAGAAATGGAAAACCCAAAATGAACCCTTACAATCTAAAAATATAATTAATTAATTAGTTCATTTGTGATCTTCTATTTATAAGCCATAAGAATACACATTTTGTTGAACCTATTTGTTGTATACAATTGATTAATTGTGTATTGTCTTTGATGTTACATAAATGTCATAATCATTACTAGTTAGTATATGTTGAGCTCACTTGGGCAGTGTAGATAGTTTTTTGTGCTTACTGAGTTCACTCAGGCATCAAAGGAAAAGATGTAGAAAGTGAGTGTTAGCTAAGTTCGCTCAGCTAATTAAGGAAAGTTGGATGGAACTAGTACTAATCGAGCTCACTCGGTTGCCAAAGTATTTTCACAAGTTTGCAATGCTAACTAAACTTTTGTTGGTTAACAAAGGAAATCATTTCTGAGTTAGTTTCTACCAAGTTGGGTCAAGTAATGAAGGATTTTCTTAATTTGGCATAATAAGCTTAAATGATTCATCTATTGATTCGAGCCAACTAAGGTAATGAATATTAATTATTCTAAGTTGTATTTAAGCTAACTTGACAAAGTGGAAGATATAAGTATATGATCAAGTTTATGATTTTAAGGTATGAGGTGTGTGTAATACATGAAGATGTTATTGAAGATTTAATGATGAGAAGAGGAAGCAAATTTGGAGGATAAGTAGAATATCCTTGTTGAGTAGCAAAGCTATATTTGATTAGGAAGGATCGAGTACAAGCCAGAATAAAGATCTGTAATCAAAAAATTAGTTGCATTCAAATCATGTCATCTCATTCTTACTCTCTAACCTTTGTAGCAGTAATCTAAATCTATTAATAGAGTTGGGTTAATAGCTATTTGTAAATCCTCTAACAAAGTGGTAGTTCTATTAAATTGTTTCAAGACCTCTGAAAAGGCCACTCCTAATAGGTTGATTAAATCTTCTAATAGGGGCTTACCTAATAGTGTGTTTTGTAACCTTTAATAAGGTTGGCTCCTAACAAGTCTCACTTTAGAAGAGTGAAAATAGTAACTAGTTGCAATTGGTGGTTTTTCCCAAATTGGCTTTCCATGTTAAATCCTGATGTCAAATGTTTTCATGTTATTTTCTTTTATCTATTTGCAACTCATTTAAAGTAATGGTAATCAAAGAGAACACCTAAAAGTTTATATGTTGAGAATTTACCAAGCTAATTCAATTATTATCGAGTTACAACATTTTATGTATGCTTACCAAGCTTTAGCCATATTCAATTTTTAGTTCGCATTTATATGCTGACATCTAAGGGATCTGGGATTTATTTTAGTAGTAATTGATTCACCCTATTGGTGTTTGAAAATGTTACCCATTTCCAATTACCCTGATGAGAACAAAATGCATCTAGGGGCAGCTAACTCCCGTTATCAACACATCCATTTAGACACCAGTCCAACTATAAGGCATGACCCTTCTTCTACTTCAGGCTCTGCAAAACCTAGGTGGGTAGACCTGTAGATTCTTTATATGGTACCAGTTATCAAAGCATACACTGAATCTAATATGAAGCAGATAAAAACCCCTAAATCTTCTATACTCAACCAGGAATCATAAGTATGAAAAAGCTAAGAACATAACTCATGAAACTGGCAAGCTAAGTGCGGGTTAACATTGAATAGCTTTCAACATAAAAGGGAAAATTGATTTAATATGTTGATAACAGCAAGACCCAAGTATGAACAACAGAACTTAATGATCCTATCTCTGACCAGTGCCTTATTTATTGGGCAATTAAATGAATCATAACCATACATCTCCTGGAAACCTCAGACGTATCTCTACATCAAGATCCTTGATCTATCTTTCACCTTGTGAATAGACATTTGCTACAGAATGAATCTCATACTCAGAACATCCTATCATGAAATCTGCAAACCCTGTGACAAATATCAAGTAATTACATGGTTCTTTGTTCCATAAGCAAGACATTTTAACCCCATACATTTCAAAATGAAATGCAACCTAATTCATGCTCTTTGATCACAAATTAGAAGAATTAACAAAAGCCATAATCAGGAGACAAGATTTAGACTAAACTTCAAACCTTTGCTGCTCTTTATTTGCTTTCCTTGAAACCAAATACATGAAATGTACAGGAAACAACTCATAAATCACCTAACAGACCAGAACTATCTGCATAAAACATGAATGCTGCTCAATACAAAAGAGAAATGCTGGGTGTGTGGCTTTCATAGCCTGAGCAGAGCTCAAAGAACTGGAAAAAGAAAACCAACCAACAACCTTTTTTCAGGGAAGAAGACAGAATATGTATGGAGAAGGAAATTCCCGGATTTGATTTGCAATTGACACTTGTCTATCTGAAAAACCTTCTTAACAGGTTAAAACAACTCTTTAATCTTTCCCCTCAACTGGTGAATCAAATCTTTTCATTTTACCTCTCAAGAGCCTCAAATATCTCAGCAACCTAATGATGAAATAATGTAATTGATTTTGATAAAAAAAAAAGAACTCAATGTAAAAAGTGAAAATCAGTTCACAGTGACCTCCAAAATGCAAGAAAATTGCTGAGAGTTGATTTTTCTCCATATTCAGATCCCGACAAGCTTTTAAAATTGCCCTCTAACCAATTTTGATGCTCTAGAATCAAGTTTGCTCATTCTGTCGCTAATGGCCCAAGAAACACAAATTGACCTATAACTCGAACTGGTGAGCACCTATGCAAGAACCAACCTCAAATTTGGAAAATTAAGATCTTCCTGGTTCCGATGGTATATTGGAGTGCCCAATTTGGTTAAAAATTGCCCCAGATATTGCCTTTTGAAAATCTCAGTCTTGTTCATGACTTCCATGTAGTTTTGCAAAAATTTTAACTTTTATATAGTTTCAAACTATATGATAAGTGAAAATTTATTTAAAAAACTACCCCACGTGATCTTTTAGAGAAAAAAATTAAATTTTTTTTTTTTTTTAACCTTTGAAAATTCCACCATATGTTTCACTCGGGTCAAACTTGGTTTGACCATATCGCCATGTGTCACGTGCTGATTAGCTGATTTGACTCTTGCCAGATTCTTGAGTTTTCCGGCAACCTCGCTATATCGCTAGCCGGATTTTTTGAGATTTTTCGGCAAGCGACATAGCGACCTGCCGGATTTTTGACTTTTCCGGTCGGATTTGCTGACGTCATCCTTTATTGCTTGGTATATTTGATCAAAAGTTAGCACATTTGCATGTTGACCGGGAGGGGCCCACCACTTGGCCGCAGCCTTTGGAAAATGTGTGTCTTTAAGACACTTAACATTGGACTGCAAATGCATTTAAACATTATTTTAACTCCCCACAGCTCCAATGTGGGACAAATGAAACTTAATGAATATTAGATCAACACACCTGTAGATGCTCTTCTTGTGCTATGGCTTTGCATATCTGCTGTGTAGAGCATTTCATTGCCCATTGTGAATGTTTATTTCAAAACCTGGGTGTTAACTTGCTGTCCCATATGAAGTTCTTCACCTGCAAAACGTGGATCTCCCTTCTTTGGTCATTTTTGCCATGAATCTGCAGACTCCCCATAGTGCTGGTCGTTTTTAAGCTCATGGGCATTTATAATGGAGTTTCCCCCTTCTAAAAACGTGAGACTCTTGCTGGGAGAAACCGTGAGCTTTAAAAACATGGATTAATGCTTCCCTTTATGTATGGATCATCCTCTTTTCATTGCCTGTTGCAAAAACGTGAATCATTCACCCTTAATGATGCAACCATTTTAGAAAGTGGGCAGCCGCTTCTTTCTTTTGGCTCGTGGGTGTTCAGCTGATGAATGTTGCCCATAAAAAAACACACATCCATAAATCTCCCACATTGTATTATTATTTTTTATTTGAACACCAATGTCATCCTTTTATTACCACATATTTTCTTAAAACATTCCAATCGTCCAGTATCTCAAATGTTTTTTTTTTTTTAAAACACACTCTTGATCAAGACAAACAATCCTTTGCACATAGTCGACTCCACTATGAAATCTCTGTTGGGAGGCCCACCAGGTGGCCGTAAAACTGATCCAATCAAGTAATCGGGCTATGAAAATTGGCATGAGTGTTCAAACCTAAACACTCTACCATACTGTAAATTTTCAGCCAATAACAAATTCCCAGTCAAGAGATTTTAATTGCCGAACATTGATACTTCAATTACCCTGCAGGCAAATAGTGTTAAAAAAATGTAAACTCGGCTCGAGTTTGGCGTTATAAAACTGGGCTATTGATCGCTTGGGCTTCTGAAAACCTGGATATAGGTTCTTTGCCATGAGGAGAATATAATTCTATGGTTTAGGCTCATGATGAATCACAGGGCACGTTTGGCAAATTTCTGAAAATAGGCACTTGGAAATTTTAACTGGAAAATGTGTCAAAAAGGAATTTTTGGCAAATGTACGGACATAAGAAAGTATGCAAATGGATTTGTCATGACTTGGGAACTGGCATACTTCAAGGATTTTTAGGAGACAACACAATGATATAATCCATTTAGGCTCACCAATCACAGGATCAAAGTTATAACGTGCCGAACAGGACTACGGATCAATTTGGATACCTTAGCCGTAACAAAACAATGCAAACTGGGTTTTTGATCATGTTAGCAAACTGATCAAATGGATTCGACATGATCTAAAAATTGGAACATATGAAGTGTCTTACCCCTAGAAAACAATGCAAAAATAATTTTTTCATTTGGGTCAACTGGGTCAAAGATATGATTGGTCGAACAAGGCTTCCTAGAATTGTGAACAACTAGTTAAATGCACAAAACAATAAATGACCAACTTTGCGAGGTGCAAAACTTAGTCAAACGGATTCGAAAAGATTTCAAAATTGAAACATAGGTTCTCTATTATGGACACTAAACATCCCCAAAGTGGCTAGTCATGACACAGTCCTGGGTAAAAGATATTTAGATGCAAACTGGGCCTCTGATCGCTATTTGACACTTGGTAGAATTGCAAATTTTGACACTAGCTCAAAATGGGACTTCACAGAATGATTCGGGATGGAAAAATAACATTGTGGATCATATGCATATGTCAAATGAAAGGTGTTAAGCCACTCAAACACCATCTAGGCCTCAAGCTACCAATTGACCACATGCATAAAAGGCACTTTAGGACATGATTTTCCAAAATTTTGAAAATGTGACTAAAAATGAAGCATGCAATTTTTAGTCCCAACACACCCTTCCCCTCTCAGCTACTCCTCTTATATTTCCAACAATAGGTATCAGAGCTTTTTGTTCTTACAGAGAAGGTTTCAAGGACCTAAGCTAAAGATCAAGATGTGTTACAAAAGAGAGATTCCCAAGTTGAACAAAGACAATTTTACAGTATGGCAAGGACTCATGAGGTTACATCTAGATACTCTCATTGATTTAGGTTGCAAGTATCTTGATGCTAAATAAAAAAAACTCCTACTAGAACATTATCAGTTGAGCAAATTATTGAAAAGAAGAATAATAATATCATGATGATTTCTTTATCTATTGATTCCAACCGAGTAAGGTGATGAATATCAATAATTCTAAGTTTTATTTGAGCCGACTTGACAAAGTGGAAGATACAAGTATAAGGTCAAGTTTGTGATTTCAATGTATGAGGTGTGTGTAATACATGAAGATTTTATTGAAGATTTAATGATGAAAAGAGGAAGAAAATTTGAAGGATAAGAAGAATATCCCTGTGAAGTAGCAAAGCTACATTTGACCAAGAAGGATCAAGTACAAGCCAGAACAAAGATCTATAATCAAAAAATTAGTTGCATTCAATTCAGGTCATCTCATTGTTACCCTCTAACCATTGTAGTAGTGATCTAAATCTCTTAATAGATTTGGCTTAATAGCTATTTTCAAATTCTCTAACAAGGTGGAAGTTCGATTGAATTGTCTCAAGACTTCCAACAAGGACACTACTAACAAGGTGATGAAATCCTCTAATAGGTTCGCACCTAATAGTGTTTTTTGTAACCTTTAACAGGGTTGGCTCCTAACAACGCTCACTTTAGAAGAGTGAAAATAGTAAGTAGTTGCAATTGGTGGTTTTTACCAAATCGAGTTTCTACATTAAATACTGGTGTCAAAAGTTTTCATGTTATTTTCTTTAATATGTTTGCAACTAAGTTCAAGTAATGGTAATCACATACAACATCTAAAATTTTATATGTTAAGCATTTACTGAGCTAGTTCAGTTATTACTAAGTTACAACATTTTATGTATGTTTACCAAGCTTCAATAGTATTCAAATTTTATTTTACATTTTTGTACTAACATCTAAGGGATCTAGGATTTATTTTAGTGGTAACTAATTCACCCCTCCCCTCTTAGTTACTACTCTTATATTTCCAACACCTATCAACTACTACAAATAGATAATCATGCCCTCTTTGAGAGATGGGAAGTTTTCCAACAAAGTCCATAGAGAGAACTTTCCAAGGTCAAGATGGAACATCAAGAGGCGTGTGCAACCCCAACTTCCTATTACCTGGATTGATTCTTGAAAAAATTATATATTGATCAATGTATCTGGATACAATTTCCTTCATGTAACACCAATAGGAAAATTGTTGTAATTTCATTGCAATCTTGCTTATAGAAAAATGTCCAACAATCAAAGATGTATGTGCTTCCCTAAGGTTATGTGCTCATTCACCTTTTTGAATACATGATTTTCCTAGATGATACAATAATTTGTCCCTTACATAGTAATTATTTTACTCTATTTATTTACTTGCAATGAGAGTTGAATATATATATCCTTGAAGTCGTCATCCATAGCATATTGTTCCAAAAAAATTTCATGGATGATGGAACTTCATTTTAAGACACAAAAAAGAACTTGTAATTGGACATATGGAAAGAATACCAACTATCTTATTATGGATTCCTATCTTATATTTTATTACTAAGTGACATTTTTGAATAAATCACATTAAGCTAAAGTGTGTACATTATTGCAACTTAGACTATGAATACAAATATTATAGTGGATGATGGTTCATGTGGATAATTGTTTCCTTGCACAATACACAATGTTTCCATATTTGAACACTCTATACTAGTGCACATAAGTCTTTATCATAAGTTGGATAATTCATGACTACAATTGTAAAAGTTTCAAAGTGATAACATAATGGATTACCTCCTTGCATTAAGACTACTCCCATGGAAAATATACTTACATCAGTTTTGATTTTGAATGGATTTTGTAGACCTAGAAAAGTCAAAATAGGTGTGGTTCTTAACTTCTCCTTCAAAGTGTCAAAATTATTTTCCTAAGGTCCACCCCAATGGAAATTTTTCTTGGCACTTGTGAACATGTACAATGCTGATGTAATATGGGAGAAGTTAGTAATGAAATTTATCCAATATCAAAAAACACATAAGAAGCTTCCTATTTCAATAATCATACTTGGCTTAGGCCATTTTTAAATTACCTTGACATTGAGAGGGATAGCTTCCAGTTGACCTTTACCTATGACATCACCTAAGTACATGAAAGATTGCTTTGTAAACTTGTATTTTGATGTCTTTACATAGATTTTTTCCTTTCTTAACAAATGAAAACCTTTATGCACATGACTTACATGATAATTCCATGGTTTTCTAAATATCATAATATCATATAGATAGACTATTAAAAATTGTTGAATGTAGGGAAAAAAATACATCATTCACTGCATGCATGAAAGTGGTTGGTATATTAAGTAGTTTTTTAAACCCAATCTAGGCACAACCAATGACCTATATAATTCCTTCTTGGTTTTGAAAGTAGTTTTTAAAATATCATCTCCTACAATCCTAATGTGATGATAAACACTTAACAAATCTAACTTGGTGAAATAAGTTTTATGCTTAAGTTGATCAAGTAGATCAACAATGTGTAGAATAGGTTACCGGCTCTTTATCGTTATCTTGATTAGGGCTTTATATTCAATAAATATTCTCCATGTTCAATAGTTCTTTATAACTAACACAATTGGTGAAACATAATGTGAAGTAACATGAATTTTATGTGCAAACCCAATTTCAGAAAAACCAATAGTAACTTGCTACTAATACTCACTCTTTTGAAGTGATACCCTATGAGAGGGAAACCTTGTTAAAGGTTATAATACACACTTTTAAATGTGACCTAGATAGAGAATTTCAGTCACTATGTTAGGAGTGAGCCTTGTTAGAGGTCTTTAGACCATTTACTTTGAATGTCACCAGGTTAAAGGATTTACAAATGATTGTTATGTCAACCTTAATCCATAAGATTTATGCTAGACTGATACAATGATTAGAAAGTAATAGTAATGCTTGATCTAATAAAAAATTACAACTCACTTGTAGGTTATAGATCTAATTTTTAGTCCTCCATTATACTTTACTTTCACACACTTCAGCTCTGATAGATCGTTCACCCTTCAAACATTCATACTCTTAAGCTTCTTGCTTTGCTTGCCAGCAGCAGTCTCTTCTATTTGGCCACTAAATAAAGCAATACCATAGAATCCTTGTCCTCCTTAGGTTCTTGCACATGAGATCCTTTTCTTCTAACCAACTCTCTCTATAAATAGAAATTTAAAATCCATTTTCGTTCAACCTCAATCATCCATTTTGGGGTTAGGTAAGATTATGTAGGATACAATGAATCTACCTACTTTTCCATTTGGTTCCTCTAGAAACATCTTCTTCAATCTTCCTTGAATTCAACTCAAAATGGTTTAATTTGAATTATGTGCCACCATCTCATCATAGTTATCTTCCACACACTTCACACAATTCAAGAAAATTGAATAGTCAGCTTAGATTCATCAAATGTACAATTTAACATGAATATTGGCACTTGGCTTCCATATTATTCTTCCACTAGTTAACTTAGCAAGCATTAAAGTTTATTAGTACTTGGTATGAACTAAAATTTACTCATCTTACATTAAGTTCACTTGGCATACACTAAATCTTCACTTTTCATAGCTCCAACTAATTTTTTACTCGGCTTGCACTAACTTTTCTCAGCACCTAATGTCCACTTGGTCAAGCTTGGCAGACCAAATTCTTCTTATTTGTTCTTCTAGACATAGTTAGTGTATCCAACCTTTATAGTCTTAAGTAGGTAATCAATACATTATATCATCATTGTTTTAACTAATCTTTTTACTCCTTTTTCATATCATAACTCAACCTTTCCTCTAGGTGCTCTTGTTATCTTATTTGATCAAATCATCTCCATCAATAAAAAAAATGATAGTACTCAAATCAACCAAGTAATATTTTTTACTAGCAAGTAGCAAGTTTGACAACAATGACAAAATAATGATTGAACCATTACAATATCATATCAAAAATATGTACTCTCTCCTCTAGGGATTAATATAAATTTTAATTTTTTTAATATATGATTTACTATTTTTTTCTTTTTTCGAGGGAACATCTTCTCAAATGTTAAAATATATACTTATAATATTTTTAAATTGTAATTTATTATAAATAATCGAATCACTATGAGAGTTTTATAATGATGATATTAATACCAAGATCTATAAAAGGGTATTCTTAGTATTTTTCTTAAAATATTGAGTTTTAATAGAGAAATGAGATATGAGAAAAATAGGTTTAGAGGCCCTAAAACGTGACATAGATATGTGCTTTGACCACTCAAATTCCTTGGATTTATCATTATTTATATATTTTAAAAGCATGAGTACAAATGTTATACTCATATTATCTAATCATTTTATTTGACCAATATTTACTAATTTTAGACTTGTTTTGACTTTATGTGATCTAGTTATACACTCCTTACCATCTTTGAATAAATGATACTTATTTTCCCCTAATAAATATTGTCCTCCTATAAAAAAGATATGGACTTTCTCACACAACCCACAAATATCCAAAGGTACAACATCTATTTCCACCTCATCAACAAAATTAGTAGTCATGGAAACATGAATTTTTCTTTGTTTTGGCACCAACAATTCAGCATCATTACGAAACCATCCAAATAGCGAGGGCTTTGGATGATGTGTTGTAGCTAGATTCAATTTCTTTACCACTTCTTCCAATATTAAAATAACTTTGGAGCTAGTGTCAAGAAGAGTATCAACCTTAGTGTATTTAATTACCAAATGAATGTGAAAAAGTTCATTTCCTTGCTTATCCATATGAGAAAGAGAATTTTACTTCCTTGAACATGCATTAGAAATCATATCATCTGATGAGATAATTTTACCTTCCACTTTACCTTGCATCCTAAATCCAATCATCTTTGTCTTGTCCCCAAAATTAGAGTCAAGATCTTGTTGTACTAAAGTAGTAGCCATTTGTTAATTACCTTTCTTGATCCATATTGCTTCAACATTAACTCTTGGTGTAGTTTTTAGTATCTAGCAACATCATGTTCCTCTTCCTTACAATGGAAATAAGTAGTTTAACTATCTTCCTTTTTTACTATGATATTCTTTTTCCTCTTGTTTTCTTCCCACTTAGATTTGTTTTCATACTTAGATGACTTCTTTTCAAACTTACTATTAGCCAAAAAATGCTCCTTGCCAAAAAACCAATCTCAAATATAATCCTTTTAAATGGTTGCCAAGGGATTTCAATGAAATAATTTAAACATTGGATATGTTCCTTATTTCATTTTGTGTCTTATAATGTTTCAAGTCGTGACCATGTGATTCAAACAATCATGGATTGGTTAAGTACTAACCAGGATCAAGATTGCAAAAGTATGATTGTCTTGTCTTCACAACATCATAGAGTATAGTGGCTTAACCAAGGTTAGGATGGTGAAGGCGCATTTTCTTTTTTTTTCCTAGTTGCATAGTTATGTTAACACACTATGGTTTATGTTGGGACAGTGTGGAAAGAGAAAATCCTCAAATTCTTCACAGACATATTTTGCACCATTAGATCTTGAAGTCTATGACAACCACATGATTGCACTAGGTTAAGAAGTGGTTAAGGTTTGATTTGGAATCAATATATTTCCCTTGTTTCACTTGATCAAAAGGATTAGAAGGGAACCTCGGGTTAAGGTGGTGATAGTGTGAATGTGGTCAGAATATCCCACTTCATAGGGTTGAAGCAATTAATGAAGAATGTTAGGAGCCCATTGTGAAGATATGATAATCAATGGTCATAGTTTTCCTAGTAGGAACTATTATTTAAGAAAGGTGGTGGCAAGGTTGTCATCATGGGTAGTCAAATACAAAGTTGAAGTCAAATTGCTAACAGAATGGAAGAATGATAGGAAATATTTGGTCCACATAGCAAGGTTTGATGGTTAACTTTAGTTGACCAAATAACACTATTAAATTTGGCAAAATTAAAATTGGTAGAAGTAGCACCTTGATGATGAATCCAATCTTTGTGTTATCCTAGAACCACTTTCATCATTCCTTAGATTTGATAAATGAAAAGAGACATGTTATCACCACATGTGTATCCATCCATTCAGTCAAAAGTTAATGACCATCATTCCTAACCTCTCAGAGCTTTTCTTGGTGAAGAAGTGATCTTCTCATGTATGGATTCTCATTTTGATTATATCTTTCCAATTTCATAGTGATTATTCTCTGTAGATTTGATTGTAGTGGTTGAATTTTGTCTTAAGATGGAAGTTATCTAAATGATGCTTGCACTATAAAAGAAAGTGTCGTACTCTTTCTTATGGTTAGATCTTCTCTCTTTCTCTAGTATTTCCTTAGCATGCTATTGTAAATTCCATCTTTTCCTCTGAGTTATATGACACATGGTCTTATCTCTTTCAATAGTCAATGTGCTATGAAATCTTTGTCTACCTCTCTTCGATGTACTATGGATATCTATAATCTACATTTCTATATCTCTTTTTGGCCCATGAATGATAAGAGGTAAAGAAATTTTTCTTTGTGTCACTCATGTGGTTGTCTAATCTATAAGTGGTGAATATATTAAAGGATGTCTAAATCCATATATTTTCAACTATCATTATAATGGTATTATCCATGTGTGGGTAGAGATTGGTCTAAGCACCCTATTTTTACTTTCATGTATTCCTTCTCAATTTTCTCTTAAACAATAGTTTAAGTGCATCCTAATAGTAGAGGAAGTCAGCCTTCTCTAGAGACTCAACCTCATTGTTCAAGTCTCACATCTTGGAGGTTGTTTCCATGTTTCACAAGGTTGTCTTTAGGTAAAAAATTTGGACAAGGGTGCAAGCTTTTGTGACAACAAATTTTGGCACACTCTGTGGGACTAAAATATTATAACTTTTAAATTTCACTAGCTTTGAAGAAAGATTCCATGTTCATGTTGAGGAGAGAGTACTACCTTCAGTAGAAAGCCTTTAAAAGGTTCATTGTTCAAAAGTACTTGGTGACTCTAAACTTCAAACACAATCTGGTTTCCAAACCAAAATTTTTATGATTCATGCCCAAGAAGCACACAAGAGTATCTTTCAAAGGTAATTTCCAAAACCAAAAATTTTTGTTTTCTAATCCAAGAAGAAAGGCTAGAGTGTATCTATCACTAGTTAGGAGTGCGATAGTAACACATACCCCTGCAAGATCTATCTCCACTTCTCTTGATGTTAGGTCTCATCCTAGAATACCATCTACTCGTATAAATAAATGACTTTCTTACATGGCTAAAGCTCATGCTTTGACCACCTTTAATGGTGTGATCCCCCTTATATTAGCCCAATGGCATGACACGCCAATATCAGCTCTTAAAAGTATACTTGAGTTTACTAGTGAAACCTCTATCTCCCCTAGTGAGCATATTCATGAGGTCTCTAATGTCTACAATATTCATAGTATCATTGAGGATGATGTACCAGTTAGGGATTTGGCCTCATCCTTGAAAGGAAAGGCACTATGATGGTATAGAGGTTTTCCTTATAACTCTATTACCGATTGGGATGCGATAGGGGCAGCCCTAGGCAAGCATTTTGAGGACAAAATTGATCACCTATCACTTTCAGAAAAGTTGATAACCATCAAGAGGACCCCCATGAATGTATAATAGATTTTAATTATAGATTTTAGAGGACATCAGACAGAATATCTACTATAGTAAATCCCTCTCTTGGTAATGCATTCTTGTATTATCTCAGAGCCTTCAACAGTGATATTGCTACCACTCTGCAATCTATGGGAGTAAACTCTCTACCAAATGCTTATGAGGTTTCCATAACAATTGAAAATATTTTGATATAGGGATAAAAGTTAGCTCCAAGAAACTCAATGTCTTTCTTCCCCAACATACCCAATCATCAGCCCACTATAGCCCCTATTTATCTTTCCTCTATGAGTCATCCTCTTGTTGTGGTCTCAATTGCCTCTACATCCTCTAATGGAGTTGATAGGATTGAGGACATGATGTAGACACTAATGAAAAATGTATATAGGATGATAATGGATGAAGAAAAGAATATGGAGGACAATAACTCAATACTAAAAAAGATGGGAAATGAGTTGGTGACCATGAAGAGGTAGCTAGCTCAAAATAATAAGCTTGCCCAACTCCATAGTCAAGGTCCCATCCATGGTAGATCTCCAAACTAGAGTCATGTCCTCTATAATTAGAATAGACCTAATGACCATCTCGAGTCTTCAAACACCAACCTGGATAGAGCTTTGGTCCCTTAGAACAACCTTTCCCAAGATCAAGATTTATGTGCTTCTTGTAACTACTCCTATGGATATTGCATGTGTTAAAAGTAAAAAATCTTACTTGGCTTTAATTGTAGCAGAGCGAGCAGTTTCCCAGCAACACAATGCTGGTCAACCTACTGATACTTTTTAGAAGGATGATTGTTCTTTCATGAACCATCTATTGGAAGAGTATGGTAATGAAAACTAGGATTCATGTACTTAGAATATCATAAGCAAGAGAAGAGCTCTGGAAGAGGTTTCTCCTCAACCTCCTAATCATATTTCAACATTGAGTGTAGTGCCACATGTACAAGTAGTTTCCCAACAAAAAAATGTGAATCATCCTACTAGTGTCCCTAGGTAGCAAAGGTATGGTGAAAATAGAGATAATGTGGATAACTTGTAGAATATCCTAGCTCAAGTTTCTACTTCTATGACTTCTACCAGAACATCTAATGCATCTTTTAGTATGGTAGATAAAATGAGGAAAATGAATGTGAACATTTCTATATGGGATGTTGTAACTACTATACCATTACAAAGGAGGCTACTCTGGCAGGAGTTGGAAAGCATTGAACTTAGAAATCAACCACCTAGCATGGAGGATGTTGTGAGTTTGGTACAACCATCAAAGAAGGTAGAAATAAGTAAAATGGTTAGACCTCCATTTTATGTCTCTCTAATTATAGGAGATAAGGCAATCCACAATTGCTTGATCAATTTAGAGGCTAGTAGTTCAGTAATGCCCAAATGTGTTGCTGATATTTTAAAAATGAAATATGAACCTATTGTTAAGGAGGTATTGTAGTTAGATGGTAGTATTATCAAGTCTATGGGAATCCTTAGAAAAATTGAAATGGTCTTACATGCATGTTTGGGTTGCACTGTAGTCCAAGATATATCAATTACTAAGGTTAAGCCACACTTTTCTATTTTTCTTTCAAGAAACTTTACAACTCAAATAGGTGGTTACATATCTTATGATTGGTCATATATTTTTTTTGAACTAGATATGGAACCAAAGCTTTAATCAAAGGAGAACCATTAGCCCTCCATCATATTAAGATCATGTCTCCTAATCTCATCAATATGAATTATACCATCCTAGAAATAGATGAAAATGATACGACAAATGAGCTTGCCACTTCTTCAGCTGATACACCTGATTTCCTCTTGGATGAGTAGGTTAATGCATATCAATTTGATCCTATATCAGACACATTAGAGACATTCCTTGGCACTTACATATATCTAAAAAGGATGATCTTATCCCCAACTCAATGAAAATCAAAGAAGATACAAGTGGATGTGGAGTATGTATTTTGATGGATTAGGAAATAAAAATGGGTAAGGGGCTAGTGTGATGTCTATTTCTCCTGCACTAGAAAGATACTACTTCTCATTTAGGCTTCAATTCAGATATACTAATAATGTGGTTTAGTATAAGGCATTGATTTAAGGTAACTTACTTGCTCAAAAAATAGGAATCCAAGCATTAAGTGTATATGGAGATAGTGAGCTAGTGATCAATAAGGTGAGGAATCAAAATGTTACTAAGAATAGTTTTCTCAAGTCTTATAAACATAGAGTATGGGATTTTCTTGAAGGTTTCTATTAGAAACAATAGTCCTCATAATATATTCCTTATTTCTATGAGTAACCTTTACATAACAATCTGGCTTTGTTTCTTACAACTTCTCCTTTCTCATTCATCTTGTTCCTAAATACCCATTTGGTCCCTATCACATTTTTGTCTCCTAGTCTAGGGACCAATTCCCATGTTTATTTCTTTTCTATCTAATCTAATTCATTTTTCATAGCTTGTTTCCAGTAATTATCTTTTCATGCTTCATCTACATTCTTAAGTTCAACTTGAGATATCAAGAAAAGTTCTTCATTCACTCTGCTCCTTGTCATCACACCTTTTTCTTTGCTTCCAATGATCTATTTGGAAGGGTGATTCTTTATCATGTTCTTTCCTAAATTAGGAGTTTCTATCTTAACTCTTGGCTCTACCAAAGGTTTCAAGATTTTTTCCTACCTTGGATCTCCTTCATTATTCAAATCATTGATAGTCTCAAGAAATACCTCATCATTCCTTGGCTTAGTAACAACATCATCATTTGAATTGTAATCAACTATTCTCTCTTGTGTTCTAAACTTCTCATCAATTCTCACTTTTACACTTTCCATAATAGTCTTAGTTCTCTGATTTAACATCTATAAACCTTTCCTTTTAATGAATAATCAATAAACATACCTTCATCATTTCTAGCATCAAACTTACCAATATCACCATCTCTCTTTATTTAACACTTCCAAATATTTTGAAATACTTAACTATAGGTGAGTGACCAAACCATAGTTCATAAGGTGTCTTGTTTGTGTCCTTCCTAACTTGCACTCTATTCATAGTGTAGACTACTATATTCACATTTTCTCTCCAAAACATCTTGGATACATCATTTTCTACTAACATAGCTCTTACAGCTTATGTAATAGATTTGTTCCTTCTCTCTGTAACCCCATTATGTTCAAGAGTCTTCAACTTAACTCTTTCTTTGGCTCTAGGATTAGATCTTTGTTCTTCAATATGATTCTCATTTCGCAAATCATTGTTAATGATCACTTCCACATTTTTATGGTTAGCCTTTGGATCAACAATAGTTACCAAAGATATGACTTCCTTTTCCTTAACCATTTCAAGCTCATTATTACAACCTTTCAAAACTCTTTCTATACTTGCTTTAAATTCTTCATCTTCATCATAAATAAAACTCTTTCTAGATTTCCTTATTCTCTTAGGACATGTAGAAAAATGGCCAAAATATTTACATGTCCAACAAGAAAAAAAATTCATTCTTTCATGTTCTCTCTTTGTAAGTAGATCAATACCTTCCTTTATCTTTATGTCTTCTTCTGATCTGGATCTATCTTCACTTGTGCTACTATTCCTTTGTATACAATAGACAGATTCTAGATTTGAAAACTCAATATTCAACTCTTTACACAAATCTGATAATGCACCAAGAATTTCCATCACTCAAGGGTCAAAATTTCTTCTAGCTGACTTAGGACTATCTTTGCTCATCACTGATCTGCCAAAGTTATTAATATTTTCCTTCAAGGGCTTGATGCTTTGATTCCAATTGTTAGAAATAATATTCCACCAAGATGGCTAAGATGGGGGGAAGGGGGTGAATTAGTTATTCAAAAATTAAAACATTTTTTCTTCTTTAAACAAACTTAACCATTCAACCAAAGTGAAAAAGCAACCATGCAAAGATGCACATAGACAATTACACTAGATATGTTGATTAGGGAGACCATTGATTAGAAGGAAAACCCTAGTGGGAATGATGCCCACAAGATGATGTACTAATATAAATATTCCTTGTTAAAGGATGGACCCTATTAGGAGTCTATTACAACATTTAGTACAATGAGTCCCTATTATGAGACTTTGAATCCCTATTAGGAGATTCCAACGTTGTTAGGAGTTGTGCCAATCTTGTTAAGAGTTCTGGTATAATGTATGCAAGAAGAGCCCACTATCCAAACATGCAATTTCAACTATAAGAAGAACTCACTTCTCAAACAAGTAATTTATTGGTATCTTCTTCTTTCCTCTATCCTTTCCTCTATCTTGTTAATTGAACAATTCACTGTTAGACCTTGTAGACTAGGTCCAAAGCTTGGATCACTCAGCAATATCTTAGCAATGAAGTTTCTTTCACTTCCAAACTTCTCTACTCAATGTCACATTCCACACTCTCTCATTCTTTTTAAACGCTCACAATTCACATATATCCATGCCATGATAAAGGAAAATATCCTTCCTTTATACCAAGTTCATAAAATAATTCCCTAAATTTGTTATTAGACCTTCTCAATTAAATATTATATTGCCACATTAGGAACATGTTACATTTAGTGATAACTGTTGCCACTTAGGCTTGCACCCTTGTCCAAGGCCTATGCACAAGGACAACCTAGTGAAACATGGAAACAACCTCCAAGCTGTGGGACTTGAACTGTGACGTTAAGTCTGCAGAGAAGGCCGGCTTCCTCTTACTATCAGGGTGCACCTAACTACTCTTGGAGAGCAAAAGGGAGAAGGAGAGCATGAAAGAAAATCTACCTAGTCTAATCTAAAGAGGTGATGCACTAAGATAGAGTGTTCAGACTAATCCCTGCCCATATATGCACTACTAAACCAGAATGAAACTAAGGATATACACATCCAGACTTGCTTTAATCTAATAACCACATGCAAATCAAAAAACCAAGATGAATGACACAAGGAAAGAGGTTCACTTATATATCATTCATAGCCTAGCAAAGATACAGTCATGCAGATTACAGATTTTCACAAAACAATGGTGAAGGCAAAGAGTTCTTGCACTTTCATACCAATGGTTGAAGGAGATAAGTGGAGAATCATACAGTTCAGAGGCACAAGGGAATTTACACTAGAATTGCATAGCAACAATAGAGAAAAGTCAGAGAAAGGTCCCCCTAACAAAATTTACAAAAGTTTCCTTTATAGTTCAGGCATAACTGAGATCTCTTACAGCTGAAGTAACCTCGTAGCTACTTACCATTAAGTTTTGCAGAGGACAATCAAGGATAAATCTAATCTGGATGTAGATCCAGACACAATGATTTGGAACAAGGCCCTGAGAAGATCAAAACGGTGCCATAACTATTCTCTAACCTAGTAGATGGATTAAAAGATGGGTGGTGGAGTGTTCTTCTCATTCTGCATTCATTTCATGGTAGTTGAAATCGATCATGAAGATCAGATCGCACAACAAAACTGATTACCCTCATTTTTATTTTATGAATCAGCAGAGTCAGCGAGTCAACCTATTTCTGTATGGAGGATGGACCACGTGGACCAACAACTTCTTTTTATTTTGCCACTTCACAGAAGTCCTACGTAGTTGACCATCTTTTATAACTAACCGTGCTAACTCTTCCAACTCCAGCTGTGACGGTTACACTAATTGTCAGCCATTAACTGTCACCTTTGTCGAGCCAACATGACACATTTCATCAAGGTGCTATGTTGCTATGGTTAAAATTCTTGCAGTTCTCCATAGCGAGATAGCGCCTGCCATAGATCTGCCTTAATCTAATGATCATGAAGACTTGTCATGTTGCACTTTGCTTTTCAACTTCTGGGCCCGCAAAATGCTGTCAGCGCACTTGGCATCATCCTTGAGGTTCACAAGATAACACGGGCCCACCTAACATGTGTCACTGAGGCGCTATGTCACCATGGTATACACCATGCAACTTTTGATGGCGAGATAGCACCCATCATTAATCTTCTTAAAATCTGACGATCATGAAGACTCATCATAATATTGTGCTTGTTCTTATTGGGGCCAATCATACCTAGCGCCATCTCAGAAACTACATCACACTTTGAATGACACCTAGCAATCCTTGGCACACACACCTTGGCAAGACCTGGCCCCCTGATCCACATGGCGAAAGGGCACTATGTCACTATGGTTAAAATCCTTGCAGTTCTCCATAGCGAGATAGTGCCTACCATAGATCTGCCTTAGATCTATGGTGCTCCATAAAATTGTACAACTACATCTTGAATTGGCCAAAAGGACCAATGAGAAAATGCCACCATATTCTTATCCATCTGACAATTGCCATGGAAGATGAGATGTACTATCACTTTGAAGAAGGGCAAGCCCATTATGTCATTTATGCCACTCATTGCCAAGGCATTATGTCACTATGGGTATCTATCTTGTAACTCTTAATAGCGACATGATGCCAGCTGTGGATCAAAATCACATCTACGATGCTCAAACTCTTTGCAAGATTGCATACCTAGTTAATTAGATGGGCCAATCAGATCTACCTACGTACCCTGACCTGTCTAATAGCTGCCATGGAAGACAAGCCACCTGTATTCTCCAGTAGCCCACAAGACAAAAATGGACCCACCTGCCACGCATCACCGAGGCACTATGTCGCTATGGAAAAATAGTGTCCAACTTCCCATAGTGAGATAGCACCCATCGTTGATCTCCATTGATCTGACAAAAAAGAAAACTCGCCAGTCGCAGAATGTATTATAAGGTTTGATAAGGTATTAAAATAATATTAACTTTAAACACCAGCCGTTGGTGGGTAAAAATTTAAAATTTGAATCCTTGTGGGGCATAAAAAATGATAACATTTCTGGAAACTCACAAGGGACACAAGCATGCTATGTATGACCAATGGCCTTATGTATCCATTGGGCTATGAAGTCAAAAAATGGGTCCTATGCATACTATGAAACCCTAACCCTACCTATGAGAGGTCAAAATATGAAAACCTTGAAAAACTCTACAACCACAACTGGAACCAGAAACAAAACTTCCTCTGCAACTTGAAACACCTCAAAATCTACTACCTCACAGGAAAACAACTGTGCCCGTTCACTTCTTGAAAAGTAGGAATCAACAGAAGGAAACTAAACTACTTATATATAGGAACTCGACCTTCATCAGAAGCAAGCTTTAAGATAAATCCCATTGACTGGAATGGGAAAAACTTCACCCTTTGGCCCACTCAATTGAAATCCATTGGCCTGCTTGCAACTGGCAATCAGATAGGGGCCACTCCATAATGCATCAAATTTTGAGTGTCTTCCTAGTTTTTCCCTATCTGCATCCCACTTTATAACTAAATCTCCTTCTTTGAAGATTCTAACCCTAGCCTTCTTATCAAAATTCCTCTTCATCTGCTGCTGATGTATCTCTAGGGTCTGCATAGCTTTATTTCTTTTTCCATCTAGCTCCATCACCTCTGCCATTCTTACTATCATAGCATCATTTTCAATTAATTCCAACTAATGGGCTAACTCAAGGGTTGGGAACTCCAATGAAATTGGAAGCCTTGCCTCTCTACCATATACCAGTACAAATGGAGAGTTCCCTAATGATCTTTTAGGTGTTATCCTATCTGCCCATAGTGCAGTCTTTAGCTTCTTATGCCAACATCTTTGGTTATCTTCTATTGTCCTTTTCATGATCATGATCAGGTTCTTTTTGGATGACTCAGCTAAGCCATTACCCTGGGGGTAATAATTTGAGGATGTGCTCAAATAGATATTGTGATCCATTTCCCATGCACAAATCTGAGCTCCAACAAAAGACTTTGCATTAGCTGAAATAATGGTTGAAGGGGCACCAAACCTAGTCACAATTTCATCAAGGAACTCAACAACTGAAGATTCAATGGCATTCTTCAATGCAACTACCTCTTTCCATCTAGTGAAGTAATCTACAGTAGCTAAAATCCACTTGTGACCAGAATTGGAAGAAGGATTGATAGGGCCTATGAAATCCAATCCCCATTGAGAAAAAGGTTGATCTACCTGGATAGGATGGAGGGGAAGAGCTACAAGCTTCTATTTACTAGAGAAGAAGGCACATTTTTCACACTTCCTCACATGTCTATGGCAATCATGGAACAAAGATGGCCAATAATAACCAGCCCTTATGATCTTCATTGCAGTTGTCCTTGTTGAGAAGTGACCACCATCAGGGCCATCATCAAGCTCTTTGACTATTCTTTCAACTTGGTCTGTGTCAATGCATCTTAGTAGGGCTCCATTAAAATCTCTCCTAAATAGGATACTATCAATCATGACATAAGGGATTGACTATAATCTATATTGTCTCCATTTAGTTCTGTCCAATCCCTGAGGTTATCCATCCCCTAATAAGAAACACCTCATGTCATCTATCTAGCTCCTTGGATCATCCTTTCTTACCTCTTGTTGTTCTTTTAACACCATAGTAGCCTCTTCATTAGATTCTTGGCATGATAACATCTGTTTGCACAACCCCTTTTCCCTTACCAGCTTAGTAATCTAGATGTTAGTGTCATATTCCATCACTTTAGTAATCCAGTCAACTCTCTTTTCACTAATATCCTTGTTTAGTAGGAAATCATTTACACTGGCATGGGGTACTAACAAATGGATTTTATTATGGGATAGGAGGTGCTTGAACATTTTAAAGGCTCTGATGAGTGCAAGGGCTTGCTTCTCTACAAAGCTGTATTTATCTTCATATTCTTTAAGCCCTTTACTAAAGAAAGCTATGGGCTTCTCTTCATCCTTATCGTTTGTTTGAGTCAAAACATTAGAGATGCTTGACTTACCACCTAGGGTATAGAGGATGAAATCCTTTTCAAAATTTGGGTTCATGAGGGTAGGGGTTGAGGCTATGGCTGCCTTGATCTCTTCAAAACTTTCCTTCCCTTCCTTGGTCCATGCAAAAATCATACCCTTCTTGAGCATAGCTGTAAGAGGTTTCACCATGGTAGCAAGATTGGGAATAAATCTTCTTACAAAATTTATCCTTCCAAGGAAACTTTGTTGCCCTTTCTTGTGTTTAGGAAGAGGGAGGGAAAGTATTGCTTTTGTCCTTTCTGGATCAATAGTTAGACCATCCTTCGATACAATGTGTCCCAATAGTTTCCCTTGATTGGTGGAAAACACACACTTTCTTGGATTAAGGGACACCCCAAACTCTCTACATCTTAGGAATACTTGTCTTAGATGATCAAAATGATCTTCTGCATTCTTAGAATACACTATAATATCATCAAGGCAGACTAAGACAAACCTGTCAATCAATTTTTTGAAGGCCATCTCCATTGCCTTCTGAAATGTAGCACCTACATTGGTTAGCCCAAATGGCATCTTACAATATGCATAGGTGCCCCATTTAGTGATAAATGCAGTCTTATATTTATTAGATTCTTTAACCAACACTTGATTATAACCAAAGAATCCATCAAGAAAAGAGAATCTCCTTGAACCACTGACCTTGGAGAGAATTTGCTCCATGGAAGGGAGAAAATGGTGATCTTTAAGGGAAGCATGATGAAGGTCCCTAAAGTCCACACATAGTCTGATTTCTCCTTTCTTCTTCCTATCAGGGACTAGGTTGGCTACCCATGATGAGTGCTTGATGGGAAAATTATATTAGCCTCAATCAACTCGGATAGCTCTTTTCTCATTAAGGGTTCAATTTTAGGATTCACTGGTCTTTGTTTTTGTCTTATTGGTTTTACATCATCAACTAGATCTATGGTATGTTGAAATAACCTTGGGTCAAAACCCTTTAAATCATCGTATGTCCAAGAAAATATATCATTAAATTCCTAATATAGATGAATAAAAAAAAATTGTTCAATTTCAGAACATACCTTCCCCATGTTTAAGGATTTTCCATCAGCAATCGTGACTGGAGTGTGATCATTTCCATCAGTAGCTAGGTTCATGCCTCTACCTCTTGTTTGGTCATTAGGATTAAAGACACTCTCTAAGGTAATGAGACCTTTAGGAAACTTGTTGGAATTGAGGTTGATGATCTGATTGCCATACTGGTCCTACAGTCTTGACTGGTTTCTATCTGAGAATTCTTCCTCATTTTGCAAGAAACTCACAGTTTCTCATTAGACTCAAACACTTGCCAATGAGTTTTGTTGTCAAGGATGGTAAGCCTCACTACCACATTGATTTTCTGCTTCTTCTCCTCCTCAAGATTCCTTGGCACATCATAAGATGCACCTATTACTACAAGTCTATCAGCATGTCTATTTGCTTTCCTAGGGATGCTTTGAATATTAAATGCATTGAAACCTTCAAGAAAATCCCATACTCTATGTTTATAAGACTTGATCAGACCATTCTTGGTAATGTTATGATTTCTCACTTGGTTAACTACCAACTCACTATCTCCATATACTTTGAAATCTTGAATTCCTCTCTTTTGGGCAAGTAGGAGACCTTGAATCAAGGATTCATATTCGGCCACATTGTTGGTGCAACTGAACTGGAGCCTAAATGAGAAGTAGTATCTTATTTGTGTAGGAGAGATCAACATAACACCAGCCCCTGATCCATTTCTATTCCTTGAGCCATCAAAGTACATACTCCATATCTCACTCATATCTCCATTAGTCCCTACAAGATTGGGGACTACAACATCCTTTTCTAAAATACAGTATGTACTAAGGCCTGTCTCAAGAGTTTCTGACATAGGCTCAAACTAATATGCATTTTCCCACTCATCCAAGAAAAAGTCAGGTATCTCTACTAGGGAAGTGGTGGGCTCATTCACTATGTCATTTTCATCCATCTCTAGGATAGGCCAATTCATGTTGATGGGATTAGGGGTGTAAGTTTCAGTATGATGGACAGCTTGAGGCTTTGCTTTGATTGAAGCATTGGCTCCATATCTAGTTTTAAAAGACATATATGACCAATCAAAAGATATGAAACCACCTATTTGGGCGGTAAAGTCTCTTGACAAACAGATGGCAAAATATGGCTTGACTTCAGTAATAGATATGTCTTGGGTCACAGTACAACTAGTGCATGCATGTAAAGCCATCTCCACATTCCTAAGGATTCCTATAGTCTTGACAATACTACCATCCAACTGCAATACATCCCTAACAATGGGATCATATTTCATTCCTAAAGCATCAGCAACACACCTAGGCATTACTCAACTGCTAGGCTCATAATCAATCATGCAATTATGAACTAGCTTGCCCCCTATAATTAGAGAAACATAGAATGGAGGAGGTCTAACCTTTTTTCTTGTTTCTACTTCCCTTGATGGTTGTACTAAGCTTGTGGCACTTTCCATACTAGGTGTCTGATCCTTTGGTTCAATTCTTTCCAATTCTTGCTGCAACAACCTCTTTTGCATGGGTATAGTAGCAACAACATCCCACATAGAGATATTCACATTTGTCTTCTTCATTTTCTCTACCAAACTGAATGCATAGTAGATGTTTTGGTAGGAACTTTGGGAGTTGCATTTGTATGAGGTTGAGATTGAATAACCTGAGGATCACTTGTATCTTTTCTACCCTGATTTTGTCTTTGCTACTGAAAGACACTTGATTGATTGTTTATTGCTTGCTCATGAGATATTGCATTTGAAGTTGAGGCCTGATTGGGAGGAGGAGGGATAACATCTTTCATAGATCTTCTTTTTCTTCTAGTGTTATGAGCAATGGAATCCTGGTTTACATTACAATGATCCTCCATCTGATGATTCATAAAAGAGAAATCACCCTGTCTTTGCATATCTGAGGAATCCTTAAATCTGTCCTCCTTGTATGCTTTCTTTGTTGCAGGTTCTTGAACTGTCAAGGCTAAATAAGATTCAGCCTTCTGACACATACAATAGGCATAAGAGTAATTGTAGGAGGGACAAAAATCTTGGTCCTGAGCCATATTCTTTTGAGGGACTATGGCTCTACTTTGGTTTACATTTGAGGTTGAAGCATGGCCACCCTACCTACTTTGATCAAAAGAATTGTTCCAATGATTAGGATTTGGGAGCCTACCACTATTTGGAGTTTGATATTGCAATTGATGAGGCTTACTACCTTGAGCCTACTGCCTTTCTAAAGTCACCACCTTGTTGCTCACTTTCTGCATCATAGAGAAATTATCCTCCAACCTTTTTCCTTGATCTTCTAACTTCCTCCCTTGATCTTGCAATTTTTTATCAAGGTTCTTCTCTCTTATTTCCATGTTCTGCATCAGAGATTGCATCATTTCTTTGATTTCATCTATCCCATTTGAAGATGTGGAAGCTTGAGGGATTGGAGTAAGAGATTGTGATGTGGAAGTTGTGGGAAGAGGAGCCATTGCTGGTTGGTGATTTGGGGTATCAGGAAAGAAGAGCATAGGAGGCCTTGGAGCTAGTTTTCCTCCTTGTATTAGGATGTTCTCTGATTTTATTGCTATATCATAATCGTTAGGCAAGGTACATCTCCTCCCATAGTTTGGATTGTAGTGGCAATATCACTGTTAAAAGCTCTAAGGTAATGCAAGAAGGCATTACCAGGGGTAGGTTTCACCGAAGTAGGTATTCTATCCCATGTCTTTTGAAATCTATAGTTAAAATCAGTCATACATTCATGGGGGGCTCTTGTTATAGTAGTCAACTGCTCTAAAAGTGAAATAGTCACTTTTATCCTCAAAATGTTTGCACAATCTTGCTCCTAATCCATCCCAATCTATTATAGAACCATGAGCTAAACCTCTATACCATTGTAGTGCTTTTCCTTTCAAGGATGAGGCTAGGATCCTAACTACAACATCATCCTTTGTAATACCATGGATATTCCAAATGTTTGCAACCTCTTGAATGTGATATGAGGGAGAGATAGATGTTTCAATGGTAAACTCTGGTATACTCTTGAGTGCAGCTATTGGTATGTCATGTCTTTAGGCTAATAAGAGAGGGCTCCCACCATTAAAGGTGGCAAAATTATGAGCTCTAAGCAATGCCATATAGACAAGTGATCTATTGATACGTGTTGATAGCAGTCTAGGCTGAGATTTAACAGTAGGAGGAATAGAGATAGATCTTGTAGGAGTATTTATTACTACTGTGCTCCTAACCAGTGATAAGGATATTCTTGTGTTCCTTCTTCTAGGGTTTGAAAGTGAAAGCTCTTGGTAATGAAACTTACCTCTAGAAGATTCCCTTGTCTCAGCTCTGGGCATGAATCACTGCAACTTTGGTCTGGAACTAGATATGTATTTGAAGCTTAGAGTCACCAAGTACTTTGAAGAATGAGCCTCTTAAGGGCTTGAATACTAAAGCCAGTACTATCTCTTTAGTATTCATTTTGAAACCTTCTTTTGACACTAGTAGACTTTAAATCTTTGATAGTTAGTCCCATCGGGCATGCAAAAAATTGTTGTCACTTAGGTTTGCACCCTCGTCCGAGGCCTATGCACAAGGACAACCTAGTGAAACATGGAAACAACCTCCAAGCTATGGGAGTTGAACTGTGAGGTTGAGTCTCCAGAGAAGGCCGGATTCCTCTTACTATCAAGGCACACCTAACTACTCTTAGAGAGGAAAAGGGAGAAGGAGAGCATGAAAGAAAATATACCTAGTCTAATCTAAAGATGTGATGCACCAAAATAGAGTGTTCAGACAAATCCCTGCCCATATATGCACTACTGAACTAGAATGAAACTAAGGATATACACATCTAGACTTGCTTTGATCTAATAAACACATGCAGATTAGAAAACCAAGATGAATGACACAAGGAAAGAGGTTCACTTATATATCATTCATAGGCTAGAAGAGATACAGTCATGTAGATTAAAGATTTTCACAAAACAATGGTGAAGGCAAAGAGTTCTTGCACTTTCATACCAATGGCTGAAGGAGATAAGTGGAGAATCATATAGTTCAGAGGCATAGGGGAATTTACACTAGAATTTATAGAGTAACAATAGAGAAAATTCAAAGAAAGGTCCCCCTAACAAAATTTACAAAAGTTGCCTTTATAGTTTAGGCATAACTGAGATCTCTTCCAACTGAAGTAACCTCATAGCTACCTACCATTAAGTTTTGCAAAGGACAATCAAGGGAAAATCTGATCTGGATGTAGATCTAGACATAATGATTTGGAACAGGGCCCTAAGAAGACCAAAGCGGTGCCATAACTATGCTTTGACCTAGTAGATGGATCAAAAGATTGGTGGTGGAGTGTTCTTCTCATTCTGCATTCATTTCATGGTAGTTGGAATCGATCATGAAGATCAGATCGCACAACAAAACTGATTACCCTCATTTTTATTGTATGAATCAGTAGAGTCAGTGAGTCAACCTATTTCTATAAGTAAGATGGACCACATGGACCAACAGCTTCTTTTTATTTTTCCACTTCATGAAATTCCTACGTAGTTGACCATCTCTTATCACTAACCGTGCCAACTCCTCCAACTCCAACTACGACGGTTACACTAATTGCCAGCCATTAACTATCACCTTGGCTAAGCTAGCAAGACACGTGTCATCAAGGTGCTATTTCACTATGGTTAAAATTCTCGTAGTTCTCCATAGCGAGATAGCACCTGCCATAGATCTTCCTTAATTTGATGATCATGAAGACTCATCATGTCGCACTTTGCTTTTCAACTTCTGGGCCCACAAAATGTTGTTAGCACACTTGGAATCATCCTTGAGGTTCATGACATAACATGGGCCTACCTGACATGTGTCACTGAGGTGCTATGTTGCCATGGTATACACCATGCAACTTTTGATGGCGAGATAGCACCCATCATTCATCTTCCTAAAATCTAATGATCATGAAGACTTGTCATAATACTATGCTTTTTCTTACCTGGGCCCATCAAACCTGGCACCATCTCAGCAACTGCACCACACTTTGAATGACACCTAGCAATCCTTGGCACACAGACCTTGGCGAGACCTGGCCCCTTGATCCAAGTGGCGAAAGGGCACTATGTCACTATGGTTAAAATCATCGCAATTCTCCATAGCGAGATAGCGCCTAGCATAGATGTACCTTAGATCTACAGTGCTCCATAAAACTGTATAGCTGCATCTTTAACTGGCTAAAAGGACCAATGATAAAATGCCATCGTATTCTAATCCATTTGACAACTGCCACGAAAGATGAGATGTACTATCACTTTGAAGAAGGGTGAACCCATTATGTCATTTATACCACATGTCACTGAGGTGTTATGTTGCTATAGGTATCTATCTTGTAACTCTTAATAGTGACATGATGCCAACTGTGGATCAAAATCACATCTACAGCGCTCAATCTCCTTGTAGGATTACATACCTGGTTAATTGGATGGGCCAATTAGATCTGCCTATGTACCCTGACCTGTCTAATAGTTGCCATAGAAGACAAGCCACCTATATTCTCTAGCAACCCACAAGACGAAAACAGACCCACCTGCCACGCGTCATCAAGGTGTTATCTCGCTATGGGTAAACAATGTACAACTTCCCATAGCGAGATAGTGCCCATCATTGATCTCCATTGATCTGAGGACGAAGAAAACTCGCCGGCCACAAAACATATTATAAGGTTTGATCAGGTATTAAAATAATATAAACTCTGCACACTAGTCATTGGCGGGTAAATATTTAAAATTTGAATCCTGGCAGGGCGTAAAAAATGATAACAATAACCTTAATCTTCCACCTTGCAACTTGAATAACTTTCCATACATGCAATATTATGATGAGCAAGCTTAGCCACATCATCCTCAACACGTATTTTCCATGTCCTCAACCTTGACCCTCAAGATATCAACTTTGCTAAGAGATATAAAAAGTTTACCAGAACATGCCTCTATAATATCTATCTCACAACAGACATCACCAAAACTTTCATAAATTCTTCTAGACTTATCTTTTTTTCTTCTGACAATAACTACATATGCTAGATACTCAGAAGTATCTCCCATAACCTTGGGTGGTTATCATGCTCAACTAGCAATTCCTTTCAACTTGATCATTCATTGTTCTATTGTTAGATACAATAGAAGACATCAAACATCCTATGTTGACATCAATAAAAAACTCAATCATGAATGTAAGATATCATCATCAAACCAATCTTCCAAAAATCTCTTCGATCTTCCAACAGTTTCAATGAATTTACTATTCAGAACATCCCTTGGAGACAAAATGGACATGTTGATAGATTAGTGATAGTGGGTGCATCTTATGATGTTCCAAGGAGCCTCAAAGATGAGAAGAAGTGGAAGATTAAAGTGGTAGTCAGACCCACTATCCTTGATAATGATATCAATTTGTAGGTTTATGAATTTAATACACAAATTGCAAGTTTCTAGCAAAAGGAAGTAGAGTTCTCAGCTAGAAATCAATCAAGATTGCATGACCAATATGGTGATCAAATCATCAACCTCAACTACAATAAGTTACCTAAGGGTCTCATCGTTAGAGAGTGTCTTCAATCCTGATGACCAAGCAAGGGATAAAGGCATGAATCTTCCTACAAACAAAGGAGATCATATGCCAATTATAGTTGTTGATGGGAGAATGCTAAACATGGGGAAGGTATTTTCTAAAATTGAGCAAGAAATTTTTTTTCATCTATGTCAAGAATTTTATAATGTATTTTCTTGGACATGTGATGATTTAAAGAGTTTTCACCCTAGTTTGTTCCAACATGCTATAGATCTAGTGGTTAATGTCAAGCCAGTTAGGCAAAAACAAAGGCCAGTAAATCCCAAGATTGATCCACTAATGTGAAATAAGTTGTCCAAATTAATTGAAGCCAATATAATTTTTCCTATTTAGTACTTCTCTTGGGTGGTAAGCGTCTTTCCTTGTTAGGAAAATGAATGGAGAGATTAGACTATTTGTATATTTTAGGGATCCTAACCAAGCTTCCCTTAAAGATCATTGTCCTCTTCCTTCTATAGAATATTTATTATCCAAAGTTAGTGGTTTAGAGAGATTCTCCTTCTTGGATGGATTCTCGGGTTATAATTAGGTGTTAGTCAAAAAAGCTAACCGATATAAAACCACTTTCACTACAAAATGGGGCACCTATGCCTATAGTAAAATGCCTTTTGGATTAAAAAATGCAAGTGCCACATTTCAAAAGGAAATGGAGATGGCCTTAAAAAATGTGATTAAGAGGTTTGTGTTGGTCTACCTTGATGATTTCATAGTATATTCAAAAGATGTAGCACAACATTTTGGTCATCTCAAACAAGTGTTTATAAAATGTAGAGAGTATAGAGTGTCTTTGAATCTAAGAAAGTGTGTCTTTCCCACTAATAAAGGGAAATTATTAGGACATATTGTATCTAAGGATGGTTTGACTATTGATCTAGAGAGAAGAAAAGAAATACTTTCCTTGGTTGGATAAAATTTATTAATTGTGCATTGTCTTTCATGTTACAAAAACTTCATATCATTATTAGTCAGTATGTGTCAAACTCACTAGATAGTGAAGAAAATTTTCTATGTCTACCAAGTATTCTTGTGTTTTCCTAGTTTAGAAGGCAGTATCTATCGAGTTCACTTGGGCATCAAAGGAAAGTCTATAGAAGATGAGTTTTAATGAAGCTCACTCAATTAATGAAGAAAAGTTGGATGGAACTAGTGTTAACTGAGCTCACTTTGTTGCCAAAGGATCTTTGCAAGTTTGTAGTGTTAATCGAGCTTCTATTAGTTAACCTAGGATTTTCTTGTTTTGGCATATTAAGATTAATTGATTTATATATTGGTTCTAGTCAAATAACATGATGAATATTAGTTATTTTAAGTTTCATATGAGCTAACTTGACAATATGAAAGATATAAGTATAGGTCAAGTCAGATTGAAAAAGTGTGTGTGAAGAAGTCATGAATGAATTGAAGATTTAATGATAAAGAGAGGAAGCAAATCTGAAGGATAAGAAGAATATCCTTGTGGAGCAAAAAAGACATATTCAATAAGGAAGGATCAAGTATAAGCTAGAAAAGAGATATGTAATCAGCAGTTTGGTTGTATTCAAATTAGGTCATCTCATTATTACTCTCTAATAATTGTAGCAGTGATCTAAATCTCTTAACAGAGTCAGCTTAGCAGCTATTTGTAAATCCTCTAAAAAGGTTGTAGTTTTATTGAATTTTCTTAAGACCTCTAACAAGGTCACTCCTAATAGGGTGATTAAATCTTTTAATAGGTTCACACCTAATAGTGTGTTTTGTAACCTTTAACAAGGTTGACTCTAACAAGGCTCACATGAAAAGAGTGAAAACAATAACTAGTTGCACTTGGTGGTTTTTTCCAAATTGGGTTTCCATGTTAAATCCTAGTGTCATATGTATTCATGCTATTTTATTTTATGTGTTTGTAACTAAGTTAAAGTAAGGGCAATCATAGAGAACATTTAAATATTTTCATAATAAGTACTTACCGAGTTACAACATTTTATGTGTGTTTACCGAGCATCAAAATATTCAATTTTTAGACTTTATTTTGTACTAGCATGTAAGGATTTGGAAATTATTTTAGTAGTAATTGATTCACCTGTCCCCTCTTAGTCACTTCTCTTATATTTCCAACAATTGGTATCAGTGTTTTTGGTGCTTGTAGAGAAGGTTTCAAAGACCTAAGCTAAAGATCAAGATGTCTTATAGAAGAGATATTCTCAAGCTAAATAGGGACAATTTTGCAGCATGGCAAGGACTTATGAGGTTACATTTGGCTACTATTAGTGATTTAGGGTGAAAATATCTTGATGTTGAATATAATACTCCCACTAGAACATTATTAATTGAAGATATTGCTAAAAAGAATAATCATAAAATTTTGATGATTGATATTGCATCTGCTCTTAGTTATGTTGAATTTGACGAAGTCAAAGACTGCAAAATAGCTCATGAGATGCAGACCAAACTAAAAGACATATATGGAGGAGATGAAAATGTAAGAAGAGCTAAGGTTGAAAGTCTTAGAGGTCATTTTGATTAAATGGAAATGAGAGAAGATGAGAATATTGCAAAATATGTGGAAAGGATCAAAGCAAGTGCAAGTGAAATCAAAGCATCTAGAGGAGACATTAAAGAGAAAATAGTTGTAAGCAAGTTACTTAGAACTCTTCTTCCTATTTATGCAATTAGAGTGCCTTCTATTCAAGGGATGAGATCTGATCAAAATAATAACATATCTTCGGATGCTCTAGTTGGAAGATTGACAGCTTTTGAGTTAGATAACTTTGATAACTATGTTCCTAGTTTAAAGGTCATTGAATCTGATTTTAAAGATAAATTCTCTCTTAAAGAAAATGGTAAGAAATTAAAGTCTATTCAATTATAAAGTGAAGAAGAAGAGATAGAAGAAATTTTAGACAATGATCTTGAAGTTGTTGAAGCCCTACTTCCAAGAAAGTATTCCAAAGGAAGAGGAAAATACAAAGGTAAAGTTCCTTTGATTTATTTTTCATATGAAGAAGTTGGTCACATTGCTACAAGATGTCCAAAAAAAGAAATAAAAGATGAAAATAAAATCAATAAGCACAAAGGCAAAAAGGATTCCGAGAAATACAAGAACTACAAGGAAAAAGGTAAGGAACCTTGTTTTATAGCTAAGGATTCTGACAACAATGAAGATGAAATGGTACATATTGCTATAAAAGATGAATCTGATGATGAAGGAGATAAGATGACACTTATCTCTCATGTTAGAAATAATGATATATGGATTATTGATTGTGGTTTCTCACATCATATGACAAGAGATATAAAAAAATTGAGCATATGAAATATTATGATGGAGGCAGTGTGAGATTTGAAAACAATGAACCTTGTAACATAAAAGAAAATTGATTTAATTTAATGACTAAAGAACTTGTCTCTGACAATGCTTATTGGGTTGAAGGACTAAAGCATAATCTACTAAGTGTGGCATAGTTAAATAACATTGGATTCAAAATAGAATTCATGAATGGATAGGCCAGACTACTAGATGGAAAATAAAATCTAGTTGGATCTAGCAAGCAAACAAAAGGTAATCTATTTTATCTTGATCTTAGTGAATGTTCATGTTTTATTGCTCATGTAGAAGAAAGCTAGTTATGGCATAAGAGACTATGTCATGTAAACTTTGATAATCTAGTTAATATAACAAAACACAGAAGAGTAAGAGTTATTGTTAGTTTGAAGAAAATTGATATGGGTTTATGCAAGCATCACCAAATTGGTAAGATGGGAAAGACTAGTTTCAAAAGGGAAAAATATCAATCAAAAAAAGCCTTAGAAATTGTTCATACAGAATTATGTGGACCTACTGGAATAGAAAGTTATGGTGGAGAAATTTTTTTCATTTCTTTTCTTGATGACTATTCTAGAATGATGACTATAATGTATCTAAAAGAAAATTTAAAAGCCTTTCAAAAGATCAAGTGGTATCTAGCAAGAGTAGAAAAAGAAACTAGAAAGATGTTGAAATGTTTAAGATTAGAAATAAATTATTTTTTGAAAGAGGAATTAAAAGAAAAGTATCAACTCCTCATGCACCACAATAGAATGGTATAGCTAAAAGAAGAAACATATCTATCATGGATTGTGGAAGAACCATGATAATTTGAAAGAATGTTTCTATCAAATACTAGAATGTAGTTATCAACACTACAATTCATACCCTAAATAGAGTATAGTTGAAGAAAGATTCAAACAAAACTCCTTATCAACTATGGTATGGCTACAAACCTAATGTAAGTTATGTTAAAGTATTTGGAAGCAAATTTTATACCTTGAAATGATCTTGAAAAGGGAAATTTGATGTAAAAGGTGATGAAGGCATATTTCTAGGATACTCCTACAAAAGTAAAGCATACAAATGTTTGAATTTGTCTACTCATAAAATAATAGAAAGAGCACGTGTTACAATTGATGAGTTTAAAAAAAAGAGTAAAGGAAAAATAAACAAAGAGTTAGAGGATTACAATAGATTTGTTTATTATGAACTTGATACCCTACCAAACCTATCTAAAAGAAATGAGGCTTTATCTCTCGTGTCCCCAAAAACTCCAATAGTTCTTGAGTTGTAGATAGTACAACTTGAGTCATAGTTTGAAGGACTTGAATCATAGTCAGAGACTACTGAGATAGTTCAAATCAAGTGTAATGGACTTGAGTCATAGACAGTGGGGCCCGAGCTTGATACTAAAGTTTATGATGAAAATAGTGGACCTCATTCAAAACCCAAAGAAACTGTGTTAGCAAGATATGTCAGAAAGCATCATGCACTTGATCAAATCACTGGAGACAAATCTGATGGAATAATGAAAAGAAGAAAATTATAAGGTACATGTTTCCTTACTAAATTTGAACTTAGAAATGTTAAAGATGCTTCGACGAATGAAAGTTTGGTTGAAGTAATGAATGAAGAGACAGAACAAATAGAAAAGAATTAAATTTGGACCCTAGACCCAAGGATAAAAATGTAATTGGCACAAAGTGGGTGCTAAAAAATAATTTGAATGAAGATGGAAAAGTTTCTAGAAACAAGGGAAGACTGGTATGTTAAGGTTATTCTCAAGAAGAAGGTATTGATTATGGTGAGACTTTTACTCCTATTGCAAGATTAGAAGGTGTTAGAACTTTACTAGCATATGCAAATAACAGAGGATTTAAAGTATATCAAATGGATATTAAATCTATGTGAATGGAATTCTTGATGAGGCAGTCTACATTGAACAACTAGAAGGTTTTATAGATCCTAGCAAAAGAGACATGGTTTGCAAGTTACACAAAGAATTATATGGTCTCAAGAAAGCTCCCAGAGCTTGGTATGAAAGACTTCATAATTACTTTGTACATATTGGCTTTCAAAGAACAAAAGATAATAGTAGTCTATGTATCAAAGAAGGACCAAACAAGAAGATTGAGTTGGTAGAAATATTTGTTGATGATACGTTATTCATAGGAAATGATGACTTGAGCAAAGAATTTTTAGAATAAATGAGTAAATAATTTGAGATGTCCATGTTTGGTGATATAAAATTCTTTTTTGGATTGCAAATTCAGTAGAACAAAAATAGTATCTATCTCACTCAATCCAAGTATATCAAGGATATACTAAAGAAATTTGGAATGGAAGGCTCAAGACTAGTTGGAACCCCTATGTCTACTGGATATCAACTTTCCAAGATGATGTTTCCAAGGAAGTAGATCAAACCACATACAAATCAATGATTGGAAAATTGTAGTATGTAATCCATACAAGGCCTGATGTTGCACTAATAGTTGGTATGGTGCCAAGATTCTTAACAAATCCTAGAGAAAATCACATGATAGCAATCAAGAGAATCATGAGATATCTAAAAGGTACTAAAGACTATGGCTTATGGTACAAACTTGGAGGCAATTTGGACTTGAAGCTATTTACTGATGCTGATTGGGAAGGAAGTCTTGATGATAGAAAAAGTACTAGTGGTTGAGAATTGTTTTTTGGTAAAAGACTAGTGTCTTTGAAAAGCAAGAAAAAAAATTGCATCTCTCAATCTACAGTAGAGGTAGAATATGTGGCAGCAATAGTTAATTGTTCTAACATTATTTGGTTCAAACAATTGTTGGAAGAAATGAAGATAGAGATCAAGGAACTAGTAGTCATATACTATGGTAACACTAGTGCAATCAATATATCAAAGAATTCATTAATGCATACCAAAACAAAGCACATTGCTGTAAAATATCACTTCTTAAGAGTGTTGGTGCAAGATAAACAAGTCAGATTGGAATATGCAAATGCAAAAGTACAAATTGTAGACATATTCACCAAGCCATTACCTAAAGATGCATGTTTTTATCTAAGAGGTAAGGTAGGGTTCATTCCCCTATATGAAACTCACTAAATAAAGTTTAGTGATGCATCAACCAAAGCTAGTTGAAGATCAATCAGTTGGTGTAGAATTGACAAGAGAATGTTGAAAATAAATCAATACTTAAGGTACATTGATATTAACAAAATTGTTTTCTTTGGCATGTGTTGTCAAAGAGGGAGAATTTTACTATCATATCTCATAGAAATATTTGTCATTCCAAAGAAGGAGAAGTTTACTATAAGACAAAGAAAGTTTTGTGAATGAACTTGGTAGAAGTTGTTGTAGATGGAGAAATTGAAGAAAGGAAGAGCTCACATTGATAGAGGGAGATCTCATGAATAAAACTAAGGATATGTTCCTTTCTTTCTTCTTGTTCCAAAATTTCATTGTGTTATGATACATTGTGTTGCCATCATATCTCATAGAAATATTTGTCATTCCAAAGAAGGAGAAGTTTACTATAAGACGGAGAAAGTTTTGTGAATGAACTTGGAAAAAGTTTTTGTAGATAGAGGGAGAAATTCAAGAAAGGAAGAGCTCACATTGATAAAGGGAGATCTCATGAATAAAACTAAGGATATGTTCCTTACTTTATTCTTGTTCCAAAATTTCATTGTGTTATGATACATTGTGTTGCCATTAATGCTAAAGAGGGAGACTGGTTGATACAATTGTCTAATTGTGTATTTCATTTGATGTTACACAAATGTCATATCATTATCAGTTAGTATGTGTTGAGATCACTTGGGTAGTGAAGACAGTTTTCTATGTCAATTGAGTGCTCATGTGTTTTCCTAGTATGAAAGGTAGTATCTATCAAGTTGACTCGAGCATTGAAGGAAAGTCTACAAAAGATGAGTTTTAACTGAGCTCACTCAGTTAAAGAACAAAAGTTATATAGAACCAATGTTAACCAAGATCATTCGATTTCTAAAGGATCTTTGCAATTTTTTAGTGTTAACTGAGCTTCTATTGGTTAACACAAGAAATTGTTTCTAAGTTTGTGTCTACCAAGTTGGGTCGAGTAATGAAGGATTTTCTTATTTTTTCATGTTAATCTTAATTGATTTATCTATTGGCTCTAGATGACTAAGGTGATGAATATTAGTGATTCTAAGTTGCATATGAGCTGAATTGACAATATAAAAGACATAAGTATAAGGTCAAGTTGTTAATTCAAAAAGTGTGTGTGACAAAGTCATGAATAAATTGAAGATTTAATGATAAGGAGAGGAAGAAAATTTGAAGGATTAGAAGAGTATCCTTATGGAGTAGAAAAGATATATTCAACCATGAAGGATCAATTACAAGCTAGAATAGAGATTTGTAATCAATAATTCAGTTACATTAAAACTACGTCATCTCATTGTTACTCTCTAACCATTTTAGTAGTAATCTAAATCTCTTACCAAGCTTAACAATTATTTGTAAATCTTTTAACAAGCTAGTAGTTCTATTAAATTTTCTTAAAACCTCTAACAAGGCCACTCCTAACAAGGTGATTAAATCCTTTAATAGGGTCACACCTGATAGTGTGCTTTGTAACCTTTAATAGGGTTGGCTCCTAATAGGGTTCATTTCAAAAGAGTGAAAATAGTAACTAGTTGCAATTGGGTTTTTTTCCAAATTGAGTTTCCATGTCAAATCCTAGTGTCAAATGTGTTCATTCTATTTTCTTTTATGTTTTTGTAAATAACTTAAAGTAAGGGTAATCACAAATAACATTTAAAGATTTTCATAATCACTTATTACCAAGTTACAACATTTTATGTGTGGGTAAAAGCACAAACACGTCACCCTTTTGTAAAGGAAATGAATAACAAATGTATAATCGTTCACCATCAATGACATAAAACTTGTATTATTATTTAGAATTTTATAATGAACTAAACTAATAAAATGTGAAGAAACGTATAAAGTTTAGGATTATAATTTTTAATCCTAAACTTCTTTAGAATTACAAAACTATCTAGAAATAAACTTCTTTCCATTTGAACTCTGACTATGTTATAGATTATAAATATATCTAGAACAATCAAAAATAAAAATTAACTTTAGACCTATATTTTCTATTTTATAATGATTCAAATTTCAACTCACCGAAAATTGATTGTACTCATCTCCCACCACATTTTTCAAAACAAATCTATTCTAATTAGAAAAAAAATATACATTCTAGAAGAGAACTCTCTCCACTAGAACATCATATAATTCTTAAATTTTTTTGATATGATTTAATATTTTTTTCTTTCTCAAAATCGGGGGGTGAATAAATTATATAACAATCTGAAACATTTATCCTCTTAAGAAATTTCAACCATTCAATCAAAGTAAACATCAACCATAAAGAGATGGATGCACACAATTACACTAGATATGTTAACTAGGGAAACCCTTACTTAGAGGGAAAACCCTAGTGGGAATGATGCCCACAAAATGATGTACTAATATGAATATTCGTTGTTAGAGGATGGACCCTATTAGGAGTCTATTATAACACTTAGTACAAAGAGTCCCTGTTAGGAGACTTTGAATCCTTATTAGGAGATTCCAACCCTGTTAGGAGTTGTGAAAAGTAGTTGAACCCACTGTCCAAATAGCTTCAAGATCAGATCAATGAACCCACTATCCAATTGATCTTGATACTATTCCTTTCAAAATAATAGATGTGTGACAATATTTTGCTTCTTCATTTTTCTAGTATGTCAAACTTCTTCACCTTTAAATCATGCAAACAAATCTATAACTTTATATACATCAATAGTAACCCTTAAGGTCACTTACATGCATTAGCAAATCACTCTACTCTGCTACTTAACAATTCACAACTCTTCTCTACTCATTGATCTCAATCATAATATCTACAACTCAAAAACAACTTTCCTTTATACCATACTCAATATTAAATCCTTCAGTTGGCTTCACACTTTACCATATATTAATTACATGAAATACACATTTAATTAATGTTTTCGGCTCATAGCTATACCCAAACTTTCACATGTGCAAATTTCATACCTAAACACTTGTTGACATCATCAGTGGTCAATATAGTACCTCCAATTAATTATGCAACCTTTCATTTCACATATAATGTACTATACTAATCATACAATAAAGATTTATTTCCTAATGCTTTGTTTTCATGGAATTCTCTATATATCATTAATATCTTTAGTACACTAGCGATTCAAGTTCTATGCACTTGCCCATGTGAGAAATACATACTATAGTATGTTCTTGTAACTGTGCATAAGCAAAAATGTAATGTATTATCCTTAATACAAAAATATCAGTCTACTACTCTATCAATTTTTACAAACACATTACTATGTTGTCATCAATGACAAACATAGTTATAAATACATCATAACAATGTTCTACAATACTCCCCCATAGCATATGCATTCATGCTAACAATCTCCCCCTTTGAAATTGATGGCAACATAGATGAAAAACATCTAGTTCCAAGAATACCAACAAGTCTTTTGATCAATCAAATCTCGCTTCATGAAAATCCTTTATTACAACATTTCTCCCCCACAATATAATGTTTTTAGTGTCACTCTCTCCCACATTGACATTAGTGTCAAAGATAATACAAAAATGGTTCAATTGTTTTGAACATACAATAATATATCAGTATGACCACAAGTTGATTTGTTGCTTTGAAACTTTCGCATATAAATCTATAAACAACACAAGTGTCTAAAGACACTGTTGTATACCAATTACCAATTACTAAGAGTCCATGACTAACTCTGTTCATTACAGATACTCCCCCAATGAGGAAGCATCAACATTTAGCCCAATCTAACAATGGTGCTATCTACCCTGGACTGATGCACTATTGTGACATCTATTCTGAACTAGGTAGAGGCATAACCCCAAGTATGCCTCCCAGGTACTCAGATGTATCCTTTAGTAAGGCCTTTGTGAAAATGTCTGCAATATATTCCTTATTGTTAATGTACTCCATTATGATTTCTTTCCCTACAACTTTCTCTCTCAACACATGATACTTTATAGCAATGTGCTTAGTCTTAGAATGCAAAATAGGATTCTTAGGCATGTTAATTGTACTTGTGTTATCATAGTAAATGATAACAGGTTCTTAGAATGTAATTCCAATATCCTTCATCATTTGCTTCATCCATATGACTTGATTATAGTTTTTCGCTAATACAACATACTCTACATTTGTAGTACTTTGTGAGGTACAATCTCACTTATTGTAAAGCCAAGAAACTAGTCTTCCTCCAAGGAAGAATGCTCCTCCACTAGTGCTTTTTATTTCATCCATATCTCTAGTCTAATCAGCATTTGTATAAATGCAAAGGGTAAAATCATTGCTTTGGTCATACCAAATGCCATAATCTAATGTCCCTTTCAGATATCTAAATATCCTCTTTACTACTATGTAGTGGCATTCTCTGGGATTAGCCTAAAATCTTGCCATGATTCCAACTACATTAGCTATATCTAGTCTAGAAAAATTCAGATACTACAATCCTCCAATCATAGATCTATACTTCTTTTGTTCAACAGTAGGCATCTCATCCTTGTTTGATAACTTGTGTACACTTACCATAGGAGTTCCAATAGGTTTCCAATTTTCTAGACAAAATCTTTTCAACAAATATTTCAAATACTTGGGCCAAGGAAATAAAGATACCTTCTTTGTTCTAAACAATTTACAATCCTAATAAAAATTTCATTTATTTTATCATACTCATTTCAAACTCATTCTTCGTGTCTTCTAGGAATTTGTTATTGGCTTCATCATTTCCTCCAAAATTTATGACATCAACAAATAAAATGATTATCAACAAACCATCTTCTATTTCTTTCAAGTAAAAGTTACTATTTGTTGTTCCTTTGGAAAATCCAAGTGTTGCTAAGTATTTATCCAACCTTGCATACCAAGTTCTAGGTGCTTTCTTTAACCCATATAAGGCTTTCTTTAATCTACAAACCATATCCTTCTCTCATCTCAAAGGAAAATCTTATGGTTGCTCAATATAAACTTCTTCTTCAAGTTCACCATTCAAGAATGTTGACTTAACATCCACCTGATATACCATAGAATTCTTATTTGTTGCATATGGGTATGTGCAGGATCATGGTGTACCAAACTATGGCCTTAAGTGGTAGTGAAAAACCAACACATCAAGGTTATGTCAACTTGACACATAATTTTAAAGTGGTTCTAGACTTTATATCAAAAAGTTGTAAGAAAATAATCTGTAGGAAATTGAATCTAGTTTCTAAAATACAAGGCCTTATTTGGAGAAAAATATATTTGATTGGTCAAAAGTTTGAATTTTAATGCAGTACTACAAAAATTTCAGGGCGAAAATAAAAAGTAGGTCAATGTCTGACCACCTTAATCATAATGAAATGATAATATTTTTAAATATAATTTTAGATATAAAAAGTAGACTCATGCCTAGATGTGATGCATATTTTTGGGAATTTTTATTCCAAATAATTAACTAATTATGAATTTTCTACTATACTATTTTCAGAATTTAAAAACTCTCGTGTCTGACCACCTTAACTAGTTCAAAAACAATCAAAATTAAGTTTTTTTTTTTTTTTTTTTCTTATACTAGTTGAAGCATAGAATGTGATGCATCTTTTGGATTTCAAAAATCTTATACGGTTTGAAAGTTATAGCTTTTTTTCAACTAGTATGTCAATTAGCACTTTGCAACTAACTCCATTAGAAAATAAGTAATAATTACTTACTGAACTCGTAATTTGACAAACCTTACATTTATGAAAAGCTAAGAAAATTCTTAAGAAACCCTTTTCATTACATCAAATTTTGGTTTAAAAAAAGTCGTCAGCTACATGCTTAAAGTAAAAAACACATAAGAACATGCAAAAAACACATTTTCGGGATGTTTTAAAGATGACCATATAAGGTTGGTATCAAAAGATATAGTAGGAATTATAAAGGTATTAATTTTTTTCATTTAGTATTAGGATGGGTGGGGAAAAAGTTAGAATATATTTTGAAATTCATTGAGGCATTTCAGAACTACATATTTTTCAGATCACCATGATCCTGCACATACCCATATGCTAGGAACATTTTGATTGCTTCCATTCTTGCTATAGGTACATATATTTCATCATAATCAATTCCTTCTTGCTAAGAGTAGCCTTTGCATACAAGTCTTTCTTTTTTTCTTATCACTCCACCTTGTTTATTCATTTTATTTTTTAATACCCACTTTGTGCCAATCACATTTTTGTCCTTTGGTCTAGGAACCAATTCCCATGTGTCATATTTTATTATTTGCTAAAGTTATTCTCCTATTGCTTCTATCCAATGATTATCCTTGATTTCTTCATCTGCACTCTTTGGTTCTACTTGAGATATTTATGCATAATTCTTCATTAATTTTGCTTCTTGTCATTACTTCTTTTTCTTTACTTCCTATTATCTATTCAGTAGGATGATTTCTTATCAAATTACTATTTGGGGTAAGAGTTGTTGCTTCAATTCTTATTTTAGGCACTGTGCTTTGTTCTTCTCTTACATCTTCAGATTGCACATTATTCTTTAAGTCATTGTTAGTCTTGAGAAATAAATCATTGTATCTGTTATTCATTCTAGAGTCCTCATTAGAGTTATCATCCATCATCCTATCTTTAGTGGAAAAATTTTCATCTATTCTTACATTTTCACACTCTACTATAGTTTTTGTTCTAGAGTTGAAGCATCTGTAAGCTTTACTTTTTAATGAATAACCAAGAAACATACCTTCATTGCTCATTGGATCAAACTTACCAATATCATCATCTCTTATTATGAATCATTTCCTCCCAAATATTGTAAAATATTTGACTGATGGTGAGTAACCAAACCACAACTCATAGGGTGTTTTGTCCATACTTTTTCTAATCTTCACTCCATTCAGTTTGTATACTATTGTACTAACTACTTCTCTCCAAAAAGTCTTTTGTACATAATTCTCAAATAGCATAGCTCTTGTTGCCTCAACAATTGTTCTATTTCTTCTTCTAGTAATCACATTTTCCTCAAGTATATAGGGTTGGGATAGCTATCTCCTAATACCATGCTCTTCACAATAGGTATTGAATTCTCTAGAAGTGAATTCTCCTCCATCTAATCTTAAGATCTTGATTTTAACTCTAGATTCATTCTCAACTTTTTTCTTGAATTTTTTTAATTTCTCAAATACCTCTAATTTTTCCTTAAGAAAAGCTACCCATCTCATCCTAGTAAAATCATCTACAAAATTTTTTAAGTACCTTTCTCTATAGAATCCTCTTGTTCTTGCAGGACCACTCAGATCTGTATGAATGAATTATAACTTTTGTGTAGTACCAAACTGTATTCTCATAGGGTGTTTTGTCCATACATTTTCTAATCTGGACTCCATTAAGTGTGTATACTATTGTACTAACTACTTCTCTCCGAAAAGTGTCTTTTACATCATTCTCAAATAACATAGCTCTTGTTGCTTCAACAATTGATCTATTTCTTCTTCCAGTAATCCCATTTTTCTCAAGTATATAGGGTGGGGATAGCTATCTCCTGATACCATGCTCCTTACAATAGGTATTGAATTCTCTAGAAGTGAATTCTCCTCTATCTGATCTTAAGCTCTTGATTTTAACTCTAGATTCATTCTCAACTTTGTTCTTGAATATCTTGAATTTATCAAATACCTCCAACTTTTCCTTAAGAAAAGCTATCCACATCATCCTACTAAAATCATCAACATAATTTTTTAAGTACCTTTCTCTATAGAATCCTCTTGTTCTTGTAAGACCACTTAGATCTGTATGAATGAATTCTAGCTTTTGTGTAGTACCAAACTGCTTGCTAGGAAATAAGACTTTCTTCTACTTAGCCAAGATACATTCCTTACAAATAATGTCATTGGGCTTAATGATCTTAGGTAAATCTCTCATAGCAAGTTTATTATTGGCTTTTACAATGTTATCAAAATTAATATGACAAAATGTTCTATTTCATAACCAACTATTCTCAACTTTAGCTACCAAACATGTTGTTTCAATGTAGTTTAATTGAAATACATTACCTCTACTTCTTGTGCCAGTACCAAGTAGTTTTCCTTCCTTGTTCTTGATAATTCATGTGTTATTACCAAATTTCAATTCAAAACCTTTATCCATAAGTTTTCCAAAACTCAACAAGTTATGTTTCAATCCATCAACAAAATAAACATCATTAGTATTTGTTTTACCATCTAGTGTGATAGATCCAATTCCTATAATGTGATAGACTACATTGTTCCCTACTTTGATGATTCCTCCATCATGGCTTCTAAATTTGACAAATTTTCTCATATCACCATGCACATAAATTGAACAACCACTATCAATGATCCAATCTTTATTTTCAACTTCTAAAATCAGTGCACTGTCTTCTCTAATTTCTCTATCAAGATCATACTCCTCTATAGCTAAAAATTCCAATTCATTTTCACTTTTTTATTGATCAAATTCTTCTTCCTCTTCTTCTTCATTAGCATATAAACAATTTCTAGGTCTTCTAGATTTGAATCTTCCCTTACACTTCCTTTCTCTTTTAGGACACTTAGATGCATAATGACCATATTCATTACATGTCCAACATTTAAAGATATTCTTATCATCTTTTTATCTTTCCATAAGAAGAGCCACTTCTTCATGGCTCTTTTCCTCTATAGACTTTTTGCTACTAGTAATGTCTCCTTGTGCTTATGTGTTCCTTGCTAGACTAGGTTTAGTGTTAAATGCACTAAATATTGTCTCAACTTTTGCTAATTCTCCAAATTGTTTTAGATCAAATTCTTTAGCTTCTAATCTACCAAGTAATGTTTCTTTGGTGAAATTAGTGGTGCAAGGTAACATTACCCTGTGTTATGGTCTTAAAGGGTGGTGTCAAACTTTTCAAGATCTTCCATATTCTTCATCATTAGATTTCTTTCCACCAACGGATGTGATTCCTACAACAATCTTAGATATTTTGCCAATATAGGTTCTCACAAATTCATCTTCCATAATCCCACCATATTGGAATGCAAAATATAGATTTTTTAATCTAACTCTTTTTGCATGTGTATCACCCTCATAATTAGCTTCTAAGGTTTTCCAAATTTCATGAGATGTTTTTGGTTGTTTTACCTGGCTATACTCACTTTTAGGTAGAGAAGAAAATATTTCTTCTCTTACCCTTATGATGTACATGACTACTTCTCTTTGTTCCTCAGTATAACTTTTACGATTGTCTTCTTTTGCAATGTTTTTACATGTCTTGGTTACTAATGCAGGAGAATCCATTGGCGCAAGGGCAATCCTGTATCACCAAAAAAAAAAAAAAATGCTTCAGGGTAGTTTATGTTTAATGTGTTTTTATTTTTGGATACCCATTTGGGTCAAATAAAGGTTCTAACTCTCACAGTTCAACTATTAGTTTTCTGGGTTAGAGATTTTAAGAACCTTGGGATACGTGTAAATGTAGAAAATGGGTTGTTTTGTAATAGAGCCAAAATTATGATGAGTTAGAGGGTTTAATTTGGAGTGATGATTATAGTTGTAATTTAAAGTGCTCCAGAAAAAGAATCAGATCAAAAGTCTTTATGGTTAGAAAGTTATTACAATTTTAAGTTTCCTAGAGACCTTCTAAGAGCACTTCAAAGTTAGGTTTGGGGCATTAAATGGCCTCATACAAGGAAAAAAAAATGGGGGAAAAGAAAAGATGGTCCATAGGGCTATAGCGTGCTTCAAGAGCTTTCTGAAAATGTAAACAATTCATCAATTAGAGTCTTGGTTTAGAAGTTATGCCTCCTGGAAGTTGGACTACCATTTCTAGATTCTTCTAATTTTACACCGACTTCTAATGTGAATTTTGGAACCTTTTTTTTTGGTGGTGGATTCCAACTAGTGTATTGTAGAGTTTATTCCTAACCTTAAATGAATTGGGGTCTATTTAAGAACATTTCATCAATTGTAAAGGCAGTTGTTAGTGGAGTTAGAGAGAAGGTACTGTGTCAAGGATTTATTTCTCTAGAATCATACTATTTTAAGCCCATAGGTAATTTTTCATTGATAATAATATTTCCCTTTTCCTATGTGTTCATTCTGGTCTTTGGTTGTGTCTCCATCAAGTGGTATTAGAGCAAGTTTTCCTGAGTGTGTAGATAGAGTGCTGACTATGAGACTGTTTGCACCAGGACTATGTGGTTGTGGGTTTGAGACAAGAAGATACCTCCATGAAGGTAACATAGTGGAAGGACTAGATTTGTTACTCCTAAGGTTAGAGCCCTCCAAAGAAAACTTCAGGCATTGCAAGAGGAGATCTGCAAAGGATTGAATGTTGGTGTAGGCAATGAAAGTGAGGAAGAAAATGAAGAAGAAGAAAATATGGGATAGGAAGGGGAAGGTGAAGAGGAAGTCCTAAATTAGGCAAAGGAGAGGCTTTTTAGGGCCATTTCTAAGCTTGGAAAAAGACCTAAAATTGATGTGGGCATGTTTTCAGGAACTTTAAACTCGGATGAGTTGATCAATTGGATCAATGAACTAGAGGAGTATTTTGAGTATGAGGATATCAAGGACCTAGAGAGGGTTAAGTTTACAAAGGCCAAAGTGAAAGGCCATGCCAAAATTTGGTGGCAAGAGATTCATCTGGAAAGGAATAGAAGAGGAAAGGAGAAAATTACAAGGTGGCATTGCATGGTAGACAAACTAAAGAAGCAGTTCATTCCTGTTGATTATGAGCTTGATTTGTTCAAGAAAATGCAAGGGTTAAAGAAAGTAGGAAAATATATCTAGGAATATATAGAGGAATTCTATCGACTTCTTATTAGTGTAGGGCATGTAGAAGCTAATAAGGAGAAGGTTTCCCATTACCTCAGTGCATTATGACCTATCATTTAGGAGGAGTTAAGTCTAGTTAGAATGACTAGCATTGAAGAGAAATACCAGTTTGCCCTATGAGTTGAAGAGAAGTTAAACAAAAAGTTTGATGGAAGGAAAATAAGGCATGGTCAAGGAGGAAGGGGCAGTGGTACGTCATTTGGAGGCTGAAATGAGACCCAGAAGAAAGATCAAGATGTGGGTACTAGTAGGAACCAGAGGAATGAGGGCTTTAACCACTCCCATGATCAAAACTTTAGAGATCAAAGTGGAAGAGGTAGAGAACATGGACAAGGTTCAAGAAGAGGAGGCTTCTGTGGTACCTATTTTCATTGTAATGAAGAAGGTCAATGTGCATTTGAATGCCCTCAACGATAAGGAAGGATATATAGGAGAGCTGGTGGTCAAGCACAAGTTGCTCATGTGGATGAGAATGCACAATCATCGCATTCTAAGGATGTAGAAAGAGAAGAGGTCCTTGTAAATGAAAGGGTCTTACTAAGCAGTGAGACCAAACTTGGACAAAGGAGGAGTTTGTTTCATACTAGGTGCAAGTGTAAGGATAAGTGTTGTAATGTGATTTTTGATGGTGGCAGCACTACAACTTGGTGTTTAAGGAGATGGTCTCTAAGCTAAAGCTCAAGAGGTAGAAACACCCCCAACCCTATCAAATTACTTAGGTGAAGGATGATAATAAGGTCCTAATTAGTGAACAATTTTTGGTGAAGTTCAAGATTGGGAGTTACCGCGATGAAGTTCTTTGTGACATTATTCCAATGGATGTCTGCCATTTATTGGTGGGAAGGGTGTGGGAATTCGATAGACATGTTGTACATGATGGTCATGCAAATAAATACTCTCTAATAAAGGATGAAGCTTGCAAAAAACTGAAGCCCTTGATAAAGGAAGGTGAAAAGGTATGTAGTAGTGCTAGGATATGCCTTGTTGATGGAAATTTCTTTTTGGATGGTATAAAAAATTAGCATATGTTTTATACTTTGATTCCTAGAAGAGATAAGGAAGGTAGTAGTGAAATTCCACTTGAAGTTTTAGGCCTATTAAGTGAGTATGGAGATTTTATCTCTAATAATGTTCCAGAAGGGTTGCCACTAGTAAGGTAGATCAGTGATCAGATAGATTTAATCCCTAGAGCTAGTTTTCCTAAGAAGGTTGCTCATAGGATGACTCCTACTAAAACTAAAGAGCTAAATAGACAAGTTTAGGAGCTATTGAGGAAGGGTTTGATTCAAGAGAGCTAGAGTTCATGTGTAGTACCTATAGTACTAACACCAAAGAAGGATGGAGAGTGGAGAATTTGCACAAACTGTCATGCTATAAACAAAAAAACCATCAAGTATCAGTTTCCTTTGCCAAGAATGGATGATATTATGGACTATTTAAGTGGAGCTCAGTACTTCAAAAAGATAGATTTCAAGAGTGGCTATCACTAGATATGGATACAAGAGGGAGACAAGTGGAAGACTACATTCAAGACCAAGGAGGGTTTATATGAGTGGTTAGTCATGCCCTTTGGACTGATCAATGTGCCAAGCAGCTTCATGCGGCTTATGAATGAGGTACTAAAGAAATTCTTGGGAAATTTTTTTATTGTCTATTTGGATGATATTTTAAATTTTAGTAATACTTTGGATGAACATTTGTTACACATTCGTAGTGTCCTTGAAAGGTTGAGGGAAGAGAAAATGTTGATTAATTTGAAGAAATGTAGCTTTGTAAATAAAAGAGATAGTCTACTTCAGGTTTGTTGTATCATCTAAAGGTCTCAAAATGGATCTAGAGAAGGTAAAGGCCATATTGGAATGGCCTAATCCAAGGTCTGCTACTAAGGTGAGATCATTTCATGGTCTGGATAGTTTCTACAAGAAGTTCATTAAGAATTCTGGGTGCATATGTGTACCCCTGAATGAAACAATTAGGGGGGATAGGAAAGAGTTCAAGTGGACTACAGTAGCTACAAGGAGTTTTGAATTGTTGAAAAAGAAGGTGATAGAACAACCTGTGTTGGCACTTCCTGATTTTAGTAAAGTTTTCTAAGTAGATTGTGATGCTAGTGGTAGTGCTATTGGGGCTATATTAAGCCAAGAAGGTAAGCCTATTGCATATTTTAGTGAAAAATTGAATGATGCAAAGAAGAAGTTTTTTTTTTATGATTAGGAGTTCTATGCAATCGTTCAAGCCTTAAAGAAATGGAGGCATTATTTATTGTCAAAATAATTTGTCCTGTATACTAATCACTAATCAGTTTAGTACCTAAATAGCCAAGGTAAATTGAACTAGAGACATATGAAGTGGGTAGAGTTCATTCAGAGCTATACATTTGTGTTGAAACATAGAAGTGGAAGGTCTAATAGGGTTGTAGATGCATTGAGTAGGATATAGTTGTTGCTTACAGTAATGCAGGTTTAAGTGGTTGGGTTTGATGAACTCAAGAATCTTTACCCAGAGGATCCTAATTTGTTGAAGCATGGAAGGCTTGTAAAGAACCTGTTACTATAGAAAGAACTAGGTGGCTAGATTATTTGATTCAAAATGGTATGCTATTCAAGGGTAGTCTATTATGCATTCCAAGGAGTTCCATGAGGGAAAACTTGATCAAAGAGAAACACATTGGGGGAATGGTAGGACACTTTGGTCAAGATAAGACTGGTGCCATTCTTGAAAAACATTATTTTTGACCTCAAATGTCACAAGATGTGAATAAATTTGTGTAGAGTTGTCATGTATGTCAACCAGCCAAAGGGTTTAGTCACAATACTAGACTTTATCAGCCATTACCTATTCCATGAAAGCCTTGGGAGGACATAAGTATGGGTTTTGTTCTTGGATTGCCTAGGACACAAAGGGGCAATGACTCAGTATTTTTGGTGGTTGATAGGTTCTCCAAGATCTCACACTTCATCCCATGTCACAAGACTCATGATGATGTAGATATTGTAGATTTGTTTTTCAGAGAGGTGGTGAAACTAATCTCCCAAAGAGTATTGTTTCTAACAAAGATACTAAATTTGTGGGGTATTTTTTGAGGACTTTATGGAAGTAGTTGAGAATAGAATTGAGGTTTAGTTCTACACATCATTCACAATTTGATGGATAGACCGAAGTGATAAATAGAAGTTTGGGCAATTTGTTGAGGTGTTTAGTGAGAGATAAGCCCAAAGGATGGGATTTTATTCTGCCACAAGCAGAATTTTCTTACAATAATTCTATAAATAGGAGTACTGGTAGATCACCATTCCAAATTGTGTATGGAAGTATCCCATAGACTGCACTAGAATCAAGAAAAATGGAGCAAGGTGAGAGGAAAAGTTTTGAGGTAGAAAAATTTGTTGAACATATCAAGAGCCTACATGAGGAGGTCCATGCACACATCACCAAGATGAATCAATAGTATAAAGCTAGGATATATCAAAGGAGGAGACATAAGGAGTTCCAAGTAGGGGATCTAGTTATGGTACACTTGCAAAAGGAAAAATTTCTAGTGTGTACTTACAACAAGCTGAAGATGAAGAAATTTGGCCCAAATAAAATTTTGAAGAAGCATAAACTCAAGAAATGCACATGAGGTGGAGTTTCCAGATGGGATTCACATTTCTCCTATCTTCAACTTTGCAGACTTAACAAAATATCATGATGGTGGTGCAAATGAGGGGTTGATGCTAGAGCCATGTCCAATTCCTACTTCTAACAAGGAGGAGACAGAAGAGATTCTAAATAGTCGTGTGGCAGGTAGGAGTACCAAAAATAGACTGTATGAAGAGTACCTCATGAAGTGGAAATGATGACCAATAGAGGACTCAAATTGGATATCAGTAGTAGAGGTTGCCTATTTGGGTTTTCCTCTACCATAAAGTGACGAGGTCACTTTTGAATCCACCCTAGGTGTCTGATGTAGGAGCATCCAGTGGTGTAAGGGCAATCTTGTATCACCCAAAAGAAAATATGCTTCGAGATAATTTTCATGTAATGTTTTTTTATTTTTGGATACCCATTTGGGTCAAATAAAGGTTCCAACACTCACAATTTCACTATTAGTTTTCTGGGTTAAAGTTTCTAAGCACCTTGGAATATGTGTAAATGCAAAAAATGGGTTATTTTGTAGTAGAGCCAAAATTATGAAGAGTTAGAGGGTGTAATTTGGAGGGATGATTATACTTGTAATTTAAAGTGCTCTCAAAAAAGAATCAGGTGAGAAGACTTACGGTTAGAAAGTTATTGCAGTTTTAAGTTTCCTAGAGACCTCTTAAGAGCACTTCAAAGTTAGGTTTGGGGCACTAAATGACCTTTTAATGGGCTGAAAAATGGGGGATGAGTGAATCTGGTTCATAACATTATAGAGAACTTTGAGAGCTTTTTGAAAATGAAAAATGTTCGTCAATCAGAGTCTCGGTTCAAAGGTTATGCCTCCCAAAAGTTGGACTACCATTTCTAGATTCTTCTAATTTTACATCAACTTCTAACATGACTTTTTGAACCTTCTATTTTGGTGGTGGATGCCAACTAGCATATTCTAGAATGTATTCCTAACCCTAAATGAATTGGAGTCTATTTAAGAACATTTCTGGCATTGTAAAGGAAGTCCTTAGAGGAGTTAGAGAGAAGGTATTATGTGGACGATTTATTTCTCCAAAATCATACTATTGTAAGCCCATAGGGCATTTTTCATTGATAATAATATTTCCCTTTTGTTGTGTGTTCATTCTAGTCTTTGGTTGTATCTCCATCAGTTACAAACCAATATCTTAGAGACATGCACAAAAGACGAGTCTTCATTTTATCCTTCCAATTGTCATAATTTGTGCCATCAAACTTTAGAAATTCCTTTCTAAACAAATGTTCCATGGATCTCCCAAAGTTTTTAAACTTTCCTTCAATGACCTAAAGCTCTAATGCCAATTGCTAGAAATAGTAGTCCACCTATATAACTTTTGGGGTGGGGTGAAGGGGGCCAGAATCAATTATATAAGAATTTGAAACATTTATCCTCTTATGAAATTTCAACCATTCAATTAAAGTAAACAACAACCATAAAGAGATGTAGGAACACAATTAAACCAGATATGTTGACTAGGGAAACCTTTGATTAGAGAGAAAACCCTAATGGGAATGATGCCCACAAAATGATTTACTAATTTAAATATTCCTTGATAGAGGATTGACCCTATTAGGAGTCTATTACAACACTTAGGACAAAGAGTCCCTGCTAAGAGACTTTGAATCCTTGTTAGGAGATTCCAACCCTATTAGGAGTTGTGGAAGGTAGCTGAACCCACTATCCAAATAGTTTTAGGATCAGATCAATGAATCCATTGTCTAATTGATCTTGGTACTATTCATTTTAGAATAATAGATGTGTGATAATCTTTCACATCTTCCTCTGTCCAATACATTAGAATTGTTCACCTTTAAATCATGCAATTAGATATTGAACTTTGTATTCAGCAATAGTAACCCTTAAGGTCGCTTACATGCATTGACAAATCACTCTACTCTACTACTTCACAATTTGCAACTCTCCTCTACTCATTAATCTCAATCATGATATCCAAAACTCAAAAAAATCTTTCCTTTATATCATACTCAATATTAAATCCTTGAGTTAGCTTCACACTTTACCATACATTAATTAAATGAAATACACATTTAATTAATGCTATCAGATCATAGTTATACCCAAACTTTCACATATGCGATTTTCATACTTACGCACCTGCTGACATCATATGTAGTCAATATACTACCTCCAATTAACTATGCAACCCTTCATTTCAAATACAATGTACTATATCAATCATACAATAAAGACTATTTTCCTAATGCATTGTTTCCATCTAGTTCTTTGTATATTTTCAATATGTTTCATACACTATCAACTTAGGTTCTACATACTTGCCCATGTGACAAATACATACTACAGTATGTGTTGGTAACTATGCATAAGTAGAAACATAATGTATTGTCCTTAATACAAAAATCCCAGTCTACTACTCTATTAGTATTTACAAACTCATTACTATGTTGTCATCAATGACAAACACAGTTATAAATACATCATAGCAATGTTCTGCAATACTCCCCCATAGCATCAACATTAGTACTAACACTATAAACTCTATATAAGAATATTCTTGACTTGGAGCTCTATAAAAAGGTGTTTATATGTTACTAAAAAGACATCATAAAAAATAGTAAGAGGTACTAAAACGTCATTTTTCTAAAATAATTTTATTTCTTTAGTAATTGGATACAAACTAGTATAAAAAATGTATTTAATAAACATTTCCAATTGGAAAAGTGTGAGACCATATAAAACTTAGATAGAATGAATTTTTATAGATCATAAGTTTGAACATAATTGATTTTTGGATATAAATACTCAAATTTAGTCATTCTGGTAAGTCAGATTCAAAGGTGACACAACTTTGTACTTTTACCCATGTGTTTACAGAGCATCGATAGTATTTAGTTTTTAGAGTTTATTTTGTACTAACATCTAAGGGATCTAGGAATTATTTTAGTAGTAATTGATTCACCCTTCCCCTCTCAGTTACTCCTCTTATATTTCCAATAGTCTTTTCTCTTCCTAGTCACAAGAAGGGTCTACAAAGTTTTCTTGGTAGAATAAATTTTGTGAGAAGATTTATTCGTAATCTAGCTACCATGGTGAAAACTCTTACAACAATGTTTAAAAATAATATGGTTTTCTCATGCACCAAGGAAAGGAAAGGAATTTTTGAGGAGATCAAAGTAGCCATAGCTACAATCCATACTCTCATCAATTCAAATATTAATAAAGATTCAATTCTTTACACCCTAGGAGGTGAGTCAAGTATTTCTTCTATTTTGACTCAATTGAATGATAAAAATAAAGAATAGTCTATTGCTTTCTTCAGTAAAGGAATGAAAGAGTATGTAAATAAGTACATCTATGTGGAAAAGAAAGCTTGTGTGGTCATAAGAGCCTTCAATAATTTAAGACACATACTATCTCATTAAAAAAATTCCATTTTTTGGTTCCTCATGCAAGTGTTAAGGATTTCTTGTTGAGCAAAGACATTAGTGAGAAAAGAGTTGGTTGGATTACTAAGGTGATGGAGTATGATGTGGACATCCAAATTACCAAATTAGTAATGGGAAAGGGGTCGTGCAAATAGATGATCTCATCTCATGTGCCTAATGAGGAAGTTGTCTTGGTGTTGGCAAAATAGAAGAAGGCAAGAATTGATAATCCAAGGAGTTGGATAGATGATATGAAGAGATTCTTAGCTAAAAATGGATATCCTTGAGGGTTGGAATAAGCCAAAAGAAGGTATTTTAGAATATAGTCAATTTCTTATGCTATAATTGATGATGTTGTTTTTAGGAGGGACTTTAATGGAGCTTTGCTAAGATGTATTGACATAGATCAAGTAGAGAAAATGATTAAGGAGCTTCATGATGGTCCTGATGGTGGCCATTTTTCAGCAAGAACCACTACAATTAAAATCATAAGAGTTAGTTACTATCAACCATCCATGTTCCATGATTTCCATAGTCATGTAAGGAATTTTTAAAAGTGTTCTTTCTTCTCAGTTAAATAAAGACTTGCAACCCTTCCACTTCACCCCATCCAGGTTGATTAGCCTTTTTCCTAGTGGGGATTAGATTTTATTGGTCCTATTAATCTACCTTCTAGCTCTTTCACAAGTGAATTTTTGCTGCCAATAGATTATTTCAATAGGTGGATAAAGGCATTAGCCTTGAAGGATTCTACAAAAGCTTTAGTTGTGGAATTCTTGAGTGGAATTGTCACAAGATTTGGTGCTACTTCCACCATAATATCAAACAATGCAAAATCATTTATAGGAGCTCAAATTTGTGGATGGGCACTTGATCATGGCATGTACTTAAGCACATCTTCTAATTACTACCCTCAAGAAAATGGTTTTTCTAAGTCATCCAATAAAAAATTGATTAGAATCATCAAGATGACTATTGAAGGTAACCAAGGTGTTGACATCAAAAGTTGAAAACAACACTATGGGCTGATAGAATAACACCCAAGGGAACCATAGGAAATTCTCCTTTCATGTTAGTATATGGAAGGGAAGCTAGACTTCCTATCTCATTAGAGATTCCTACACTTGAGTTGGCTCATTAGTTAGAACTAATTGAAAATGATGCTATGTCTATAATAATGACAGATTTGGTGGATCTAGAGGGAAAAAAAGGTCAAGCCATACAAATCTAAGAAACACACCAACAATAGGTAAAGAAGAGTTTTGATAAGAAAACTAGAATGTTAGAAATTTTAGGGAGGGTGATCTTGTGCTAAAGTGTGATGTAGATAAAGAAAAATTAGGAGGACACTTGAAGTTCAATGCCCTATAGAGCAGTGCCTATGTAATCATCAGTTGCAAACAAGCTAATGCTTTTTATTTAAATAGGCATAATGGTGAAATCATACCTATTCAAGTCAATGGGATATATCTCAAGCCCTATTTCAAATAGAAATATATGTCCATGTATATAGTTAGATAATTTTCTTTCTATTTTTTCCTATTTTCCAAGAAGTGTGCAAGCACATGTTTTGTATTGTAGCAGAAATTTTTTGTTCCAGTTATGCAAGTTGTAAAGGTGAAAAACTGTTATGGCTCAGAATGTGGTAGAAATGATAAATTTGATGAGTTTCATGGTTTCAGAGACTCCATAGATTAATTGGTCTTTTGGTGGCCACTACTCACATGCCAAGTAGGCTTACATCCCCTCTAAGTTGCCAAAAATGTTAGCCAATGGTCACCAAGGGTTTTCAATGAAATAATTTAAACATTGGCTATGTTTCTTATTTCATTTTGGGCCTTAAAATGTTTTAAGTTTCAACCATTAGATTCACACAATCATGGATTGGTTAAGTGCTAACTATGATCAAGATGGTGAATGTGTGATTGCCTTATATTTGTAGTAATACAGAGTATAGTGGCTTAACTAGGCTCAGGATGGTGAATGCACATTTTCTTTGTTTTTTCCTAGTCACACAATTAAGTTAATGCACTATGATTTAAGATGCGATAGTGCAAAAAGAGCAAATCTTCAAATACTTCAAAGACATATTTTGCACCATTAGATCTTCAAATCTATGACAATCGCATGATCACAACAAGTTAAGAAGTGGTTAAGGTTTGAGTTGTGATTAAGTGATTTACCTTAGTTCTCTTGATTTTAACTATTAAAATGGAACCTCAGGTTAAAGTGGTGATGGTGCGGATGTGGTCAAAAACTCCCTCTTTGCACGGTCATGATAGTTAATAAAGAATGTTAGGAGTTGGTTGCGAAGCACTAGTAACCAATCATTTCAATTTCACTAGTGGGAACTATTATTTAAGGAAGGTGGTGGCAAGGTTATAATCCTAGGTGGTGAAATACAAAGTATAAGTCACATTGCTAACATAATGGTAGAATGGTAGGAAATGTCTAGTCCATGTGGCAAGGCTTGATGGTTAACAACAATGAACCAAATAAGATAGTTAAATTTGGAAAAATTAATGACAAAAAAAGTAGCTCCTTGATCACGAGTCCAATCTTTGTGATCTCCTGCAACCACTTTCATCATTCCCTAGATCTAAAAAATGCAAAGAGACACTTTATCACAGCCTGTTGATCCATCCATTCATTCAGAAGCTAATGATCACTATTCATAAACTCTGAGAGTTTTTTTTGGTGAAGAAGTGATCTTCTCATATATATATTTACATTGTGATCATATATTTCTTGTTTTGTAGTGATTATTCTCTATAGATGTGATTGCAATGATTGAATTTTGTCTTACAATGGAATTTTTCTAAGTTATGCTTGCACTATAAAAGAAAATGTTGTGCTCTTTCTTAGGTTTTGATCTTCTTTATTTCTCTTGTATTGCCTTGGCATGCTACTATAAATTTACTCTTTTCCTCTAAGTTAATGACATCATTTCTTATCTCTTTTAGTCATGGATGTACTATGCAAGCTTTGTCTACCTCTCTTTGATGTACTATGAATATCTATATTATGCATTTCTATATCACTTTTGGCCTATGAATGATAAGAAGTGAAGCAATTTTTCCTTATCTCACTCATGTGGTTATTTGATTTTTATGTGGTCAATAGATTAAAGCAAGTCTAAATCCATATATCATTGGATTTTCATTATAATGGTACTATGCATGTATGGGCAGAGATTGGTCTGAACACCCTGTTTTGGTACATCACCTCTTTAGAATAGATTAGGTAGTCACTTTCATGTACTCCTTTTCCCTTTTCTCTTCAAAAATAGTTTAAGTGCATCCTAATAGTAGAGGAAGTTGACCTTCTCTAGAAATTCAACCTCATCATTCAATTCTCATAGCTTGGAGGTCGTTTCCATGTTTCACAAGGTTTCCCTTAGGTAAAAACTTTAGACAAGGGTGCAAGCTTTTCTGACAATACTTATAAAAAAAGGAACCCTTGCCTCTTGACTCTAAATGTGTGTCTTGAACACATACTTCATCTAGCTTACTTAGATTCAATATAAAAATGGAATTTATTGGATAAGAATGAAGACCACCTGTGTACTTGAGTAATATATCATGGGTGTGGAATGGAACATTTAATACAATATCTTTTTTCCAAAATTCATGGGTGTAATATTGGATAGACTAACCTTTCCCTTGCCTAAAATGTTTCCAGATCATCACTAACTATTACATATGACGCAAGGTATATAATGATTGTAGACACCTAAAAATCTTTTAGAAAATAAAATATTTTTATTTTCTGAAAAAAATCCCTGATGACATCATCATTTCTTAATTAAATTTTTATGCCATTAAATCCCTTTATCTTAATTAAAAATATTTAATTAAGGAATTCCTCCCAAAAATGTTTAAATCTTATTTAAACATTATTTTCTTATTTATTAATTATTTAATTAATAAATTGACCAAAAATTCCAAAATAGCTTATTTATTTATTGTTTTCCTAAAACTTGGCCAATTTCCTTAAGACCACTAACCTCTTCCAAAATCCTCTAATCCTTCTTTAATTTCAATTAAAGGCTAATCCTATCATTTCCTACCCCTAATCCCAACTCAAAATATTTAATTAAGATTAAATATTAATCCTCATGTTTATTAAAAATATTTTAATAAATATCTCCTCAACCTAAACCCTTGAAATAAATAAAACTTTATTTATTTCCTAAAAACCTTTTTTATCCTAATCCTGGGAAGTTCTAGACTCTTCTAGAAAGTCTTCATCCTCATCCAAAGCCTAGACTCTTCTAGAAGATGTCAATCCTTATCTTTAATGCTAATCCTGATCCCCTCCTAACCTTGTCACATTCCCTAAACATGGGTTAAGACTTGCTAACCCAAGCCAAAGTTAACAAATATCTCCTCCTTCACCCACCCTCATTTATTTCCATCCACTTGCCTATCCCTAAGCTAATCCTAAACCATCCTAATCCATCTTCTAATCATTTGTACAATCCTAAGCAAGCTTAAAACCTTCCTAATCCAACCCAAGTCAAAATTCCTCACCCTCCAACATAAATGACCCTCAAATATCTCTTACACTCTCCTTCAATGCTCTTACAAAGCACTTATGAAGGGTCTTTATGAAGATATTATCCCTTGAGCCTCCTTTGTTGACTCATCCTTTCCTTTTCCTCCATCCTCTCACCCTATGACATGTGTCACTCCCTAATTGGCTGTAAGGAAGCACAATCCATGTGCTCTCCTCTCATTCAATCTGAGCCCTCCATAAGCTTTCTCCTTTCCTTCCATCTTAGCCCTCCATCCCTCAAGCCTCTTGCCTATAAATTGGATCCTTCCCCTTTGAAAAAACAACACAATCTAGAAAGTAAAGCCATAATGCCATTTTGAGAAGCAATTTTTACATCAAATCCATTCACCAAAATCTATCAAAAATCCATTTGAGCATTTGAGCATACATACATAATCAAGCCATCTTAGCTATTAGACACACCTCTACATCAAGTGATCATCCTCATTGAGAGAGCCTATCCATGGCTCCTATTCTCATTTGAGGACTTCACTTTGTCTCTCATGAAGTTATGCTAAATTAGTATGCAAATGTTTTTTAATTGTTTTAATTTGGTGTTTCTAACATACTAAAGTAGCATATACAATGATTTCTTAAGACAACTAACAAACCCTTACCATGTTACATTGATTATACCATGGCAAGAATTTTCATATCAAGATCTACGCTCCCACCAAGTTTGACCTATACTTCCTAATACAAGAGTAGCTAATTGGAACTTATCAAAATTGTCTAAGAGGTATTGAACTCTACAATAGGCTTCAACTTGTTGAAAATAATCATCTAATTTATCAACACTTAAATCCCCACAATACTTTGGTGGATCAAAATTTACCCATTTCATGTGTTTTCATTTTTGGATACCCATTTCGGTCAAATAAAGGTTCCAACTCTCATAGTTCCACTATTAGTGTTCTAGGATAGAGTATTTGAACACTTTGGAATACAGGAAAATGTTGGAAAATAGGAGTATGTAATTGAGCCATCATTTTGGTGAACTAGAAAGTGTAAATTGGCCAAATGAATTTAATTGTAATTTAGAGCATTCCAAAAAAAGAATCAGGTCAAAAGGCCCCACAGTTTGAAAGTTATTGTAGTTTTTTAATTTTTGGAGACCTCTTAAAAATGCTTCAAAGTCAGGTTAGGGGTATTAAATGACCTCAAAAAGGGCTGAAAAATGGGGGACGAGTGAAGCTGGTCCATACGGCTATAGAGCGCTTTGAGAGCTTTCCAAAAATGTAAACGGTTCGTCAATCAGAGCTACGGTTCAAAAGTTATACCTCCCGAAAGTTTGATTACCTTTTTCGGATTCTTCTAGATTTGTGTCAACTTCTAATGCAGCTTTTGGAGCCTTCTATTTGGTTAGTGGATGTCAACTAGCAGTTTCTAGAATGTACTCCTAATACTTAACCCTTTGGGGTCTATTTAAGAACATTTCTAGCATTGTAAAAGGTAGTTCGGAGTGGAGTTTGAGAGGAGGTACTGAAAGGAGAAATACTATTGTAAGCCCATAGGGCATGTTTTGAAATTTGTTTTCTCTATAGTGAATGTATTAGCTTATTTACAAAGTTAATAAAATTTTCCCTTTCCTATTGTGTCCATTTTGTGCTTGGGTTGTGTCCCCCATCAAGTGGTATCAGAGCTGGTTTTCCTGAGTGTGTAGACAGAGCACTGACTATGATGCAATTTGCACCATGACTATGTGGTTGTGGGTTTTAGTTAAGAAGATGCCTCCATGAAGAGAGCATGGTGGAAGGGCTAGAACTATTAATCCTAAGGAGGTTAGAGCCCTCCAAAGGTAGGTACAAGCATTGCAGGAGGAGCTCCGTAGAGGAACAAATGTTGCCGCAGGTGAGGAAAGTGAGGATGACAATGAAGAAGAAGAAATTGGACCAGAAGGGGAATTTGATAGGGAGGTTTTGAATTAGGTAGAGGAAAGGGTTTTTAGGGCCATTGCTAAGTTTGGGAAAAGACCTACAATTGATGTGGGTGTATTTTCAAGAAATCTGAAAACAGATGAGTTGATCGACTGGATCAATGAACTGCAAGAGTACTTTGAGTATGAGGATATCAGGGATCTAGATAGGGTTAAGTTTGCAAAGGCTAAACTAAAAGGCCGTGCAAAAATCTGGTGGCAAGAGGTTCAATTTGGAAAGAAACAGAAGAGGAAAGGAGAAGATCACAAGGTGGGATTGTATGGTGGACAAATTGAAGAAGCAATTCATTCCTATTGATTGTGAGTTTGATTTGTTTAAGAAGATGTATGGGTTAAAGAAAGTAGGAAGATCAGTCCAAGAATATACAAAGGAGTTTTACCAAATTTTGATTAGAGTAGGGCATGTAAAAGAAAGTAAGGAGAAGGTTGCTCATTATATCAATGGGTTGTGACCTAGCATCTAGAAGGAATTAAGTCTGATAAGAATGACCAACATTGAAGAGGCATACCAGTTTTCCCTATGAGTTGAAGAGAAGCTAAATAAGAGGTTTGACGGGAGACAAAGAGGGTTTGGTCAAGGAGGAAGGGGTAGTGGTAGGTCATCTTGAGGGCAAAATGAAACCCAAAAGAAAATTGAAGATGTGGGTACTAGCAGGAACCATAGGAATGAGGGTTTTGACCGCTCCTACGATCAAGACTTTGGAAATCAGAGAGGAAGAGGTAGAGGACATTGACAAGGAAGAGGAGGCTTTCATGTTACTTGTTTCCATTGCAATGAAAAAGGTCATCATGCCTTTGAATGCCCTCAATGAAAAGGAAGGATAGATAGGAGAGCTAAGGGTCAAGCTAGGGTTGCTCATGTGGATGAGGATGTACAATCATCACATTTAGAGGATGTAGAAAGAGGAGAAACTTTAGTAAATGAAAGGGTCATACTAAGTGGTGAGATTGAACTAGGACAAAGGAGGAGTTTGTTTCGTACCAAATGCAAGTGTGAGGATAAATGTTGTGATGTGATCATTGATTGTGGTATCACTGATAACTTGGTATCAAAGGAGATGGTCTCTAAGCTGAAGCTCAAGAGGGAGAAATATCCCCAACCCTATCAGATTTCTTGGGTGAAAGATGATCATAAGGTCCTGGTAAGTGAACAATGTTTAGTGAAATTCAAAATTGGGAGTTGCCATGATGAAGTTCTCTATGATGTTATTCCAATAGATGTTTGCCATCTATTGTTGGGTATACTATGGCAGTTTGATAGGCATGTCGTACATGATGGTCATTCAAACACATATTCTCTAACAAAGGATGGAGTTCACCACAAACTAAAGCCCATGAAAAAGGAAGGTGAAAAGGTATGTAGTAGTGCTAGGATTTTTCTTGTTGATGGAAGGAAGTGTTTAGATGGCATGAAACATCAGCTTATGTGCTATGCTTTGATTTTTAGGAAAGATAAAGAAGGTAGTAGTGAAATACCACTTGAAGTTTCAAATTTACTAGGTGAGTTTGGAGATATCAACTCTGATAATGTTCTAGAAAGATTGTGACCAGTAAGGAAAATTATTCATCAGATAGATTTAATCCTAGGAGCTAGTTTTCCTAATAAGGCTGCTCATAGGATGACTCCTACTGAAATTGAGGAGCTAAATAGATAGGTTTAGGAGCTATTAAGGAAGGGCTTGATTCAGGAGAGCCTGAGTCCATGTACAGTACCTAAAGTACTGGCACCAAACAAGGATGGAGAGTGGAGGATGTGTACAAACTCTTGAGCTATAAATAGGATAACCATCAAGTATTGGTTTCCTTTGCCAAGAATGGATGATCTTATGGATTACTTGAGTGGAGCTCAGTACTTCACAAAGATAGATCTCAAGAGTGCCTATCATCAGATATGGATTCGAGAAGGAGATGAGTGGAAAATAGCCTTCAAGACCAAGGAGGATCTTTATGAGTGGTTAGTCATGTCTTTTGGATTGACGAACACCCCAAGCACCTTCATGCGGCTTATGAATGAGGTACTTAAGAAGTTCTTGGGAAAATTTGTTATTGTCTATTTGGATGATATTTTAATTTTTAGGAAGACTTTGGAAGAACATTTATTGCATATTCATAGTGTCCTTGAAAGGTTAAGGGAAGAGAAATTGCTAATCAATCTAAAGAAGTATATCTTTGCAAAAAGGGAGTTAGTCTACTTAGGGTTTGTTATATCAACTAGAGGTCTCAAAATGGATCCAGAGAAGGTAAAAGCCATCTTGGAATGGCCTACTCTAAGGTCTGTTACTAAGGTAAGATCATTTCATGGTCTGGTTAGTTTTTACAAAAATTTTATTAAGAATTTTAGTTATGTGCACCCCTGACTAACACAATAAGAGGGGATAGAAAAGAGTTCAAATGGACTGCGGCAGCTACAAGAAGTTTTGAATTGCTAAAGAAGAAGGTGATAGAACAACCTATGTTGGCACTTCCAGATTTTAGAAAGGTGTTCTAGGTGGATTGTGATGCTAGTGGTAGTGTTATTGGAGCTGTATTAAGCTAAGAAGGTAAGCCTATTGCATATTTTAGTGAAAAATTGAATGATGCAAAATGAAAGTATTATGTTTATGATCAAGAGTTCGATGCAATAGTTTAGGCCTTAAAGAAATGGAGGCATTATTTATTGCCAAAGGAATTTGTTTTGTATACTGATCATCAGGCATTACAGTACCTAAATAGCCAAGGTAAATTGAATCAGAGGCATATGAAGTGGGTAGAGTTCTTGTAGAGCTATCCGTTTGTGTTGAAGCATAGAAGTGGAAAATCTAACAGGGTTACAAATGCACTAAGGAGGAGATAGTTGTTGCTTACAATAATGCAGGTTGAAGTAGTTGGGTTTGATGAACTCAAGAATTTGTACCCTGAGGATCCTTATTTTTTTGAAGCATGGAAAGCCTTTAAAGAGCCTATTGCTGTAGATAGAACCAAGTGGCTAGACTATTTGATTCAGGATGTTATGTTGTTCAAGGGCAGTCAATTACGCATTCCAAGGAGTTCCATGAGGGAAAATCTGATTAAGGAGAAACACAGTGGAGGGATGGCAGGACATTTTGGTCAAGATAAGACCATTTCCATTCTCAAAGAACATTATTTTTGGCCTCAAATGTCACAAGATGTGAAGAAGTTTGTACAGAGTTGTCAAATTTGTCAAGTTGCCAAGGGATTTAGTCACAATACTAGACTATACCAGCCATTGCCTATTCCATCAAATCCATGGGAGGACATAAGTATGGATTTTATTCTTGGATTGTCAAGGACACAAAGGAGTAATGACTCAATATTTGTGGTGGTTGATAGGTTCTCCAAAATGGTACATTTCATTCCATGCCACAAAACTCATGATACTGTCCATATTGCAAACTTGTTTTTCAGAGAGGTGGTAAGACTACATGGTCTTCCAAGGAGTATAGTTTCTAATAGAGATACTAAATTTGTAGGGTATTTCTGGAGAACATTATGGAAGAAGTTGAGAACAAACTTGAAATTCAGTTCCACACATCACCTGTAGACTGACAGCCAAATAGAAGTGGTAAATAGATGCCTGGGCAATTTGCTGAGATGTTTAGTTGGGCATAAACCCAAGGGGTGGGATTTGATTCTACCACAAGTAGAGTTTTCTTACAATAACTCTATAAATAGGAGTACTGGTAGATCACCATTCCAAATTGTATATGGAAGTAGCCCAAGGACTGCACCAGAGTTGAGGAAGATAGAGCAAGGGGAGAGGACAAGTGCTGAAGCTGAAGAATTTGTTGAACATATCAAACATCTACATGAGGAGGTCCAGGCACACATTGTTAAGATGAATCAAGAGTATAAAGCTAGGGCTGATCAAAGGAGAAGAGATAAGGAATTCCAAGTAGGGGATCTAGTCATGGTACACTTACGAAAAGAAAGATTTCTTGCTAGTACTTACAACAAGCTAAAAATGAAGAAATTTGGCCACTACAAAATTTTGAAAAAACACAACTCGGGAAATGCATATGAGGTGGAGTTGCCATATGGTATTCACATTTCTCATATTTTCAACATTGCAGACTTAACGGAGTATCATGATGATGGTGCAGATGAGGAGCTGATGTTAGAGCCATGTCCAGTTCCTACTTCTAAGAAGGAGGAGATAGAAGACATTCTAGATCATCATGTGGGCAGGAGTACCAGAAATAGGGAGTATGAAGAGTATCTGGTCAAGTGGAAAGGATGACCAATAGAGGACTCAACTTGGATATCAGCAGATGAGTTTTCCCATTTGGGATTTCCTCTACCATTCATAAAGTGAAAGGGTTGCTTTTCAATCTACCCTGGGTGTTTGATGTAGGAGCATCTAGAGGTATAAGGGCAATCCTGTGTCAACAAAAAAAAATGTACTTAGACTTAGTTTCTATTTCATGTGTTTTCATTTCTAGATACCCATTTGGGTCAAATAAAGGTTCCAATTCTCACAGTTCCACTATCAATGTTCTAGGATAGAGTATTTGATTACCTTGGGATAAATGTAAATGCCAAAAAATAGGAGTATGTAATTGAGCCATCATTTTGGTGAACTAGAAGGTGTAAATTGGCTAGATGAATGTAATTGTAATTTATAGCATTCCAGAAAAAGAATCAGGTCAAAAGGCCCCATGGTTTGAAAGTTATTGTAGTTTTTTAGTTTTTGGAGACCTCCTAAGAATCCTTCAAAGTTAGGTTAGGGGTATTAAATGACCTCAAAAGGGAAAAAATATGGGGAATGAGTAAACCTAGTCCATAGGGCTATAGAGCACTTTGAGAGATTTCCAAAAATGTAAATGGTTCGTCAATCAAAGCTATGGTTCAAAAGTTATGCCTCCCAAAAGTTCGGTTACCATTTCTGGATTCTCCTAGATTTGTGTCGACTTCTAATGCAGCTTTTGGAGCCTTCTATTTGATCGATGGATGCCAACTAGCACTTTCTAGAATATACTCCTAATCTGTGGCCATCTGAGGTCTATTTAAGAACATTTTTGGCATTGTAAAAGGCAGTTTGGAGTGGAGTTTAAGAGGAGGTACTGAAAGGAGAAATTATCTCCAAATTTATACTATTGTAAGCCCATAGGACATGTTCTGAAGTCTATTTTCTCTATACTGAATGTATTAGCTTATTTACAAAGTTAATAAAATTTTCCCTTTCTTGTTGTGTCCATTCTATGCTTGGGTTGTGTCCCCCATCAAGACTCATAATACATAGAAGAAAGAGAACATGGAGAAGAAGGAGAGGAGGGTGTTGGGGGAAATTTTGGAGGTTCACAGTCAACTCCTAATTTTTTCCCTTTGGCACCATGAGTTGCATGTATTCACATCTTTTGTTATCTTTCCTATACTATGAGTTTTATCTCATATGCAAATATTGAAGATTCTTATGTATACTCGTCTTTAGAAAATTGTCCACCACATTTTTCATCCATTTGCGATGGGGGATTAGTCCTTCATTTCCCAATCTTGGAATTGTATACCTCAAGCTTTCCTTTTCTTTTCTTGATCTTGGATCTTGCTAGCATTAAAATCTATAAAAACTAATCATGAATGACTCTGATACATAACCCGAACTAATTAATATGGATCTATGATGATTTATTCTTTGATGATATTATGCTTCTCTTTATTGAGGACAATCCTTCTATAATTGTTGCGAGGGCTTACTCTAACCCTCATGTCCATTCTCTACATGATCAGTCTTTATAGGCTAATGTGATTGTGGATCCTTATGTATAGTAGTTGTAGGAGGTCTCTTTATCATTTGAGGAGTCTATTGGTTTCTTGAAATAGGTTCTACATCACTCCTTGTTCAATCTGCACTTCTTCTCAACACTGTTGGAGGGAGCATCCATTAGTATTGACACATAGACATTTGAATAGGTTTCAGAGATACCTTACATCATTGAGATTCTTTCTCCATATAAGGGAAACATCTCATTTTTACCCTTGCATTTGTTTCTTCCAAAGGGGAGGAACATCATCCAATGGTCATGGATCAACTTCTACATTGGAGCATTTCTCACTGGTCAACACCTTACTTTTGTGGGGGGGGACTACCTTGTCTCCTTCTTCTTCACCTTTTTGGGGTAGAATTTTTTCTCTTAAGGCAATTTGTCCTTCTCATTCTCTCTTGTATATACTTGATGCATGTCATAATGGGGGGTTTTGATTACTCCATCCATCCATGCATCCCTTTTTATCTCTCTATTTGGAGAGGGTTTTTCCCACATGGTTTTCCCTCTTTCTCTACTTTATGAGAGATTACATTTTCATTATGTACATGGGTACCTAACATGGCCTAGTAGCTATGACCCATTATTCATTTCATCCTAGTTTTCATAAGCTTAAGGGAATTCCTCTAAGTTACACTTAAGGGGGTGGGGGGGTATTGGTGTAAATAATTATTCACTATTTACACTTACTTAAGTTTATTTAGGTTAATGCATTATTTTAATATTTACTTATTAGTCACCTAGGAGTATGCATACTCTTGTGAGTTGTCATGTTGACAACACAAGAGTTCGCACCTCTTTTATGCACATGGTGTCTACAACATCTCCACTTGAGATTCACCTTTTCATTTTTATCCTCTCATCTATAATGATGGATAATATGTGTGCTTATAGTCATGCTTATCTTATCTCCTAGTTCTTTCTAGAGACATTCTAGGTGCTTCTTGAGAAGCCTTTATATATAGGCACTCCTAGTGTGTACATTCATCTAATCTGAACATAGTGATGTATCAAGACATGCTATGATATATTGATCATACTGTTTTTTGTCAAATTCTTTAATATTGGGTGGAGTTTTTTCTAAGGAAAATTCTTATAGAATGCTAATATTTTTTATTTTTTATTTACAAAAACTAGTTCAAACAAACTTGAAAAACTTATTTTTAAATACATAAATAAAAGTTATATTTTAAAAATGCAAAATTAAAATTAAGAGAAGAGAACACACGCATAATAGAGAGATTGTTATGGAGTTTGTGCAAATGGACTATGTCTTTGGGTCCTCCAAGTAGTGATACTAATCATTTTTTTATTTGCCAAGCAAGATTAAAATCATTTGATGCCAACTTGATAGCATCTAGATGTATCAATATTCAAGTTCTCTCCTATGAAAGATCACAATCTTCAATAGCCTACAAGATCACTCAAAAAATACAGTCATCTTCACCCCTTTTTGTACAAGAAAGTTACCAAATATGATTCCTAATGATATTATTTATAATCTCCCATGTTTTACCAATAAATTTGCCACTAAAAAAGCTATCTCTTAAAAATACACTTTAGAATAGCTTATAGATCAATTTTTGACATTATCATTGTCAAATATGAACTATCAAAACATATTTTTTCAAAATTTACTTAACATGAATCCCCTTTGTTGGATATTTAGATTTTTTTGGAAGGATGGGTTGATAGTTCAAGCAATGGTCCACCATTCAAGGGTATTAGCTACCACTAATGTTAAAATAAATTTATTGCTCTAAATATTAAAATAATTATGAGTAGTGACTTGGTTATAACATGGTCCCTAATTGTCAAAGTTGGAAGGGGTGTCTTATGTTTAAATATCCTTGCCAAACAAATTCAAATATTTTGTTAAATAGAACCATTATTTGAATAAGTTTCATAATATAAGCTCAAATAACTTGCATGCAAGTTAGTTTTGTTATAGTTGTAGAGAGATGTTTTATTTCGAGAGGCTTTATTTTATAATTTATGTTTATAAATTTTTAGAGGAATGGGTGTCTCACATAACTTTCTAATGCCATCATATTTGATGTGACATACTATTGGTTGCCTTGGATTTTGTTTTTATCATGACTCTTAAAATGCCCAAGATGGTGGAAAACAAAATATTTAACAACAAAGTCGGTCAATGTAGTAGTCTATAACAGACCCCTGAATTGACAACTATAAATCCCTTGTGGTGCAATGATTTTTTTTAGTTGATCAAATAATTTTAGAGGTATTCTCTTAATTAGAGAGAAGAAAAGGTATAACTAGATTTCCCAACACTTCAAGCAATGCAGGCGAATTTCAAATTACGAATCACAAATTCCACAAACATAAATGTATATAAGTCATTGTTAAGCTCATCTAACACCTATAATGCAATCTATCCTATCTTCTAAATGAAATATTCAATAATGCAAGATTATATAGAAAATCACATTGTATAAGAGAAGAAATTATGGCCAAATTGACAATAAACATATTGCCCAAGTGATTGAGACTTGACAATACATAGATTGCTTCCTACTTAGTCCCTTTCACTAACCAAACCCTAGACTTCTTACGCAAAAATGAAATGCATATGAAATAACTTGAACATAATAGATGAATTAAGATAATACTATTGTAGACACCTAAAAATCCTTTAGAAAATAACGTATTTTTTATTTTCTGAAAAATTCCCGATGACATCATCATTTATTAATTAATTAATTTTTATGCCATTAAATCCTTTTATCTTAATTAAAAATATTTAATTAAGGAATCCCTCCCAAAAATGTTTAAATCTTATTTAAACATTATTTCCTTATTTATTAATTATTTAATTAATAAATTGACCAAAAATCCTAAAATAAATAAAAAATTTATTTTTTTCCCAAAAGTTGGCCAATTTTCTTATGATCAATAACCTCTTCCAAAATCTTCTAATCCTTCTTTAATTTTGATTAAAGGCTAATCCCATCATTTCCTACCCCTAATCCCAACTCAAAATATTTAATTAAAATTAAATATTAATCCTCATGTTTATTAAAAAAAAGTTTTAATAAATATCTCCTCAACCCAAACCCTTGAAATAAATAAAACTTTATTTATTTCCTAAAAATCTAATTTATCCTCATCCTAAGAAGTTCTAGACTCTTCTAGAAAGTCTTCATCCTCATCCTAGGAAATTCTAGACTCTTCTAGAAAGTCTTTATCCTCCTCCAAAATCTAGACTCTTCTAGAAGATGTCTTTAAACCTAATCCTAATCCCCTCCTAACCTTGTCACATTCCCTAAACATGGGTTAAGACTTACTAACCCAAGCCAAAGTTAACAAATATCTCCTCCTTCACCCACCCTCATTAAATGCCATCCACTTGCCTATCCCTAAGCTAATCCTAAACCATCCTAATCCATCCTCTAATCATTTGCACAAGCCTAAGCAAGCTTAAAACCTTCCTAATCAAGTCCAAGTCGAATTTGCTCTCATCACCCTCAAAATATCTCAACCATAAAACTTTATGAAGTCCACTAGGTCATAAATGACTCTTACAAGCCCTTTTATTGCTCTTACAAGTCATTATGAGGGTCTTTATGAAGATTTTATCTCTTGAGCCTCCTTTGTTGACTCATCCTTGCCCTTTCCTCCATCCTCTCACCTTGTGACATGTGTCACTCCCTGATTGGTGCTAAACAAGCACAATCCATGTGCTCCCTTTTGAGTGCATCCTAGCCCTCCTTAAGCTTTCATCTTTCCTTCCATCTTAGCCCTCCATCTCTCAAGCCTCTTGCCTATAAATTGGATCCTTCCCCTTTGTAAAATAACACAATCCATGAAGTAAAGTTATAATGCTATTTTGAGATCCAAATCCATACTAAAGCCATCTATCCACACCAAAAATCCACAATCATCCATTGAAACTTTTGGAAGCATATTGAGCATACATCCTATCTATTTAGACAAAGCTACTCAACAAGAGAGCTTCTCATTGAGAGAGCCCATTAATGGCTCATATTCTCAATTGAGAGCTCATCTTAGTCTATCTTGAAGTTTATGAATTTTGTTTAGTTTGTAGAAGCTTTATATAAATTTGGTTTCTATTAGCATACTAACATTGCTCATATACATTTTGGCACGCTTGGTGGGACCCCGCATGGGTCATCTTTATTAGCTTTTTTAGTCAAGTTTTGTATGTCATTTGCTGATTTTGGCTAATTTTTCTTGTTTTTGTGATTGGTAGGATTGTATAAATTGGTTTTGTAGGTCCACATGAGCATGAAGAAGACAAAGGAACTCATAATCTATCTCATAGTGTTTGCAGATTTTTCAAGCTTATAGGTGGACAAAGAACTTGAAATTCTTCTTCTTCTTCTTGTCTATATTCTTCTTATTCCATCTACTTCTTCTTCTTCTTCTTGTGGGAGATCTTGGCCATTTTTTTTTTAAGAAAGCAAAATCATACACACTTCTTTTTAGTGCTTAAAATGAACCCCCAAATCATACTTAAATCCATTGAAAAATTAAAAATTTGCAAAAAAGAAAAAATCTTTTAACAAGTGAAACTAAATCAATCTAATCATTTTCATCCTTGCAACATCAAGGTTTTAGATACATTCATGCAAAATTAGGAACACTTCATTTTTGGGAATTTAAAAAGAACTTCAAGTTTCCATTTCAAAAGGTTCAAAATCAACACTAAGTGCACACTAAAGTTCTTTTAAAAAATCTCATAAAAACTAAGAGTCCTAAATGGTTGCCAAAAATTGTCCTAAAAGCTTTGTTATTTGTTCCAAACAAATGTCTTATTGCAAAATCTTGAATGTTTCTTAGGATTTTCATGCATCAAAACAATCTAGGAATATCATTTTTGGGCTTAAAATATGCAAACTAGAACACAAAATCTTGAATGAAAACCAAAGTCCAAAGAGTCATTTTCACTTTTGAGTCCAAAACAATCTTGAATGATCTAAGGTTAAAACAAAGCACTTCAAAGTTCTTAAAACAACACACAAAATCTCAATCTTGAATGCTCAAAAGAAAACACTTGAATGTTTAACCACTTTTCTTTGAATGCATGTTGCTAAAATCATTCTTGAATGCCATGGATTAAAATCAAATTTTCCTTGAATGCATGGTTAAAACAACAAATCCAATCTTGAATTCTAAGGATCAATTAACTATTGCAATATCAAACACTTCATTTGGAGCTTCTAAAAATTGAACAAAACAAATCTCTTTTCCACATGCAATCTAGGTAAAGTTTGATTTTTGGACATTTAAGAAACCTTGTTAAGTTAAAATAAAAATTTGCAAAAATCAATTTGAGTAGTTCATTGGACTCACCTCTTTTCTAATCACCCATCAAATATTAACCATTGGTTGCAATCTCAGCGCCATTTATGGGGATGGGTCTACTTGAAAAAGGTGTTAAATGTTCCACAATCTAACTCACTCACTTGGTCTTTGAATTTTTTCTTTAACTTTATCAAAATTCTTAAATGATCAAAACTCTAGATTAAATCGATCACACTTCAAGTTTGGGCACTAAAATTGAACAACAACTGACGTGGAGAGCCTCCGGGCGCACGCTTGAAATCGAATCTCACACACTTTTGTTTTGGGCTTAAAACAAACTCACACTCAATCTTGAATGCCTTAAAGAAAATTAATCGATACTTGACGTGGAGGGCCTCTGGGCGCGCGAGTTTGCTTTTGTTGACCCTAACTCTTCTTATTGTTTACATTCTTCGATCAATTTACTTTTGTTGGCACTTCAAGTTGGAATAAACATTGTATCTTAAACATGAGTGCTTGCAAAGTCTAGATCAGAAAACTTAAGCGTCAGTTGGTAAAAGAACAAATGTGTTTTTTAGCCCAAGGTCATCCAAGTCTTCTCTCCCCTTGTCGTCTTTCGAGGCCATCTTGGGTGCATAAGATTAGGATCCAAAACCTTGTTTCTTTTTAGGAGGCCTGCTTGGGGATTTCATCACCCCTTGGACGACCTCAACTCCAGCGTTCTGGCAGAGTATAAGAATCGGAAGGTGAATCGAAAGACACCTCTCTTGGGATCAAGATTTTGTCACTCGGGCTAAGCCTCAAGGAACTTTATACCCTTGAGAAGTGAAAGAGGAGAAGTGGGTTACCGCTCCTCTCGGCTGTGTGACATCTTTTTGGTCTCATCTACGGATTTGGGCCTCACGTACTTTGGGTATATCGAGGACTCCTTAGCTAAACCAACTGTCAACCTTGTAGACAACCATCTAGGATGTTAATGTGTTTGAGGTGACTGATCGAAACATTTGTAGAACATACACACTCCTTGGCGCAAGTATCACTTTCTGAGAATCAAAAACTTCTATCTGGTTGTTTCTATCTATTGCTTGATCTTTTATTTGTTGAATGAATGTTTGCCAAACTTGGTCAATCCTAGCTTAGGGCATACTTAGCGTAGTCACTGCCTATTCCAGAAGTTGAATGAGTTGAAGCAAAACAACCAAGATCTCTCAAAGCCAAGCAAATTCAGAAATTGATGTCAGAGCAACCCAAACCCAAACAGAAGTTCCACAAAGTTAAACTCAAACCATCTCTAGCATACCAAGAACTTTCAGCCAAGAGAAAAGAAATAACACCAAGCCCACGAATTTCCAAACTCCACAAAGTAGAGGCAAAAGCTACGGACGAAGCACTTCAAGAGGCCTGGTTAGAGCGCACCATCAAATTTAGCCAACATCCAGGAGTTAATCCTGCTTATGCCTTACCAACTAGGCATGATTTCTATGATTAAACACCCTTGTTTCTCCACATCTTCTTGGATAAGCTTCACTTTAGAGTCATTTTTTTAGAAAAGCCAGCCATCTTAGGTTATCCCCTTAAGCATTATTAGCTCATCCATCTCATTTAGAATCAAACCATCTAGCCAGCAACCAAAACCTCACATCCAAGCCTTCACAATTGTTGTCACTTTTGCCAAAAGTTTTCCACTCCTAAAATCTTCCAAATCCATCAATCTCACCAAGGTTATCCCTTTGACAAAGCTTTGTCTAGGGTGATCCAGCTTTGTCACTTGTTATCCCTCATCACCTTGAGCTAAAGGTTGGGATCCACAAGTGGTCAATCTCGTGTTCTTCCTAAAGGATCATCAGTCTATCCTTAAGTTGACACAATCACCACCAAGCTTACACATAGGAAAGCAGACCTTTCGTGCTTTGGCAACATATCTTTGAAGTTAGAATCTCCAACCCAATCCTCCTTAGGTTTTGTCGTATAGCTTTGCCTTAACATAGGAAATCATTTGCATAGAGAAGCCTTCCCCCTTTTGCATCCATCAGCATTATTGCATCTCATCCCTAAGAGCATTTTTTATGCCACTCGTCACTCGCTTAGCCAAGAAGAAAGAAACAATGGAGCCCTATCATTTGGATCGAACAGCCTCACCCCCCTTGAGCACTCAGCCATCCTTCAGCGTAGAGAAACCTATGCCATCACGTACTGACATTGAAGCTTTCATGAACCAACCAGGAAATGCAGTATTGGTAAATGCCATTATAGACAAGAACAAAGAGACAATCATGGCTAATTTTCGAAGGGAAAATGTAGGAACCTTTGACTTTGGAAGACCCCCTCCATTATCAGATCCATCTCACCCATTGTTTGGGCAGCTACCACCACCCATAGGCTCTTATGATCCAAATTATCCTCAATATATGCCAAAAGAAGAGCCTCCAGCCAATCCATATGATCCAACAGACCCAAACATACCATCATCCACCCAAGTTGAAATCTCCATGCCGCAAGCCAACCCAGCCACCACCACTCCATCCTTGGTTCATACCTCTCCGCTCCAAACCCCGTTTACCCAAAACAGCTCACCGTTCACCCCCTTCACTATTGCTGCTGCTGCTCCCCAACCCAGCCTTCCAAATCCACCCATCTCCCAAATCAGTGCTAGCATCTTTGGCCAACCTCAGCAATATACAACAGGGATGCCACCCATGGGGCCAAGTAATCAACCTTTCATCACCCCCAGCTTGTTCACTGCAGCCCAACACACAATCCCATCATTTCCATTAGGTCTTGGGAGCTCAATACCATTAGCCACAAATCTACAAGCTACTACCCTCACTCCACAAAGCTATCAAATCCCACAAGCTACTACCAATTTTCTACCAAGCTCCCAAGTGACCCCAGCCCCTGCCACCACTCTACCAAGCTTCCAAATCCAACCACAAAGCTATCAAACCCCATCAGTTCCATTCCCAAGCTTTCAATTCCCACCACCTCCACCACCAACTAATCCATTACCTCCAATTACCAACTACTTTTCAATGCTACTTCTAGGAGGTAATCCACCACCCCAGCCAACCACCAATTATTTGCAGATACCATCCCAAATGGGGGCACAACCCACATATATTGGTCAAACCCCACAAGCCCCCTGATCCTTTCCCCAAGCCTCTCAACCATCTTATACCTTACCTCCACAAAGCAATCCATTTATCCCACAGCCAGCTTATGTTCCTCAATCCCAACCTCAAATCCCATATCAACAGCAAGCCTCGCAGCACATGCAGCAATATGCGCCACCTCCCCCTCAGCAACCTGTCATCCACCATGCAGCTGCCCAAACAATGTACAATCCCTATCAGCAAATCCCTCATAGCTATCCATATTCAGTTGCCCCATCCAGTACATACCTACCTCAAGGCGCTCCTACATTGGGGGCACCCCAGCCATCACCTATCAATTCAGAATGGGAGCAAATGAAGATAGCTCTGAAAGCCATCCAAGAAGGGAATGATCCAAAGACATTCAGGTTTGAGAATGTATGTCCTTACCCATTTGACAGAGCCATTACCATGACACCATTTCCCAAACACTTTGAGGTACCCAAATTTGACAAATTCAGAGGAAAAGGAGACCCTATCACACATATCAAAGAATTTTACATGCACTGCCAGGATGTAGCATACAATGATGTCTTCCTCTTGCGCCTTTTTCCCAAAAGCTTAGCTAGACCAGCTCTTGAATGGTTTTATAGAATCCCCTATGGTACAATTAAAAACTTTGCTGAATTATCTGAGGCATTTGTAGCCCAATATGCCCATCTTGTTGAAACAGAGCTATCAATAGTTGATCTTGTCCACACCAAGCAAAAAGGTGGAGAAAGCCTTGCCGAATACTTGCAAAGATGGCAAACCCTTACCACCCGCATATCCTGCACCTTGCCAGAACGCCATGTTGTGAAAATGTTTATTGATAATGCCCATCCTAGCTTGGCTCACCACATGACCATGAACTGTTTGCAAACCTACAAAGATATCAAAGAGAAAGGAATGATCCTTGAGCAAGGACTCATTAAAGATGGTGTGGTCAAGCTTTACAAGGAAGCCAACCAAAATCAATCACATTCCAATGACAAGTCTAGGTATTGGAACAAAAATAAGCACGTTGCAACAGATGGCGTCACTGACACCAGACATGTGAATATTATTGGTCCTTCTCACAACCAGTCCAACCCACCATATCAACCAAAAAATCAACAAGCTATCAACTACCAACAACAGAATAACCAAAGCTATCAAAACCACACTCCAAGACCCAACTTTCAAGGGTCTAGCAATCAAGCTAATGCCATCAATGTAGCTGCAGGACAAAAGCCTAGATTCCAACCTACACCTAGAAACTATACACCCCTTGGTGAGCCATTGGATGTCATTTTTGAGAAATTAGTCAAAGAAAACCTCATCAAATTTCCTCCTACCCAGCAAATTGACCCAAGCCAATCCAAAGCTGCATGGTACAAAGATAATGAGTACTGCAAATTTCATAGGGTAAAAGGTCACACTACCCTCAGATGCATGAAACTGAAAGACTATGTGCAAGACCTCATTGATCGGAAGGAAATCACTGTTGGTGCCCAAACCTCTCCCAATGCAGGCTTACAGATCTATCAAAATGCTTTTCCTCCACACCACAACCAAAATCCTGGAAAAGCACCTATCCAAACCAACAACAACAACACCAACAACCATCAGCCAAACCAACAGCATGGGAAGAACAATGACCACACTTCATCCTATATAGACTATGGTAGCCTTATAGGTTGTATATCCGAGAAAGAGCCTTTCGTCAATGTTATCAATATCCAAGGACCAAACAATGAGTGTGCAGTCACCACTCGAAGAGCGCGATTTAACATCGCAAGCCCACCTGTTACACCAACACCATCAGCTCCATCAAAAAGCCAGTACAATATCTTGGAACACCTTGGGAACATGCCAGCCCAAATCTCCATTTTAGACCTTCTTCGCACTAGTCCTGTGTACAAGAACATCCTTGACAGTGCTCTCATAGAATCTCGTGTCCCTTCTGATATCAATGCTACTGATTTTCGTAATCTTGTTGGACACCTCTCATCCTCATGTGCCCTATCGTTCAAATCCACCGACATACCCGTGGTCGAGCCAGATCACACCCTTCCGCTTCGCATAGCCATCATGGTATCCAACTTTGTTGTAAAAAGAGTAATGATAGATAATGGATCAGCCTTGAATATTTGCACCCTAAAATTCATAAAACAAGCTGGGTATACTGAGGCAGATATCATCAGTGAGGTTATCACCATCAAAGCTTATGACAACTTGGAAAGAACCACAGAAGGAACTATTTTGCTGCCAATCAAGGTTGGGCCAGTCATCCAAGAGACACTCTGCCATGTTATTGATCTAAACCTACCATTTAACATCCTCCTCAGTCGCCCATGGATTCATGCCATGAAAGCCGTTCCATCCACTTACCATCAGTGCATCAAATTTCTGCATCAAGGCACTTAGGTAACCATCCATGCCGATCCAGAACCCTTTGCTTACTGCAATGCGGTTGAAGCTTCATATACAAACCATTGCCCTGGAATTGATATCGGCACATCCATCGCCAGCTCATCCCACACTTATAATGACCCAGAAACCATCCTTGCCTCTACCCTGTCTACCGTGAAGATCAATAACAAAGGTTGTGGAGAGTATAGTCTGTCAGATGCATTTGCTGTCGGGGCACTCCCACTTGATCCACATGCCCATGGACGACCGACATATCACAAAGCTAAGGAAATTCCACCTCCTCGATACAAACAGTTTGGCCCAACAACCTTTGTATCCTCGAAAATCCCTCTTCATGAGGAGCTCACTCCAGATATCAACAAATGGTTACATAAGGATGCACCTCAAAGAAATCAAGCACGCCTTGATCACTTCAGCCAAAAGTATCCCCAAGAACATAAGCTCATCACTGACAAATGGAACTATCAAGGTGGTGGTCTAGGACCAGAAGAAAGAGGCATGCAGTGCCCCATCGACGCACACAAGTGGGAATCGAAGTCAGGTCTTGGCTTTGGCATACCCACAACTGGGGGCACCAATGAGAACGGTCACGCTTTTTCAAACATTCACCGCGACCTTGTTGAAATTGAAGACATTCCTGAGAAAGTTGAAAAGAGAGCCTACGACAATATCCTAGACCAAATCTCCCTCGGAGACTCTGTTCTCCAAGAACTATCCATCCACCTCATTGACCTACCACTCGCCCATCCACAACTCATAGATTGGGACCAACCAAGTGTCATACACATCGATGAGTTCACATCAGAGGAGGCACTTCTAAGATTCATGGGAACTGAAACTCCTCACAAGAAAACAAAGCCAGATTCTGCCTATATCTACAAGCTAGATCCCAAGGGGTATTTTGGAGAAAATCCCCAACCTAGTTCCGATACACCCAAAACTGGAACTAAGGTGAATCTGAGACTAGCTAAGGCAATGAAGAGAACCCCTCAGCAAGAAAATCCAGAGCCACAAGAAGAACATGAGGATTTAGCATTGCCTCCTCAAGATAATCGACCAGAGGTGTCTTCTATTCTAATTGAGGATACTCAAGAAGTCAACATTGGTTCTTCAGAGATCCCCAGACTTGTTCACATTGCTGCATCCCTATCACAAGACCAAGCTGACCTCCTCTTTGAGGTCTTAAGAGAGAATATTGGCTGATTTGCATGGTCATATCAGGACATGCCAGGACTTGATCCAAAGCTTGTAGTTCATCATCTTGCAGTTGATCCAAAGATCAAGCCCGTCAGACAAAATCTTAGAAAAATGCACCCCAAGGTGGCATTATTGGTCAAAGCCAAATTAGAAAGAATGTTAGCTGCTAAGGTTATCTGACCTATCAACTACTCAGAGTGGATCTCCAACATGGTCCCTGTCACTAAACCTTCCGGTGACATCAGAATCTGCACTGATTTTAGAGATCTTAACAAAGCTTGTCCAAAAGATGATTTTCCCTTGCCCAACATAGATATGATTGTAGATCTTACAGCTGGACATGAAATTTTGTCCCTCATGGATGGATTTTCTGGGTATAATCAAATCAAGATTGCAGAAGAGGATCAGCATAAGACAGCATTCACTACCCCTTGGGGAACCTTTTGCTACAACATGATGCCTTTTGGCCTAAAGAATGCTGGGGCTACCTATCAAAGAGCTATGACAACCATTTTTCATGATCTCATCCATAGCATTTTGGAGGATTATGTGGATGATATCTTGGTCAAGTCTCATACCTTCATGGATCATCTTGCTGACTTGGAGAAAGTCTTTGATAGGTTAGCCAAATATCATCTCATGCTGAATCCCAAGAAATGTGTCTTTGGGGTCACATCTGGCAAGCTTCTAGGCTTCATAGTTTCTAAACGAGGTATAGAGATCGACCCCAAGAAGGTCAAGGCTATCTTAGACATGCCTCCTCCCCAGACACTGCGACAACTTCGCTCTCTTCAAGGAAAGCTCCAATCTGTTCGGCGCTTCATCTCCCAGCTTGCAGATAAGTGTACACCATTTTCACATTTACTAAAGAAGGATGAGAACTTCAAGTGGGATCCTTTATGTCAGTGCAGCTTCGACCATCTCAAGCAGTATCTCATCAATCCCCCTATCTTGGTTCCACCAATTCCTGGTCGTCCCCTAATTTTCTACATATCAGCAACACCTACTGCTCTAGGGGCACTTCTAGCATAGCTTGATGACTACAACAGAGAAAGAGCCGTCTACTACATCAGTAGAACCCTAGTTGGTTATGAACTCAATTACACTCCTATGGAAAAAGCTTGTTTGGCAGTTTTTTTCTCAACTCAAAAGCTTCGCCATTACATGCTAAGTCATACCATCCAACTAGTCTCCAAGATTGACCCTCTCAAGTATATGCTCTCTAGAACAGCACTTACAGGCCGTTTGGCCAAATGGGTTATGCTCCTTAGTGAATTTGACATCCAGTATGTGGATAGAAAGGCAATCAAAGGGCAAGCTATAGCAGATCACCTAGCTGATGCACCTCTAATAGATGCTTATCCATTGATCACAGAATTTCCAGATGAGCATATCTGTCTAATTGAAGAACAACCCCCATGGAAACTTTATTTTGATGGCTCATACACATCTCATGGATCAGGGGCAGGAATATTGTTGGTCACACCTCAAGGAGATTACATTCCAAAAGCCTTCAAGCTACAATTCCCTAGCACCAACAATATAGCTGAATATGAGGCCCTCATAGCAGGATTAAAGATAGTTGTAGAATGGAACATTGTTGAGCTACAAATCTTTGGCGATTCTCAGCTCATCATCAAGCAAGCCCTAAATGAATATCAAACCAAAGATGAAAAGCTATTACCCTACAAAGAGCTAGTTGACCAGCTAACCCAACATTTTACAAAGCTTCAGTTTACACAAGTGCCTCGAATACAGAACAAAGCAGCAGATGCTATGGCTACTATAGGCTCGCTCTTGGAAATTCCCCAAGCAGCTACACAGTATGAGTTTTTAGTGGAGCAGCTCCTCACACCCGCCTATGCGAATGAGGATTCAAACCGTGTTTGTATCTTGGTTGGTTCCCAATCCCCTTGGTACCATGAGATTCATGCTTACCTTAACGATGGTATCATATCCCCTCACCTCACACGTACCCAATGCCAGAACCTCATCCGAAAATCATCCCGCTATGTTATCATAGCCAATACCCTATATCGTCGGGGTTATCACGATACTCTCTCTCGATGTTTAGACCAAAATGAGGCCGCGATGGTGTTAAAGGAAGTACACTCTGGACTTTGCGGTGCCCACACGAGTGGTATTGTCCTAGCGCGACAAATCCTTAGAGCAGGCTACTATTGGCCTACCATTGAAGAAGACTCCTGTGACTTTGTCAGAAAGTGTCTCCCATGTCAACAACATGCAAATATTGTGCACGCTCCAGCACAGGATCTACAACCTATTGCACCACCTTGGCCTTTCGCTTGTTGGGGCCTTGATCTAGTTGGAACTATCACACCCCTCTCATCTGATGGACATAAATGGATAATAACAGCTACAGACTATTTCACTAAATGGGTGGAAGCAGTCCCCCTAGTCTCAGCTATAGGAGTTCAGGTCTCCAAGTTCATCTTGTACCACATTGTTTGCCGCTTCGGCATCCCATCCACCATTTTCACTGACCACGGAGGTAACTTTGAAAATCTCAACATGGAAGAATTATGCACTTCCCTCCACATCCATCACCGCTTTTCTAGCCCATATTTCCCACAAGGTAACGGCCAGGCAGAGGCAACTAACAAAACCCTCCTCAAAATTCTAAAAAAAGTTGTCAATGATTTCGGCCGTGATTGGCACCTACAAATAAATCCAGCCCTATGGGCCTATCGAACTTCCTTCCGTACATCCACAGGCACAACTCCATACTCCCTAGTCTATGGTGCCGAAGCAGTACTACCTATAGAGGTTGAACTTCCCTGCTTGCGCATATCTTTGCAAGGGCAAATATCAGATGAAGAATATAGAGTAGCTCGGCTCACCCAGCTAGATCTCTTAGATGAGAAGCGACAACAAGCCTATGATCATCTCACAGTCTATCAAACTCATCTCAAAAGGAATTTCAACAAGAAGGTGCTTCCACGACACTTTCAGCTAGGTGACATGGTCCTTAAAGAAAACATGAAAGTCCAAGCAGATCGAGAAAAGAAAGGCAAGTTTTAACCTACATGGCTTGGTCCTTATGTTGTCACTGCTTCCTTTGGCTCTGGAGCTTATCAGCTATCTACACCAGAAGGAGAACTCTTGAATGATCCTACTAACATCATTCATCTCAAGAAGTTCTATGCTTGAAGATCCTTGGTATACCAGGCTTTTGAAAAATACAAAAAAAAAAAAAAAATAGTAAAGAGAAACAAGCGTCCAATGGTGAAAACTTGGCAATTCAAGCACCTTGGATAGGTACCTTGGTGAAAACCTGGTAATTCAGGCGCCTTGTGTACTAAAGACTAATCCATTATCTATCACTATCCTATCCCTCATCCATTTACCCACCATCCCATAAGACACACTTGCTTGTTCCCTTGGTGTTCCAACCAAATATCCAAAATCTGATGAAGCTTGTAAATACCTCCTGTACAGCTTGTAAATCTTGTACCAAAGCTTGTATTATACCTTGTAAATCTTGTACCATACCTTGTATATCCAAATCTTGTCCAAAGCTTGTACCATACTCCAAATTGTAGATAATCTTGTATCCTAGCTTGTATCCTATCACATGCACCCAAAGAATTCCATTTTCCTTAAGCTTTTCGCAAACCATCTACCTATCCACCTATCACCTATTATAGACATCCCATCCTTCACAAACATTTCCATCTCACAAAAAACCAAAAGATGAACAAACCTGTACATTTGTAACATATCTTGGTCCATCAGCTTGTACATCCTCTTTAACTTAGTACCATTGTATCTATCCAGCGTTCATGTCAGTTCGTCCTTGATCAGCATCTTGCACCCATCACACATCTTGGTTAGCTATTCCAATGCATCCTTTAGCTAGATTTCCTGTCACCAAAGTGTTATCTTTCTTAGTTCAACTTTCCAGATGCATCACTCATCCAAATCCACCAGCTTCGGTGCTCTCCAATAGGTCCTTGCAGGATATAGCTTTCCTCATGTCTGATCTTGGTCCGTTAGTGCCTTGTCCTACCCATCTCGTTGGCAAACGGCTCTCTTTTGGATTTTCACTTTCTTTTGATTTGGGATCTTCCCTTTTGGGTCTTGAAGTATCTTTTCCAAGCAATCTCCTTGTTCCCTCCTCAAGGTTTCCACGATCTTCCATATCATGGTATGCTACGAATGGGGCAATTAGAGCGTAAGGTCTTGATCAGGTCTTTCGTTTGTTTTTCTTTTCTACTTGTGGGTTCTCCAATGTCGTTTCCACACTGCTTCCTCTAGGATTCATGTGTGATGTTGGGGCAATCCTTGTGTGTTTGTTTTGAGTTAGTTTGTCAGTCCTTTGGATGATTGGTGAAAAGGCCTTGATGTTCTTGGTAACCTTGGCAATTAACCAATAGTCCTATAGCTAATCTAGTGCTCAACTACATGGTGGTACTTCTCATTGAAGTATCCCCCCGCTCAAAAAGCTTCAATGGTTTTCCTTCATCTCCATTATCTCCCATCCATATCCAGCATCCGTCTCTCCTACCCCAGCTGATGCATCAGTATCTCTTTGAATCACTCATCACTCTTAGCTTTATTGATCCACAATCCTAGTCTTAGGGATCCACCAATCCAAATCAACCCACCAAGCCTCATCTTTTGAGATCCACAATCCTAGTCCTAGGGATCTCCGAAACCCATCTTCCGCCAATCTAACTCTTTGAAATCCTATTGCATCAGCTTTATAATCCCCTCATCCATCTCCCTATCCTGGATTCTTTTTTTTAGCGCTCCGCTCCTTCATCCTCTACAATCCCTAAGATCTTAAGCTTGCTTCCTCTTGTGCCTTTGATTCTCCCTTTATCATTCTCTCATAGTAAGAGTTTGAGCTAACTAAACCTCTTCTCTTAATCCAATTTGAGTCTCCTTGCTCACCCCAGATTCTTGTATTTTTCAAGAAGCCACCAAGCCTCACTTTCTCTCCCCGCTGCCTTCTTGAGGGGGCATCTCATAGTCCATTCTCTCCTGTTCTGTTCTAGCCTTGGGCATCTTATTTTCTATCTTTGATGTCATGCCACTTGCGGCATCACATCAAAGAGGGGCAAAATGTAGACACCTAAAAATCCTTTAGAAAATAAAGTATTTTTCATTTTCTGAAAAATTCCCGATGACATCATCATTTATTAATTAATTAATTTTTATGCCATTAAATCCTTTTATCTTAATTAAAAATATTTAATTAAGGAATCCCTCCCAAAAATGTTTAAATCTTATTTAAACATTATTTCCTTATTTATTAATTATTTAATTAATAAATTGACCAAAAATCCTAAAATAAATAAAAAATTTATTTTTTTCCCAAAAGTTGGCCAATTTTCTTATGACCAATAACCTCTTCCAAAATCTTCTAATCCTTCTTTAATTTTGATTAAAGGCTAATCCCATCATTTCCTACCCCTAATCCCAACTCAAAATATTTAATTAAAATTAAATATTAATCCTCATGTTTATTAAAAAAAAGTTTTAATAAATATCTCCTCAACCCAAACCCTTGAAATAAATAAAACTTTATTTATTTCCTAAAAATCTAATTTATCCTCATCCTAAGAAGTTCTAGACTCTTCTAGAAAGTCTTCATCCTCATCCTAGGAAATTCTAGACTCTTCTAGAAAGTCTTTATCCTCCTCCAAAATCTAGACTCTTCTAGAAGATGTCTTTAAACCTAATCCTAATCCCCTCCTAACCTTGTCACATTCCCTAAACATGGGTTAAGACTTACTAACCCAAGCCAAAGTTAACAAATATCTCCTCCTTCACCCACCCTCATTAAATGCCATCCACTTGCCTATCCCTAAGCTAATCCTAAACCATCCTAATCCATCCTCTAATCATTTGCACAAGCCTAAGCAAGCTTAAAACCTTCCTAATCAAGTCCAAGTCGAATTTTCTCTCATCACCCTCAAAATATCTCAACCATAAAACTTTATGAAGTCCACTAGGTCATAAATGACTCTTACAAGCCCTTTTATTGCTCTTACAAGTCATTATGAGGGTCTTTATGAAGATTTTATCTCTTGAGCCTCCTTTGTTGACTCATCCTTTCCCTTTCCTCCATCCTCTCACCTTGTGACATGTGTCACTCCCTGATTGGTGCTAAACAAGCACAATCCATGTGCTCCCTTTTGAGTGCATCCTAGCCCTCCTTAAGCTTTCATCTTTCCTTCCATCTTAGCCCTCCATCTCTCAAGCCTCTTGCCTATAAATTGGATCCTTCCCCTTTGCAAAATAACACAATCCATGAAGTAAAGTTATAATGCTATTTTGAGATCCAAATCCATACTAAAGCCATCTATCCACACCAAAAATCCACAATCATCCATTGAAACTTTTGGAAGCATATTGAGCATACATCCTATCTATTTAGACAAAGCTACTCAACAAGAGAGCTTCTCATTGAGAGAGCCCATTAATGGCTCATATTTTCAATTGAGAGCTCATCTTAGTCTATCTTGAAGTTTATGAATTTTGTTTAGTTTGTAGAAGCTTTATTTAAATTTGGTTTCTATTAGCATACTAACATTGCTCATATACAACTATAAATGAGGTTATTAAAGCTTACAACCACTGAAATGAAAGAAATAAAATGCAATGTATTTGCATTCTCACAACTTTCATTAACAACTCATTTTATTCCAAGAACCATACAAAAATTAAATGGATAACAAGATCAAAATGCAGATGCAACATCTCACATAGTAGTTTGAGCTAGAGGGGTTTTCCTACATAATATTTTTTCAATCTTATTTACTCTTCAACAAGTAACATTTATAGCAATTCAAATCACCTATTACATTTGATGATTACATTGTAGAGCATCTTTGAACAAATGAGTTCTAAAAATAATAGAATCCATTACAAAGTCTATGCCTCTAAGGACAATCCCAAATATGTCCACATATGAGAGAGAGAGAGGGGGTGGGGGGGGATCATTTTCCATATTTGTAGACAAGATGTATCTAACACTTTTGTTAGAACATTAGTTCTTTTATGGTGTTATGAATTTAGCTTGGTAGGCCTTCATTGCTTGGATTACATTCTTCAGCTCCATGATACTTGAGATAAGGATGTTATCAACACTAACCATCTAATAGTCATGCATTTATATCAATTCTTCCACTCTATAAATCTTTGACTAGAGATTCTTCGTTGCATGCTTTAGGATACAATCGACTACTATGAGTTTTGAAATCTTTTCCACTTCAAAGTTTGTTGGATTATAATTTCTTCAATCCTAGAGACATAGGCTTCATTCACTCAGCTTCCACCATTTGGTGGTTATTGGTGACATATGAAAACCTTTAAATATTCAATTATTTTATTCATTCCCTTTTTAAGTAAATCATAGACGCACTTCAATTCATTCTCAAACTTCACCAAACTCTAATATTTGAATTCCAAAGATTGCTTCCAAAAAAGCAATGGCTCTTAGCCAAATTTAAGTATCCCATGACTCATAGCCATGTTGGTCTTCACATCAATCACCTCTTGTAACAAAGACATTTTCTTTGTTGAGCTCTTTTATTCCCTCTTCATTGAGTCTTGGTGCTTTGACACTGCTTCTCTCAATCTATTTATGTCTAATAATAGTTTTCCAAATCTCTCAATGAGGGGAGGTCCTTGGGCCTTGAGTTCATATATCCAGGCATGACCAATTTGACCAAATTGTCTCACTTTCTATAGCTTAACAAATAAGTTCTTCTTCTCCTCCACACTTAGATCACATGTACTTGAAGGTGTGCTTCCAAGTGCAGCTCTAACATAATCCATTGATTCTCTATTTTTGGCCTTTGGTACCTCTTTCTCAAAACTTAGATCTTCCAAATTATATTTTATCTTTGTATTAAGTTGATTTCCATATGTTGACCATAGAATCATGCACTAGAATTCCCATGTCAATAGTTTTAATCTTAAAATAATTAGGATTTGACCCATGAAACTTTCCGTCCTTTTGGGGCTCTACAATTTCCACAAGCAAGTGTCAAGAAATTGAGTCTATTGCCAATACTGCAATGGTAATCGTGTTCTTTGGTCATGATGAGGTCTTTAGATTTATCACTTTCCTCACATCTCATCTTCTTTCTATAAATGGTCTCTTCCAAATAAGATTCAACTAAAATCACATTGAGTAATGACTATAGTTTTGTAAGATCAAATAGTTTCCTTGCCATTGGGGTTGTCACCTTTATCTTTATAGAAAATGGAAAGGCACATTTTTTAGTAACTAAAATGGTTGGACTTTTACCTTGTTGAGATGTATCCTACTCATGTCCATCTAGAGGATTGTTGCCACAATCTAGGTTCATGAATGGTATAGAGGAGATGTCCTTAACTATTGATTTTGATTTGTCTTTATATTTATCTTTCTCTACCTCTTTCTCTCCAACTTTTCTAGTATCTAGGAGAGATCCTTCTTTATAGGTTGAAGAGACTTGTATATTCTTTTTGGGATGTTGATCTCCTCCTCTACTAATAGAGTGTGTTGGTATAGTTGATGTTGATGTGGCAAAAGTCATGGAAGTAGCAGCTAATGATGGCTAAGCAATTCCAAAGTCTACTCCAATGGAAAAACTAGAGGCTCTAGTTCTCTTCTTTCTATCTTAGGTCCATTCCACTAGCTTGTTTATCCTTTTGATGATGCTATCCATAAGAATTAATTTTGTATAAATGATAGGACCATCAAGAAAAGTTGACACTATAAGAGTGTCCTTGATTTATTCATAAGTAGTGGGCCTCATATAAGAGCCATCATCTGCAATATCACTAACATCAATTTTATCATTATATAAGTTGATTTCATCAAGAGTTAGCCTAGACGAGTACCTATCTCTATTTTGGTCCTAATTATAACACCTAGCCCAAAGGTCTTTAATATCTAGAATATGTCTATAAGCATATCCTAAATTTAGATGATATTTCAAAAATCTAACAGGATCATATTGGGGCCTTATATCTTCATAGTTGATCAATTTAACCCTCTTATGAAACACTTTCACCAAATTCTAGGCATCAGATCTAGAAACGCTAGAATAAGCTCCTACCACAATTGGGAAAGGGATGTCAACTATCTTCTTTACATTATAACATAAGGTATTCTATCTAGAATTTTCCTACATAATTCAACAAGAACTACTTTATCTTTAGGATACCTAGGAAGTTTCTTGGAAAACCATCAAATGCATTGATCCTCAGGTATCAAAATGAAGGAAATTGAATAAAAAAATCATCCAAACTAGCTCAGTGCTAATATATCTTCATGTGGTAATCTATGCTCAGGGGAAAACCATTGAGACTCCTAACATACCCTCATTGCGCAAGGATAATTCACCTTTATGTATTCTTCCAAGCTATTTTCTAGTTGTAGATGAGGATTGAATTCATATACCTTAGTATTCTCATCATAGTGTTTAATGCTTGGAAGACTAGGACATAGATGATGCATGGCTAAACCATATATTAGGTATGATGACATGTAAAATTTCTTGAATTCTTTCACCAAATTTATCTAGGAGGCTATCTCTTCAAATATGATTTTGGCCCAATCAACTTGGTTCATCAACATAGATGATCTAAACTACATAGAAGTGATGCTCAATAAAATTCAAGATCTCCTCCATACCTTTCAATCTTAGCAACAATGCCAAGATGTTCACAATTTTTAAAAAAAAAATTATTCTCTACATGTCTTCTCTTCTTTGAGTCTTCTTTTCATTGAACATTAATGCAGAAGTAGAAAAGTCAATGTTATAGTACTAGTCCTTCACTAGAAATCCAAATGTAGACTACATCCATTCTCTATTCAACAAAAGTAAAATAGATTGGTCAAGGAAAATTATTTTTGTGGTTTTTTGGTTATACCTTTCAATTCATTCCTTCCCAAATTTGGTGCATGCACAACCATGGGAAAACAAACAGCTTTGACTAAATTACTTTCTTTCAACTTCTATTTGATTGGGTGGAGAGGCTAGGTGTTCAATCTTTTGTGCAAATTACCAAGGTAAAAAAACTTGAGAGAGGTATTAGAAAAGGCATTTAGCTCACTCTTTAATCTAATCAAACAATCATACCCAATAACTCTAATTGGCATTATCTGGTAAATTCACATAGAGAAAACAATTATTTTAACAAAATAGTCATTACAGAATGAGGGACCTCATTTGGCAAAAAATTGATCATATAGAATTGGGAATTGGATCATTGACACCACACGAATGGAGTAACTCATAATTAACGACTATAATAGTTAGATTTGTAATAAATTAGGTAGATTAATGACTATTTAAAATATATTCCATCCATATGATAGCTCATAAATCTAACCACCATAAAATTCACTTTAATCTCCTATAGTAGTGAGATTATTTCCTCTTTGGATCATTTTACTTAAATTTACTAAGAACTTCCCTCTTTACTTTCTTTACTTTAGAATCTAGAGAAAAATCTTGCACTTCAAATTTTAATCCATTAAGTGTGAGGAAAAGAGAATTACCTCACTTTTCTATAGACTTACCTTTTCCTTTGATTTCCTTTTATTCAGTGGCACAATATGTGAACTACTCCTTTTGTGCCTTGAGTACTTTAGCTTTTACTTTTCTCCATAAGGCTTTTTCTCTTGATTTCTCAATTTAACTTGGAGAATCCATGAAAATAATTCACTAGTTGGAGCACATGAACACTTTATTACATTTTTATTGGGGTCTTCTTTGCAATTGACTTCATTAGAAGTATCTTTTTGGCTTCTCTGCACAATATCTATATATTTATCTTTAGAATTGTTTTACATTCCTTTTACTCTTGAAAATAAGCTTTGAATGTTTCCATTAGATGGAAACACACCATTGAGACCTTCACTTTCTAAAGATAGAAACACTTAGAAACATTTTCCTTTTCTTTGGCCACTTTTTATAATATATCCTTGAGATGAATCATTGATCATGGATTCATCATTTAGTAATGCATATCAAGGGCCTAGATTAAATTTTTTATAACACCATATCTGGGTCCATTGGACATGTGGAGTCTTCTAAATGGAGCAAAAATTCTCTTAGTTTATCCTCTTAGTTATTCATTTTTAAATCATAGTATTTTATCTTAAATAGCATCAACAATCAAGATATGATCTTAATCTTCAAAATCAAACTAGAAGATGTTTGCATCCAGAGGGTGAGTAACTAAAAACATGAAGATAGATTTCTCTACACAAAAATGAACTTTGACTTTAGATCTTCAATCTGAGAATTTCTTAGCTTTATATCTTTTCTTCTCTTTATCTTTTCACCATGAATCAACTAGATATACACCTACTAATACCATGTTTTCTTATTCTTTGAGCTTTGACTTGATGAAGTTTTCCAAAGATGGAAAACAAGCTAAAAGGGTTTAAAGCAAAAGAAAGCACTTGATTGAGGTAGGAACTAAACTACAAAACCAAAGTATGACTTTCTTGTCATTGGGAAATCTCTCAACACATCAACCATCTCAATCTTAGATTACTTATGACCTTAATGCAGTGAGATAACAAGAACCCCACATGGAGGCATAAGGGAGAAGTGGAGTAGGGAGAACCTATAAAGAATAAAAAAGGGAATCCTTAGGATGCTTGATGAGATGAGAGATACCTAAGGGCTATCTAGAAAATATATTGAACATAATCTCATTGAAAACTCTTCAATCTATAATCTTAAAAGGGATAGACTTAAATTTTGGAAACACCTAGCTTTGACTAGGGACATAGGCATGCGAATTCTTGAGAAGGGACCTAGCAGCTCTAGCTTGTCCCAGTAAGCTAAGAACACAACATAATTAAAAGTAAATTAGGAAAACATTAAACTTAACTAAGAGATTAGGAAACTAAACTAAGAAAGAAATAAACTAAAGCCTACATAGACTAATGTTTAATTGTAGGAGTTACCTTCTTTCAATTGTGAAATTGATACAGCTCCATTATAGGAAAATGGTTGAACCTCTCCAGTGGGATAGTCCAAAATAAAAGAATTGTTCTGATTTACTTGCACAATTTTGAAAGGGCCTTTCCAAAGAGAGACAAAATTATGGTACATTCCTTTGGGTTCACATATCTGATCCTACAATAGCACTAGAATATCTTTCGTGAACCTTCTTGGTCTTTCTTTCTTATCAAAGAATCTCTTCACGTTCTTTTGATGTTCTATGATATGGTCAAACAAATTCTCACACTCCACTTCAAACTTGGTTAGGTACATGATTTGATTTTTTATACCATTCTAAAATATTGGATCCTCAATTACTAGTTGTGGCTTGTAGATGGATAGTGCCAATTGAAGAGGGAGACCTCAACTCTGGATACTAGCTAAATTAGGGGAATACAATGGTCCCTTTAGGTGTAACCCTATCTTCCCATAAAGGTTCATTTAGCTTCTTGTGCCAATCCTTCTAATTATTAGAGATAGACATTTTCATACTGTTGCCCAAATTCTTCTTGCTTGATTCTACCTAGTCATTTCCTTGGGGGAAATAGTTCGAAGAAAGACTTAGATGGATACTCTTGTCATAGCATAATTCCACTATCTCCATTGAATAAAATTATGAAACATTTTTTGTGACTAAGTGCAATGGGATACCAAATCTCATAAGGAGGTTCTCCTCAATAAATTTGTAGATGAATTTAGGGATGATTCTCTTGGTAGGATCTACTTCCACCTACTTAGTAAAATAGTCTATGGTAGTTATCATGTATAAATGACCAAAAAAGGAAGATTGCATGACTAGACCAATAAAATCAATCCTCCACTTCTAAAAGGGGCCTTCTACTACTACTAGCTTCAAAGATAAGGCAACTAACTGATTTTTACAAAAAAAACATCTTACACTTCTCACATTGGGCTACCCACTTATAGGCATCTCTAAGCTATTGGATACAATTGATTAATTGTGTGTTGTATTTGATGTTACACAAATGTCATATAAGTTTTCAGTCAGTTCTTATTGAGCTCACTTGGTTAGTGAACATAGTTTTCCTTATCTACCAAGCATTCACAGGTTTACTTTGAATAAATGATAGTGTCTACTAAGCTCACTCGGGCTTTGAAGGAATTGTGGCAGAAAAGAGTGTTAACCGATCTCACTCGGTTAACTAAAGGAAAGTTGGACAGAGTTAGAATTCACCAAGTTCACTCAACTACCAAAGGATTTCTACATGTTTCTAGTGTTAATCGAGCTTCCATTGGTAAACACAAAAAATCATTTCAAAGTTTATTTCTATTGAGTAGGGTTAGCTTATAAAGGATTTTTCTTGTTCTAACATCTAAAGATTAATTACATTATGTATTGATTCTAGCTGACTGTGGTGATGAATATTGGTTATTGTAATTTGAATTTGCACCAACTTGACAATCTAGAAGGTATAAATAAAAGGTAAAGTTGAGATTTCTAGTGTGTGTGCAAGTGTATCGATTGAATTGAAAAGAAAAGAGAGGAAGCAAACTTGAAGGATAAGCAGGTATCCTTGTGGAGAAAAAAAAGTAACATTTTATCAGGAAGGATCAAGTTTAAGTAGAAAAGAGATTCGAATTCAACAATTCAATTTCATCACAATCAGGTCATTTTATTACTACTCTCTAACCATTGTAACAATGATCTAAAATCTCTTAATGGAGTTGGTTTAACAACAAGTTTCAAATCCTCTAACAAGGTGACAATTAAATTGATTTTTTTTAAAGATCTCTTGCAAGGCCACTCCTAGTAGGGTGATTAAATCCCATAATAGGGTCACGCCTAACAGTGTGTTTTTAAACCTTTAACAAGGTTTGCTCCTAAAAATCCTTAAATGAATGCAATCTAACTATGCAACTATATGAATTGCTAATTTAAGAAAGGGTTATCAAAGAAAATAAAAAAATATAAGGTAACAAGAGATGATAAAAAATAACATGGAAGGGAAATTCGTAATGGACATAAACCACAATAACAACATGTCTATGAGTTAAATCATCAAAAAGATCTAAAAGGAAACCAATGAAACTAGGAGCGGTGCTTCCTAAAATTCATTGATGCAATCATCAATGGAAACTTAGTAAAACAAAAAAAAAAATTCACTTCTTATCAAATCACAAGGCCACATAAAGTGCACTCATGCAAGATGAGAAGCTATGTAGGAACAATAGGGTGATCACTTCTCTAACTCCGTATGTGAGTAGAATTTGTCAACACATGACACAATCTAGAACTAGAAAATATTGCATAATTAAATGAATGCAAGAAAACTATTGGCTCCATTATTCTAATGAACAAGTATCCACAAAAATAACACTCTGGAAAGAATAACCACACTTAGAGTGAGAGCACCAAAAACATATATTATTTGATCAAAATAATGGCCTGGAATACATATTTAATTCCTTAATTTATAAAGAATCTTCTCCTCAATTTTTGTTGAGAGTGAGAGATCTATTCAAGTAAATATATGCTTGTAAACTAGTAAAAAAAATCTATTTATGTAAAAACTGACTCTCTAACTAGTGCTAAGTAGGATTGCACCCTTGTTTATAACATTTAATGGATGCATCTACCTTTACATGTCTTGAAACAAAGAAATGATGAGAAAATAAGAAGAAAAAAGCCATTAGATGATGTAGGTGTCTTTGGAGATGCCAAAAATAGAAGCTCAACCCTCTCTAGAGGTTTGTTGGAGTTAAACTACCATCATAATGCATTTTCGATGCATGGAAAGCTCTAAATTTGGAAATGTTAGTGCACCTTTGACTTCTTCAAAAAACTTATTACACACCTTTGGAGAAGCACACCTTTTGGACCTTGCACACCTTGGGAGAAGTGTACCTTGGGAGATAGGTTCAAAAAATGTAAAATTTTCCCAAGTGTCAGAACTGAAATTCTAGGTTGTGGGTTTTCTCCCCTTTATACTAGAGCTATGTATAGATGTTTTCTCTTTAATATCTCTATGATATTTATAACTTGGGTTGCATCTAGAAAATAAAATGCATCATACTTATCTTTTACTACTTTCCAATAGTTGCCTACTTCTATATGAGTCTCTACAAAGTCTCTGAGTTTTACATCCAATTCAAGAAATGTCTCCTCTATCTTAAATGCTTTTCTAATGCCTTCATCAATCAAAGCTTCTTCAAATATCTTTCAAAACTATTTGACAACTATTTGCACTAATAGGATTTTATCTCTTGACTCATCTTCAAAGATGTCAAGGAATGCATCACTATAATACTTCTCTGCTACCAAAATTTTCTCTTGGGTTTGATCCTCGATCTTATGAATATCCACATATAATGTTTCTACTACTTTATTACCATCCACAACCTTCTCAATCTAATCATCTATTTTATCTAACTCATCCCACACACACACACAGTAATATATATATATATATATGATACCTTTGACCTTTTATTTTTTGAAATGCTTAAAGGTCATTTCCCCAGGTATGTACCACATTAATCAATCCAAAATCCTAGTTTAAAATAGCCACCAGTTTCTTTGCATTATTTTGCATATGGTGCAATAACTTAATGTTCCCATATATTATCTACATAGCCTTTTCCTCAAAACTTTCTCACAATAACTAACAAGCCTTCAAAAATGGATTGACTTGTATAATTTCCTTTTTAAGTTATCTTTCCCCTCTAAGGCTACTTCAAGAGTGGCCTTTGGGTTATCTAGGTTAGTAGGACCAAATAACTCATGCAAAAATCCCCTCATGATTTCATTATTTTTTCTCAACTAGACCAATGCAACCTCACCTTTGTCTAAATGATTAAACACTTCTTTAATTCCTATGGTGACCCTCAATTTAGCTATGTCCATAGTTGGCTTTTCCAACAAGACCTCTTTGATATGATAATCATTTGTAGTCATATTTTTAGTACCTACATGTAGAGGAGGAATATAAATATGAGGAAATAAGTCCTAATTTCTATCCTTCATAATTAAGGCCAATGTATGTGCATCACCCTTAGGTAATTTAGGCTTCTTGAGAGCTTTAACTAATTCTCACATTCCCTCTTCCTCAATACATTATAGTTTCCTTTTATGTCCAACCATCATCTCTTTTCTCAACCACCTTGGAGTAGTTTCCATTGGATACTTAGATGAAGAAGGGGTTCTTCTGCTAGACCCTTACCCTTATCGCTCCTCTTTAGAGTCCTTTCTTTCTATGAGGTATCTATATTATGCATCTTTGTGCCTATTGAGCCCATAGTCATTACCTATATAACTTGATAAGTTTGCTTGTGTTCTTCGCATATTCCCCCCTCCTCTAATGCTTCATCAGTGGGTCTTTTTTGTGGTTCTTATTCTTCCACTAGTTGTAGTTGTTCTTCATTGGCCAAAGGGAGAGGAGCAGTTAAAATTTTATCCACTAAAGATGCATCTTGAGCTAGTGATGGTATGGCACCTAGAGGTCCTTGTGTAGAAGATGGAAATTAACTCCAATTTTATCCCAAAGGCCGATTTATTGGTGTATAACTTATCTTGTCACCTAAAATTTTAGTACCTATAGGCATGAAGTCAAAATATAACATTTTAAAGACATGAACCCCTTGGTCCACTTATTCATCAATCAACTATTATGACTCATCCTCTAAAGTCATAACCTAGACATGTTGTGTAGGAATGGATGGTGGCATTATAGTGGAAATCCTTCTTCATTCTACCTTAGTAGCCATGGCTAGCTAAATCATCTGACATAATGAAAGGTTATCCTCTTCATCTTCTTTGTCCTCCTCGACTCCTTTAGGAATGATTTCTAAGACTAAAGGAATAGGAATAATCTTACTTTGGACCATCTCTCTTCTAGTCCTTTTAATTTGAGTCTTAGCCTTTTTTTCTTAGGAGCTAACATAGAACCTTCTTCTTTTGTAACCAATAGGGACACTTCGTGCACTTTCTCTTTAGATCTTTGTCCCTATTTTGGTGGTGGCACTCATGGATTATCTTGAGATTGAGCGGTTTTTTGGACTTGAGTCCCTTCAAACTTGGGCTTAGCTCACTATGGAGAAATTATTTTCCTTTTATTCTTTGGCTTCTATGCCTTGAAGTACCCGACTTCCCTATCATGTTGATACACTATCTCTGGCCTAATTGGAGATTGGGCTATGAACATTGGTACTATAACCTTTGCCCCTGTACCTTTAACTAGGCAGGTTGTAGCTTATAAAACTGCTATTTGTGGAACCAGATCCATCTTGAATGGTCTCTTAATCCATTTCTTGGTTAGCTGGATGATATGCCTCACCCTATGATTGATATTTGCATTTTCTTCTCTATCAATTTTGGCATTCATGATTGGTCGATCACATATCTTATCTCAATTATATAGAGGATCCACGACATCTAAAGTGTCTTGTTGAACAACCTTCAATGGGTACTTTACTTTCAAGGCACTTCGTACCAAATAAAGAGGCATCCTACAATAATCCCTTATCCAGATATCATAGCCATCTACTGCATTCATTGAGTGATCTTCTATAGCATCTTCATGTTTAAATTGTTTTCCTACCACGTATTGGACTCTACCAATATTATCAAAATATGGACAAGGTGAGTTATAATCCTCCAAGGGGTATTGATCCCATTTTGACTCAAAAGTCATGATATCCTACTTCTGATTGACACTAAACAAACCTATGGTGATAGGCCATACCCAGGTCTTCTAGTTCCATTTCCTTACTCTATCATATGCAGATGAGAGTTGTCATGTAATCTCTAGCAAAATTATTCTATGACATGGGTACCTAGGGAGCTTCTTAGGATTTAAAATTTTACCCTCTATTCTTAAGTAACTAAATCTCTTGAATTAGATGTAGTAGGTGTCTATTTTTGTAATTCTTGTTGCTGCCTCTTCTGACATCCTTTTTGCATAGTCTCCCTCAATGAACCATATAATTACAAAAATGAAAGGATCATTCACTATTATGTATTCTTTGTTGTGATCCAAGATATTTTTCTTCACCAGCTGGGGGTATACCACATAAGGCCATGCATTAGTATCTTGCAAGTCTCCCCTCTTAAACAACCATACAAAGTTTCTAGTCCTTGCTAATAATAGATACACCAAATATGATGTCATATAGAACCTTAGATCATTTTTTATCACCACTAGATGTACATCTAAATTCTCACTAAGAATTGTGGCCTAGTCAATTGGCATATTTATCATTCTGATGGTTTCAATGAAGTGTACCATCCATATGTTTAAGTGTCCTACTACTGGTAATCCCATGATTCTTCTTAGGAGCACCATGGAATGTTTGATATAATCCTTCATGTAGCCTCTTATCATATCTACTTTTCCATTTTTTCTTCCTCAAGGTGTTCCATCAATGAGATATAAAGATTGAATAATTTATGTGGCTTCTTGTTCATGAGCTCTATACCACCTTTTTGCTTGATGGTATCTCAGTATTATATACTGATCTATCCTTAGAAGATGAAATATTTTCCCTATATTCTTGGGTCTTAGATCGAGAATGATCTCTAAAGTTATGCTTTTGACAACACTCTCTTCTAAAACATAACTCTTAGCCAAAGCCATGATCAACTAAGAATATTGTACTAAAACTACGTGTAAAGCTACGTTTACTAATCCTGATCATATAAGTCTAGGCACCATTAGGGGCATCTCCTTTGATTTGTTGCATAGAACCAAGAATTAATTCAAGTCAATGTGACCCATTTATGTATCTTACATCTCCAAATGTGCATCTTAGAAGTGTGATTTTAGTTGGACACCTCGAAACTTAACTACCACTAGCTTAGGAGAAATATTTGAAGCAAGAGAGGATGAATAAAAGGCCATTATATTTCCACAAAAATAAAATCATCTTAGTCTAGGAGGTAAAAAAATCAATTTAAAAAAAAAACCCTAATTACTAAGAAAACTAACCCAAAAATCCTAAACCTAATAAAACACCTAAAAACCTTATTTCTAGCTCTGGAAGATAGGTTTTTACTGCACCTTGCACACCTTGTGAGTGTGCTAGGTGTGCCTCATACTTAGAAAGCTCTTTCACTCAATGGTTTCCACATTGTGTAGATTGTAGGGTGCATAATGTGCACACCCTAACCCATTGGATGTTTAGCATTAGTATCGAAAAAGATGGTCCATAGTTGCACACCATGGAAAGGTGTGCAACTACACACCATCCTTACAATGTATTCTCTTTTGGTTAAGTAAGGTGAATATATGCACACCTTAGATAGGTGTACATGTGCACACCTTACATAAGGTTTATGTTTATTTAGGTTTTCTTAAGTTCATTTGCAAAAAAAGATGCACACATTGGGCACCTTGGATTGGTGCACAAAGTGCACACCTTATTTTTTAATTTTTGTGTGTACATTTGTAGGTCTAAACAATATTGGAGATGGTGCACCTTGGGGGGTGTGGAGGTACACCATTAGATGTTTTGAATACAAGAATGAGTGTTAGAATAAGGGTAATGCCCAAGGCTTTCATAGGCTCGAGGAGGAGTGCACCCTTTTGGGATACACACCTATGCATGTGTACAAGTGCACACTTCCAAAGGAAAGTTCTTTGTACTATTGCATCTAGTGCACTTAGTACACCTTAAGGGGTGCATTAGGTGTGCTAGGTGTGCTAGTGTGCCCCTCTTCATCTAAAAAAATCACATTTTACATTCAAAATCTTTACTTTTTGATAACTTTGTTTCTCAAGAAAAGGGCTAGGGTTGACTCAAACACCAGATAGAGCCCTAAAAAGACTCAAATCCCAAACTAGGGGTGTAGAAAAGAAGAAAAAAAAAACTAGGGGGTCCCAATTTCTAAGATAAATGGGGCGTGCATTGTGAAAACCACAATAGATCCCACATGTGACCGAATATTTTCATAATCAAAGATAAAATATATCATAAAAATAAGAAAATATATAGACAAATATGTAAAAGATAAAAGATAAGTATTTTATACTTATAAGAAGAGATCAAATGAAAGAATACAAAAGGAACCCAATAATATGCATAATATAAAAATATAAAAAAGAATACTAACCTAAAACTTATAAGAAGGATAAGAGATTGCATAAAAGGCTATACCTATACTTAATATGTACTTTTCAAGAAAGGATGTATAGCTATGAAATTAAAAACATTGATCCTTTCCCCCCTACCTCCATTGAATGTGAATAAGGAGAAAAGACCTATTGCACTAGTCCTAAGCATAATATGCAAAATAATAGGCAGTGGGGACAATAGAGATTACAAATGCTAAGTATTTTTGTAAAGAAGAGATTAAATGTCATGCATATAAGAAATTTTACCATTTTTATTGTTACCATTAATATAGACAATAAATTCTATATAATAATAAAAAGGGATGTTCATTAGTGTATAAAAAAGGATACTTAAATATAGAAACTATATTTGAAATCAATGGTTGATGTTGTAACATATAATTGTAAGAATTTGGCTTAGGCCAAAATTCATCCAAGACCAACAAACTCAGACACAAGCACACAGTAGACCAAAATAGAGAGAGTATGATTAGAATGACAATATTCATTCAATATGCCAGCTTGAGAGTACACTAGGAGTGCCTGTATATAAATGCCTTTGAAGAGCTTCTAGAATGCATAGAAGTCAGCATCATGACAAGTTATACAACTAGGCACATGTCCACCAGATATGGGTTATCCTCATTAAGCATGGAACTAAGTGTGATGATGTGACAATAAGCCTACAATGGTGTAGCATGCAAATCAGTGGTGTAGACAACATGTGCTAAATGAGGAGTGTGGATAACTATGTTGGCAACATGAAAACTCAATGAATGATGCAAACTCCTATGTTGTAGACACCATGTGCATGATTAGAGTTGCATAACTCATGAGAGTACACAAACTCCTAAGTGTCTCACCTAAATAAATAATAAAATAATGCAAATAATTAAATAATGCATTAACCTAAGTAAACTTAAGTGATTGTAATAAGTAAATACTTATTTACACCAACACCCTCCCTTAAGTGCAACTTAGGGGAATGCCCTTAATCTTACGAAATCTATGATGAAGTGCATAATGGGTCCCGACTACTAGGCCATGTTAGGTACCCATGTACATAATGAAGATGCAATCTCTCATAAAGAAGGGAAAGAGGGAAAACCTCATGGGAAAAACCTTCACCCAAAAAGAGAGATGAATAGGGATGCATGGATGGATGGAGTAATCAAGACCCCCCCATTACAACATACATCTAGTATATACATAAGAGAATGATGAGAAGAGGAAGAGATACATGATAGGCTCCCCCCCCCCCAAGAAGAATGTATGTCAATGACTACTCCAATGATGAAGTTGGTCTAAGACTATAGAATGGTGTTCCTCCCCTTAGAATGAAATAATATCAAGGGTACAAATGAGATGCTTCTGTTGTTCGTGGAAACAATCTCATGGATAAGTGATGTCTCTAAAACCTACTCAACTAGCTGAAGAACCTATCTCAAAGAATTGTCTATCTTTTCAATGGATGAAGAACCCTACTACAATTTTTGATCATAAATATCCACAATCACTTCAACCTGTGAGGATCGATCATGTAGAGAATGAACAAGAGAGTCAGATGGAGCCCTCATGACAAGTAAAGAAGGTGTTTATGCATCAAGAAGAAGAGGCAAATCATCAATGCTATCCACCAATCTATCACTGAACATATATCTAGAAGACTGGATGTACCCTATTGTTCTGGACCTATCACTGTGGCGATGTATGCATGTGGACTAAACTAATGGAGTGACCTCTCACTACAACTATTGATAAAACTCCATGTGTTTGAATCTATTGAAGCATTATCATTGGTGTCACTTTCAATTTCCACACTATATGATGTACAAAGAGTAGAGGACAATCTTGGTGAACTTTCCTCAAAGTAGACATCCTTCTCCAAAAACATATTATGGTTCTCAAGATCTAGAAGTATGTATTCCTTCACACTATCTTCATAACCAATGAAAGTACAAGGGTAAGATGACTGTGCCTTACATCCCCTAGAAGATATCTTTACCCATGCAAGACAATTGAAGACTCCAAAGTGTGGCACAATAGGTTTTCTGTCACACCATGCCTCAAAAGGAGTTTTTCCATCTAAGGCTGGATAAGGAGAATGATTAAGAATGTGACTGGCACTAGAGATTGCTTCGACTTCTAATGATGCATCTAGAGACTTGGCTTGTATCATGCAACTTGCCATAGACTTAAGAGTGTGAATCCTCAAAGTTGCAACATTTATCTTATGTGGACTGAATGCTGGCAGAGTCTGAAGATCAATACCCTTGAGTCTACAAAAGTCCTTAAGTCTTATATTCACATACATGCTTCTATTGTCCATTTGGAGAACTTTGATGGCCTTTTTGGATTTCCTTTCTACATGAGTCCTAAAGGCTAGAAATGTTTCCAACACTTCATTCTTGTTATGAAGAAAATAGACCCAAGTGAAGCTTGAAAAGTCATCAACAAAGGTAAGTATGCAGTGACCTTGGCCCATATAGAGTGTTTGAAGTTACAAAATGTAGAATTATGAGGGTAAAATCACCAAAAAATGAAAATTTTGAATAATCTATGCACCAAAACTAGGAAAACGCTGCACCACTAAAAAGTTTAGAAAATTCTACCCAATTTCAAAAAAAATTGCACCATATATGGATTCCAAATGTCTAAGTTATGGCCTCTCAAAGTCAGACTGAAAAATCAAAAATCAATCTAGAGAGGGGTTGCATCAGTGAATGATAGGGTTAAATTTGATGGTCATATGGTCGTCATGATAATACAAATTTGGCCTCTTTTGACAGTTAGACAGACATCAATTTTAATCTCATAAAATTGATGATGTCAACAAAAATTAGACCTCTTGTTGATGTGGCAATATAGCTTGTTGATGTGGCACTTGTACAGTTGTACAAAAATGTATAGAAAATTAAAGCATGTCAAGTGACATGGCACTAACATGTCTACCTAGCGACTGATGATGTGGCTTCCTAGTCTTAGGTATGATTGGCTGACGATGCAACTAGATGGATTAGGTAGGGGGGCCATGATGGAGGATTATTCGATGCGGATGCCAAGTTGGCAGGTGAGGTGGCATCCTACTCAGATTTGTGTTTCATGTCTTCTTTGTAGGTTGGTCAATTAACTTTTTACCGTGTGGCTAGGTGAATTGCCACTTGTGCAGGCTCTTCACAGAGTATGTGGTAGATTGAATGTCATGTGTCAATCAGATATTGGGTGGAGTAGTCCGCATGGTGCTGGAAAGATCGAATGGGTGTAGCTAGATTTTATCGCCCTTAGGAGTTAGAAACCATCAATGGTCACTAAAATATTTTATGCACTTTTTGGAGGTATGGGGTTTTTAGTCCCACATGCATGGGAGTTGTTATTTATGCACTGTTTAAATGGAAAGCTCTACAATGTTTAATACAAAGGCATCATGACTGGGTTGTGCTAGACTATATGATAATTGCCAAAAAAGTTTAAGGGCTCAGCCAGTGTTTGGAATGTGTAGTATAGCTACTGTTATTTGGCCACTAGATTAATGAGGCCAAAAATGAATAATAATGCCCTACAATAAATAAACCCTCAAAATACAAAGCCAAGATTTGATAGCTTGATTCTGTAAAAAACATTTCTCTGCAACTAGCTTGATTGTTCCAAAAATAAAAATTCAAAAAAAATATTGCAGAGAGATTAAAATGATTCAAATTAGAAATATAATAAGTAGATCAATTAAATGATCATACTCGAACTACAAATTGGGGCCTCTAGGTTTCAATTTGCAAAAAAAATTTACCTCACAATCAACTTTCACCTAGTATAGGAAAATTTATAGTTTATCTTCACTGAATCAATGCTCTAGATGCAATGGAAAGGTCAAATCTAGCTCTAGACACTCCTAATTTCTATGGATCCTTTGGATTCAGGTTGAGGTGTTGAAGCATGAATAGTCTCAAATGAATATGTGTAGAGAATCTCCGTTAGCTTTGGTACCATATATGAATTTGGCTTAGGCTAGAATTCACTCAAGACCAAGGAACTCAAGAACAAGCACACAATAGAACAAAATAGAGAGAGTATGATTAGAATGATGATATTAATTCAATATGCTAGCTTGAGAATACACTAGGAGTGACTATATATAAAGGCCTCTGGAGAGCTTCTAGAATGCATAGAAGTTAGCATCATGATAAATCATACAACCAAGCACATGTCCACCAAATATGGGTTATCCTCCATTAAGAACATAATTAAGTGCAATGATGATAGGATAAGCCTACAATGGTGTAGCACACAAATTAGTGGTGTAGACAACATGTGCTAAATGAGGAGTGTAGATAACTATGTTGTCAACATGACAACTCAGTGAATGATGTAAACTCATGTGTTGTAGACACCATGTGCATAATTAGAGTTGTGTAACTCATGAGAGTACACAAACTGCTAAATATCTCACCTAAATAAATAATAAAATAATTCAACATAATTAAATAATGCATTAACCTAAGTAAACTTAAGTAAGTGTAATAAGTAAATACTTATTTACGCCAACAATAATCATACAAAAGGTGATGATAAACCCTTAAGGTTAAAGCTTCCATAGTATCAGTAGGAAAAACATGTGGAATCATAAGAATAAGTTATAAGGTTGGTCAAGGTGGAGGAGAAGAGGAAAAAGGATCATTAGAAGAAGGAACACATGAGAAAGACATTTCTTATGATATTGTGTAGGAGAGTCAATAGGGTTATGAATTTCATGTTTAGTAATATCAAGACCTAAACATGTATAACCTTGTTGAATGATAATGTTATAACCCAATGTATAAGTATGAAAAAGGGTAGAACCATAGAATGTAGTTTTGGAATAATTGTTATAAAATTTAATATTAGGAGGAATTATGTGAGCAATAGTGTGAATATATAGTTGGGAAGTAAGAGGAGGCATAGGAGGAGATGACTCATTTAGAAACTAAGAAATTGTTGAAATGATTTACAATAATTGAGAGGGGGGGGGGGGGGGGGAGAGAGTGAATTAGTTATTCTCAGGTTTATATGTACCAAATGAACTTTTGAACTCTTTAATAAAATTATATCTAGTCATTAAGTATGCAATAATTGGTAAGTTGCAAAATGTAAAACACTAAATAGTAAAACATCTTTGAGTAAAATCTGCACAAGTAAGAAACCAAGATTTAAGATAGAGAACCAATTTGGGAAAAACCACCAATAACATCTTACCAATTTTTTACTCTTCTAAAGTGAGCTCTATTAGGAGATAAACTTGATAGAGGACTTTAGAACATTCCATAAGAATCTCACCTTAATTAAATGATTTACAAAATAACTATTAGGTTAACATTGATTAAAGGATTTTAGCTAATACAATGGTTAGAAAGTAACAATAGGTTGATCATATAAATGCAAATCACATTGAAAATACATATCACAATGTAGCTCCTCTCCCAAGTCATTGAATAAACTCTATTCATGTCTAAGACACCACTATTCCTAATATTATTCAAAAATCCTTGAAGAAATCACTATTCAACTCTCCTCTTCTCCTTCTTCTCATCCTTCTTCTCTAATTCACTAGTCAACAAAGTTAGAAACTTCTAACCTCTATAGGTTAATCCTTATGTTTCTTTAAATTGGTAACTTTGATATTTTTCCACCCAAACACCATTGTCAATCTTAGGATTAGGTAAGATTCATCGAATCCTTCTAGAATTTCATTTTCTCCTTTTCCTTGTAGATACCTCTCAAATATTCTCTTTGGATCCATGCCTAGAAAATCTTAAACATAATCTCTCAAGCATTAAATGGTCCATCTCATTAATACGTATCCTTCATGTTCTTTTTCCAATCTAGAAATTCAATTGTGTTCACTAGAAATCTCAATTCCCTTGCAAAATATCAAATGCTAACACTCAGCCAAAACTATGTTCCTTAACCAGGGCCATCACTAGATAACTTGTTCTTCAATAATTGTCTTGATCATCTTACACTAACTTCACTTGGTACAACTTTTTTTGATACTTAATCTTTACTGATGCTCGATTCACACTATATTTTCTTGACTTCAACTATAAGTTCCTTAATAATCTTCTTTGAAGCTCATTATAGCCTATGTATTTGGTCCTTCATTGATCATCTCTTCTAGTCTTCAACACAACCATATTTTCCAATTAGTTTTATGATTAAACAACACATTATCATTGTAAGGTTTAACTGATTAAGTGCCCATTGTAAGTCCACATTACTTGAGCTTTCCATTACATCTTCTTGTTATCTCATCTTCTCAAATCCTCTTCATCTGTCATTTTTATTTGCCACTATACTCAAGTAGAAACTATCTCATAATAAGGTTTGATATCAATGAGAACACAAAAATTGTTCTAATTATAGTTTCCAACAATCTCCATCTTTGGGATGGATGGAAACACCTCTAGCTACCATACAATCCAAAACACTTTATTTTTTTCAATTGAATCCCTCTGTGTTTTGTAATATATATCCTTCATTTCATTATGATTCTCATTTCAGTGTTCAATTATCTCTCTTGTCTCATCTTTTAGTTGCATTTAGATTCTTACTCATATAACTCTAATATACATTACCTATATAGACATGAATTTTAATGTCTCACAACTTCATAACAGAACATGAACTTGTTTGATCGTAATAGCTTCACTGCTCCCTTTCTTTACTCTTTCTTCTCATGGTAACTTGTTGGATAAAATCATTTAATTGAATTTTATCTTTAATGGTACAAAAATTTCAAGTATATACTAAGAAATCGGTGTAGGCCAACCTCACTTAGGAGTCAAAGGAAGTTGCAGTATATGATCAGCTTCTTAGTGTTTACCAAGTTTAGAGTGAGTGTTAACTGAGATCACTCGACTCCCAAAGGGTGTTTGCAAGAAGATAATGTCTACAAATTTCACTTGGTAGAAATAGAAAATTTATCATGGAATCCGCATTAACCAAGTTAACTTGGTTACCAAAGGAAGTTTGAAGGAAAATCATTTTTGAGTTAGTGTTGACCAAGTTGGTTTGGCTAATGAAGGATTTTCCTATATCAGTTTTGTTGGTTAGTTCTAGCTGACTCATGTGATAAATTTCATTTATTTGAAATTATATTCAAGCCAACTTGACAAGGTAAAACACATAAGTATAAGGTCAAGTTGAGGATTGAATTGTGTGAAGAGGGGAAGAAGCATGGGATTGGAAAGATAAATGAAGGAAGTGAATTTACCAAGGTGCAAAGAACATTCTAATCAAGGAGTATCAAGTATTTAAGCTAGAACATAGATTTGAAATAAAGAAATATAGTTTGTATCAACAATTAGGTCATATCATTATTACTCTCTAATAATTTTAGTAGTGAATCAAATATCCTAATAGAGTTATGCTAATAATTATTTCCAAAATCCTCTAACAAGGTGGCATTCCTAGATTGAAGTGTTTAAAGACCTCTAACAAGGCCACTCCTAATAGGATGAACTAAATCATCTAATAGGATGAAACCTTAGAAAGTATTTTGTAACCTTAAACAAGGTTGGCTCCTAATAGGGCTCACTCTAGAAGAGTGAAAAATGGTAACTAGTTGCAATTGGTGGTTTTTCCCAAATTGGGTTTCTATGTTAAACCTCGATGTCTCTTATGTTCACGATTATTTTCTTTATGATTCTTCAACTATGTTAATTAAGTTGAATAACACCTAATATCATAATATTTGAATTATTTAGTGTTCAGAAGTAATAATACATATATTTAGTATCAAACAAGTGTTTACTGAGTGATAATGATTATTAGTGTAAACTGAGTTACTATAATAATCGAGTGTTTTCAATGATAATCGAGGTACAAAAATGTTTCAATTTTAGAAAAGTTTGGTTTTGTTTTGTATTGAAATCTACATGGATCTAGGATTTGTTTTAGTGGTAACTAATTCACCCCTCCCCTCTGAGTTACTCCTCTTACATTTCTAACAATTGGTATCAGAACTTTTTGTGCTTGTAGATAAGGTTTCAAGGACCTAAGCTTAAGAACAAGATGTCCTACAGAAGCGAGATTCCTAAGGTAAATGGAGATAAATTCAAATCATGCAAGGAACTTATCAAGTTACATTTGGAAACAACTAGAGACTTAGGTTTGAAGTATCTAAACACCAAGTATGTGGCACCTACTGGATCTATTGCTATAGAAGATATTACAGACATGATGAATCATAACATTATGATAATTGACATTGTTTCCACTCTAAATTATGTTGAATTTGATGAAGTCAAATAATATGGTATAGCTATTGAGATCTGGATCAAATTGAAAGCTATCTATGGAGTTGATGATAATGTAAGGAGAGCCAAGGAAAAAAGTTTCAAAGGTTAATTTTATCAAATAAAGATGAGAGAAGTGTTAGAAATAATAGTCCACCAAGATAATTGAGAGAGGTTGGTGGGGGGGGTGTTGGGGGGTGTGACTAGGTTATCCAATTATTACAATTATCAACCATAACAAGATGCACATGCATAATTACACTAGATTTGTTAACTAGGGAAACCCTTGATCGGAGGGAAAACCCTAGTGGGAATGCTGCCCACAAAGATATATATTCCTTGTTAGAGGATGGACCCTATTAGGAGTTGTAGCAACCTTGTTAGAAGTTGTGCCAAATCTATTAGGATTTGTATAAGATAGAAGGGCCCACTTCCCAAATAACTTCTAGGGAAAGACCACTAAACTCTTTGTCCAATTGATCTCTCAACTATTCCTTGTAGAATAATTGTCTATACTATGCTTTAACCTATTTCCTCTATCTTGTCAACCAAACCAATAACTTCTTCTAGAATTAATATATTATGCTTTTGAGGTTAGCTACATATAATATACACTTAGGAGTATCTCCCTGTAACCTCACTTACTAAAATGCTCAACAATATATACATATCAACTTGATCTTTCCATTGTTCCTCTATCAAATACCAAACACAAATTATCTATTGACATCAATGAAAAATGCAGTCATGAATGTAACATATCATCATGATAATGATCTAATCATGTCTCTACAATACTCTCCCATAGAAGTATCATCAACATTGATGCTTCCAACTATCCCCCCCTTTAGCATTGATGGCAACATAGATGGAAACCATCTAGTTCAAAAAATACTAACTATAAAAGATTGTTATCCTTTCTTTTCAAATCCTCTTTATTAATCATTCTCCCCATTGATATGCCTCAATGTACTATATATCAAAGTATTTTTTATTCTATAATCTCTCCCCCATTGACAAAAGTGTCAAGAGTTTAAACAACCATCAATCTTTGTAACAACTATCTCTGACTTACTCAAGTTTCCAAAGACACAATTCAAAATAACATCCAAAAAGAGTCCTAGATGACTCTGTGCATCATAGATACTCCCCCATACAACAAGCATCGACATTCATTCTAGATAAACAATAATGCTCTATAATAGTAGACAATGCTTATATCATCTACTTTCACGTAGGAAGGGGCATTACCCCTATCATACCTCACAAATACTCAAAAGTCTCTTTGGGAAGAGGCTTTGTGAAAATATTTGCAATCTTCTCTTTGGTGCTTACATACTCTAATCTAATTTCCTTTTCTACAAATTTCTCTCTCAACATGTGATACTTGATATAATTGTGCTTAGTTTTATACTACAATATTGGATTCTTAGACGTATTCATTGTGCTTGTGTTATCACAATGCATGATAATAGGTTCACTAAACTCTATCCTTATATCCTTCAACATCTACTTCATCCAAATAACTTCATTACAATTGTTTGCTACTACAACATATTCTACCTCTGCTATCCTTTCTAATTTATAATCCTACTTCTTTCTTAACCATGAAACCAATCTTTGTCCAAGAAAAAAGGGTGCACCACTATTTCTCTTTCTATCATCCATACTACCTACCCAATCAGCATCAATATAAGAATATAAAGTGCAATCATTAGATCTATCATACCATAATGCAAACTTTGGTGTTCCCTACAAATATCTAAATATCTTCTTAACTGATACATTATGTGCTTCTTTGCGATCAGCTTGAAATCTCACAAAAATTACAACTGCATTTTTTATATCCATCCTTGTGTGAGTTAGATATTGCAATCCTCCAATCATCAATCTTTACTTCTTCTGCTCAATTGTAGGTGTCTCATCCTTTGTAGATAACTTGTGTCTAGTTACCATAGGTGTTCTAGCTAGTTTACATGTTTCCAAACCAAACCTTTTTAGTAGATGTTTCAAATACTTAGTCTAAAAAATAAAGATACCTTCTTTATCATACACAATCTATAATTCTAGGAAATATTTCATCTCTTCTATCATGCTCATTTCAAATTCCTTATTCATTTCTTCTACAAACATGTCACTTTCATCATTATTTCCTCCAAATAAGATATCATAAAAAAATACTATCAAAATCATCAATCCATCATCTATTTATTTCTAGTATAGATTATTGCCTTCCATACATTTGCTAAATCCAAGCCTTGTTAAATGTGAGTCCAACCTTACATACCAAGTTTTGGGTGCTTGCTTTAAACCATTCAATGCTTTCTTCAATCTGCATACCATGTACTTGTCATCTATTAAAGGAAAACCTTCAAGCTATTCTATGTATACCTCTTCTTCAAGTTCTCCATCCTAAAATTCCTGTTGGAAATATTATCATAGGCTAAGTTACTAATAGGGGAGGGGTGAATCAGTAACCAATAAAATTTGATCCTTGATTAGCAATTAATCCTTTATGTATATTCTAATCTAATTGCATGCATGGGAAACTAAAAAAATGAAAACACTTTAACACAAAAGATTTGGTGATCTAGAAACCTTCCAAATAGAACATAAAACTGGGGTGGGGATGATACCCACAAGTTTTAATACTATAGTATAAAGTTGGCTTGTTAAGGAATCAAATGATAACTTTTGATGATCTACCCTGTTAGGAGCAATAAGGACTACAAGGTCCACCTTGCAAAAGGATTTAATAACATATAGTGAAGTATGCACTCAGTAAAGAGATTTACATCAGACTGTTAGGTCAACCTTATTAAAGGATTTGACTGATCCACCTATTATGATGAAGCAGTAGCTGATTTTTGATCTACAACTAGGTTTGCTGAATGAGATTCCTTCAAATGTATAAATCACCTTGTTGTGATAGATAAATCTTTGCTGCTCCTTATATTGTTGTAGCCTATGTAATTCACTCTCCTACTCTTCTTTGATGAATACATTACTTCTCTTCAATTTTATTGGATATGATACAGTACATTACATATATACCAATCCAATTACACAATTACAAAGTCAACCACAATAAAAGTTTACACAAATATTAGAAAGTTAGCCAAAGTGTAGAAACTTGAGTTATAAAGACTGACTTAGTGAGGTACTAATACTTGGCAGCCATTACCAATGCTCAACATCATCATGGACTCAATAGACATAGGAGCTCAGTCCATAGTCATCACTTCCAAGTAGTCTTCAACTTGGTCTACACTGGTGAGTCGGTGAATAGTATAAGACTTCTCATATAAACTGAATCACTTGATTCATGCTTCATAGCTTGATCAATGCTATCACCTTGAGCTCACTATAGATTGAGTCACTTGGTTAACGTTGAGTAGCTTAGTTAACACTAGACTCACATCACAATATTTGTGAACTCAGTAAGCACTACACAACTCGGTTTCCACTGGTAAACTCAACATACACTGAGATGCTCAGTTTATAGTGTTGATCATCACCATAGTAGTAATTTCTCTGTGAAAACTAAAATCTATCCAAAGAACTTGGTAACAATTGTAGAACTTAGTAACAACTAAAATGCTTGGTTAAAACTGTTAACTATACAATATGCTTGATATGAACTTACAATCTAAATAAGTGTATGTTATCAGTTATTAAAAATATCCAATTAGGTTATCCAGTTATTACAATTATCAAATTATTAAAATTATTAAAATAGGTTATCCATTGAGCATCAATAGGTTATCCAATTATAACAATTATCAACCTTAATTAATATTAACCATTAAATCAAAGTAAAAAGAAACCATAACAAGATGCACATGCATAATTACACTAGATTTGTTAACTAGGGAAACCCTTGATCGGAGGGAAAACCCCAGTGGGAATGGTGCCCACAAAGATATACTGATATATATATATATATCTATATATATATATATTCCTTGTTAGAGGATGGACCCTATTAGGAGTTGTATAAGATAGAAGGGCCCACTTCCCAAATAACTTCTAGGGAAAGACCACTAAACTCTTTGTCCAATTGGTCTCTCAACTATTCCTTGTAGAATAATTGTCTATACTATGCTTTAACCTATTTCCTCTATCTTGTCAACCAAATCAATAAATTCTTCTAGAATTAATATATTATGCTTCTAAGGTTAGCTATATACTAGACACTTAGGAGTATCCCACTTTAACCTCACTTACTAAAAATGCTCAACAATATATCCATATCAACTTGATCTTTCCATTGTTCCTCTATCAAATACCAAACACAAATTATCTATTGACATCAATGATAAACACAGTCATGAATGTAACATATCATCATGATAATGATCTAATCATGTCTCTAAAATACTCTCCCATAGAAGTATCATCAACATTGATGCTTCCAACTACCCCCCCCTTTAGCATTGATGGCAACATAGATGGAAACCATCTAGTTCAAAAAATACCAACTATAAAATATTGTTATCCTTTCTTTTCAAATCCTCTTTATTAATCATTATCCCCATTGATATGCCTCAATGCACTCTATATCAAAGTATTTTTTATTCTATAATCTCTCCCCCATTGACATAAGTGTCAAGAGTTTCAGCAACCATCAATCTCTATAACAACTGTCTCTAACTTACTCAAGTTTCCAAAGACACAATTCAAAATAACATCCAAAAAGAGTCCTAGATGACTCTGTGCATCACAGATACTCCCCCATACAACAAGCATCGATATTCATTCTAGATAAACAATAATGCTCTATAATAGTAGACAATGCTTATATCATCTACTTTGATGTATGAAGGGGCATAACCCCTATCATACCTCACAAATACTCAAAAGTCTCTTTGGGAAGAGGCTTTGTGAAAATATTTGCAATCTTCTCTTTGGTGCTTACATACTCTAATCTAATTTCCTTTTCTACAAATTTCTCTCTCAACATGTGATACTTGATAGAATTGTGCTTAGTTTTATACTACAATATTGGATTCTTAGACGTATTCATTGTGCTTGTGTTATCACAATGCATGATAATAGGTTCACTAAACTCTATCCTTATATCCTTCAACATCTACTTCATCCAAATAACTTGATTACAATTGTTTGCTATTACAACATATTCTACCTTTGCTATCCTTTCTAAGTTATAATCCTACTTCTTTCTTAACCATGAAACCAAACTTTTGTCCAAGAAAAAGGGGTGCACCACTATTTCTCTTTCTATCATCCATACTACCTACCCAATCAGCATCAATATAAGAATATAAAGTGCAATCGTTAGATCTATCATACCATAATGCAAACTTTGGTGTTCCCTACAAATATCTAAATATCTTTTTAACTTATACATTATGTGCTTCTTTGCGATCAGCTTGAAATCTCACAACAATTACAACTGCATTTTTTATATCCATCCTTGTGTGAGTTAGATATTGCAATCCTCCAATCATCAATCTTTACTTCTTCTTAATTGTAGGTGTCTCATCCTTTGTAGATAACTTGTGTCTAGTTACCATAGGTGTTCTAGTTGGTTTACATGTTTCCAAACCAAACCTTTTTAGTAGATATTTCAAATACTTAGTGTAAAAAATAAAGATACCTTCTTTATCATACACAATCTATAATTCTAGGAAATATGTCATCTCTTCTATCATGCTCATTTCAAATTCCTTATTCATTTCTTCTACAAACATGTCACTTTCATCATTATTTCCTCCAAATAAGATATCATAAAAAAATACTATCAAAATCATCAATCCATCATCTATTTATTTCTAGTATAGATTATTTCCTTCCATACCTTTGCTAAATCCAAGCCTTATTAAATGTGAGTCCAACCTTACATACCATGTTTTGGGTGCTTGCTTTAAACCATACAATGCTTTCTTCAATTTTCATACCATGTACTTGTCATATATTAAAGGAAAACCTTCAAGTTGTTCTATGTATACCTCTTCTTCAAGTTCTCCATTCCGAGATGCTTGTTGGAAATATTATCATAGGCTAAGTTACTGATAGGGGAGGGGTGAATCAGTAACCAATAAAATTTGATCCTTGATTAGCAATTAATCCTTTATGTATATTCTGATCTAATTGCATGCATGGGTAAATAAAAACATGAAAACACTTTAACACACAAGATTTGGTGATCTAGAAAGCTTCCAAATAGAATGTAAAACTGGGGTATGGATGATACCCACAAGTTTTAATACTATAGTATAAAATTGGCTTGTTAAGGCATCAAATGATCACTTTTGATGATCTACCCTGTTAGGAGCAATAAGGACTACTAGGTCCACCTTGCAAAAGGATTTACAAACATATAATGAAGCATGCACTCAGTAAAGAGATTTACATCAAACTGTTAAGTCAACCTTATTAAAGGATTTGACTAATCCACCTATTATGATGAAGCAGTAGCTGATTTTTGATCTACAACTAGGTTTGCTGAATGAGATTCCTTCGAATGTATAAATCACCTTGTTGTGATAGATAAATCTTTCTTGCTCCTTATATTGTTGTAGCCTGTGTAATTCACTCTCCTACTCTTCTCTGATGAATACATTACTTCTATTCAATTTTATTGGATATGCTACGATATATTACATATATACTAATCCAATTACACAATTACAAAGTCAACCACAATACAAGTTTACACAAATATTAAAATGTCAGCCAAAGTGTAGAAACTCAAGTTCTAAAGACTGACTTAGAGAGGTACTGATACTTGGCATCCATTACCAATGCTCAACATCATCATGGACTCAATAGACATAGCAGCTCATTCCATAGTGATCACTTCCAAGTAGTCTTGAGCTTGGTCAACACTGGTCAGTCGGCGAACAGTATAAAACTTGTCATATAAACTGAATCACTTGATTCATAATGCATAGCTTGATCAATTCTATCACCTTGAGCTCACTATAGACTGAGTCACTTGGTTAACGTTGAGTAGCTTAGTTAACACTAGACTCACATCACAATATTTGTGAACTTAGTAAGCACTACACAACTCAGTTTGCACTGGTAAACTCAGCATACACCTAGATGCTCAATTTACACTGTTGATCATCACCATAGTAGTAATTTATCTATGAAAACTAAAATCTATCCAAAGAACTTCATAACAATTGTAGAACTTAGTAACAACTAAAATGCTTGGTTAAAACTGTTAACTATACAATATGCTCGATATGAACTTACAATCTAAATAAGTGTATGTCACTAATGACAAACATGAATAGAATGTCAACAATCTCCCCCTTTGGCATTAGTGAAAACAAATCTTATTAGTTAAAACTAAGTTCAAGAATGTTGAAAAACATCTTTATCCATTACCTTATGTCTCCAACTCGGTACAGTATACTATTTTTGAGATTTTTCAAAATTGGTTTTTTAAGAGATATTTTTGTATACATGGAAATGCTCCTCCATACATAATTTATAGTATAGAATAGATACAATATACATTTTCTCTACAATATAATTTTATTTTTCAATTTTCACCCTGTTTCTCCTTACATCATCTCACATCTTCTCCCCCTTTATATCTTCTTATAGTTTCTACCCCTTTTTGATATTAATGCCAAAGATTTATGAAATATGTATTTACATAGTAGTGCCAAAATGTGACAAGAAATCTAAATTTACCTTCAAAATAAGTGCCAAATTCTTTTCCCAATTCTCTTTCAAGACCTTGCATGTGTGTAATGCAACCTACACTTATGCTAACATTTCAATCATGTGGTCTGCAAAGGAAAAGTTATTGTGATGGATGAGAATTTTTGAATGTGCAATGTTCTTCTATAGTGCATCCATGTTAGGGAGAATCAAATTCTAAATATCTATCAATGTAGATATGATTATTTCCTCTTCTTTGAGAAACTCTACTTGCATATCTATCAGAAATCTAATCTTATCGAAGTGAGAAAAGCTAGAACTTAGGTAAAGTTGCAAATCTTTTGCACTTTCATTCAAATCTTCATCAATTTTTGATAATTTATCTCTTATTCCTTTTGTAAAAATTGATGTATCACATAGCTTACCAAAATGTAAAGATGCATTAATGCAAGAGGTCTCTAGAGAGCCTAAAATAGTAGATAGCTCTACTTGATCAATGGTAATTTGTTGAGCAATAAGTTCTAAAATTTTATTCTCAAACTTTTTCTTAGCTTTTTGCAATAATTTGTCTTGTCCATCCAAATCTTCATTATATTTCTAGACTAGATCTGCTAACTAACACAAAATTGGTTGAGAAGTATCAACCTCTCTGCCTAGAGCCTCTGCTAGAATATTCTTAGCATCCTCAATGATCTTAAACTCCTTGTTTCTTTCCTCTCTTAGCCTTTGCTACTTGGCTTTCTTTTGAAGTAGTTCACCAAAAATTAGATTTGAGATGTTCCATTTTGGAATTACAATCTCCTCATCAAGATCTATATCCTCTTCCTTTTCTTTTCCTTTACACAAAAATGTTGTTCTTGGTTGAGGCTTGGTCTCAACTATCCTTGCACTTATTGCTTGCATACTAGGAATGGAAACAATTGTTGAAATGGTAGGACCTATTATAGAAATGGATACTGCACTCATTGAAGTACTAGTAAAAATACTTGATGTGGCTAAAATTTATGTAGAGGGTAGAAATTTTTGTTTAGTAGATGAAGTGCTAGGCACTACTATCAGTGAAGTACTAAGTTGGACTGGTGTAGAGATTGATGGAATGCTTGTGCTTGTAGTTCTGGTCACAATCAATCTTACTGAAGCTATCTCTAAGCTTGATGTTATCAATGTTTTGCTAAGAGAATGAGGAAGTGAGGCTATGACCACTACAACAATCTTAACTAGGTTAGTCTACTCAACATGTTGTGTATCCTCCTTGGTAACTCCATGCCCCTATTCCTCTTCATCATCAATATTATCAAAATGAGTCACCTCTTCATCATCTTTCTCCTCCTAATCCTCATCATTATCTTTATCACTTACAGTTACAAAAAAATAACTCATTTTATGAAGAAGATAGACATTCTTCCATGTTTTTGTAGTGTTCTTTACAACATCTTTTATTTATTTCAATAAAATAAGACAAGTATTGAATCTTACAATTAACTTTTCTTCAAAGATCCTTTCACCTCCTGATCATTCAAATTTGGCATAAGTTTCCTCATGCTCTACTCATTTATATCTTTTTAGTTTGCATTGCATGCTCCCATCTTGGCTTAATCTTGTCCATTAAAGCATTAGGAATTTGGTGAGTAAGCTGATCAAGTGAGTACTTCCACTTACCCATCTTAGAGATCAATATATATTCTATTTGCTTCTACTCATTATTAGTCTTGGTCTCATATTTTAATGCCTTGATGTTTTCATTTCTAGAACATTATTCCAACTCTTTCATTCTTTCTTCAAAAGTGGGTGGAGAGCTCTTGAAAATTATGTCTCCTCCTTCTTTATCTATTTTCTTTCTAGAAGATCTCCTGGTGAACATAGTAGTGGATGTCTTGGTAGGTTTGGTAATGATTACCTTACACTTCTTCTTTAATGGCTCCTCTTCTTCTAACTTTTCTTCATTGTCCACTTCTTCATCCTCACCTTTTCCTTCATTTAATAGAAGAGTAGAACTAGTTTTCAGTTTGGCAATCCTCTTCTTGCCCCTGTTAACTACTTGAGGAAGCATAATTTGTAGTTCTATCTTGGCCTTTGCCTCATCATAGGTGCCAAAGTAAGTAGCCTTAGGATCAACTAGCTCATTTATCAATGCTTCAATTATATCTTTTATTTCATCAATATTCACCACATATCCTAGAGGTTTTACCCATGCAATTCTTGGCCTAATTGCTTGAATATACACCTTGTTACTATTTACCATGAAAAAAACATTATCATTATAATCTTCAACTAATTTCCTTGGAATCTAGAATCTCTTATTAATTTTCTCCTTAAATACATCAAAATAGTTTTTCATGATACTTGTGTAATTCTCTCCCATTTCTACAATGAATTCATTAAGTTGGTAAAGGATTAGTACATCTTTTCTCCAAACAATAGTACCTTTTGATGGAAAGAAATTTTGAACAAAGAAAAATAACATGTCAATGTTAGAAATATAAATAGAGTAACTGAGAGGGAGGTGGGTGGGGGGGGGGGGGGCAAATTAGTTATCACAAAAATATTTTAGATCCCTTGGATGTTAACAATAAAATTGATTGTTGTTGTTATTTGGTAAACACACAAACAATGTTTTTACTTAGTAAAAGTAGTGTGTTTTACTTTAAACTAATCTTAAACATTTACAATGATTAACTAGAAAGCATAAAATAAATAACATGAACACATGAGACACCAAAATTTAACATGGAAACCTACTATGGGAAAAACCACCAATATAACTTGTTACTATTTTTCACTCTTCTAAAGTGAGCCCTATTAGGAGCCAACCTAATTAAAGGTTACAAAACACACTATTAGGTGTGACCTTGTTAGAGGATTTAATCACCTTATTAGGAGTGGCCTCACAAGAGGTCTTAAAAATATTCAATGGAGTTGTCACCTTGTTAGAGGATTTACAACTGGATGTTAAACTAATTCTATTAAGAGATTTTGGAATCACTACTAAAATGGTAAGAAAGTAACAATTGAATGACCTAAATGAGATGTAACTGAATTGTTGATTATAGATCTCTATTCTGCTTCATATTAGATCCTTCCTAATGGAATATTACTTTTTTGCTCCACAAGGATATCTGACCATCCTTCAAGTTTTCTCACACACTTTCTTTCTTAATCAATCAATACACTTGCATACTCTTTCTCACACTAGAATCTCAACTTGACCTTTCATTTATACCATCCAGATTGTCAAGTCAGCTTAATTACAAATTAAAATGACCAATAAACATTACCATAGTTGGCTACAATAAATTCTTGAAATAATTAAACTTCATATCCTAAATCAACACAATCCTTCTTTGGCCAATATTTCTTTGTAAACATTGGTCCTGACATGATTTCCTTTGTTAACCAACAGAAGCTTGGTTAGCACTATGAACATGCAAAATCCTTTAGAAATCAAGTGAACTTAGTGAACACTAACTCTAACCAACTTTCCTTGATTAACCATGAGAACTCAGTTAAGATTTATTTCTACCATTATTTCCTTTGATGCTCAAGTGAGCTTGGTAGACACTATCTTCATAGAGTAATCTCCAAGAATGCTCAGTAGACAAGAAAAATTGTCTTGCTAAGAAAGTGACCTTGGTGAGCACAAACTAACAACTAATATGACATTTTTGTAACATCAAAGAAAACACAAAATTAGACAACTGTATCCAACAATCTCCCTTTTTGGTATTAATGGAAACACAACTAGTTCTTTGATCTCAACCTTCATGCCTTCCAACAACTATCTAAACCAAACAATATTAGAACAATTCACTACTGCTGCAACATATTATGTTTCTACTATGGATTGGGATGTGCAATTTTTCTTTTTACTTGTCCAAGATACCAACCTTTTACCAAGAAAGAAACCTCCACCACATGTACTCTTTCTATCATCAATATTTCTTTCATAATCAGCATCAGTAAATACTTTTAGGTCCAAATTTTTTCCAAGTTTATACCATAAACCATAGTCTTCGGTACCTTTTCAAATATCTCAAGATTCTTTTGATTGCCATCATATGATTTTCTCTAGGTTTCGCCAAGAATCTTGCCACTATACCAACTACAAGAGCAATATTATGCCTTGTATGAAATACATACTATAATTTTCTAATCATTGATCTATATAAGGTCTTATTTACCTCTTTTGAGTCATCATCTTTAGTAAGCTTCAATTAGTACACATGGGGTTTCCAACGGGTTTTGAATCTTCCATACAAAATTTCTTGATTATCTCCTTGATATACCTAGACTAAGTGATATAGATACCATTCTTTCTCTGTTGTATCTGAAGACCAACAAAGAACTTAATCTCATGAAACATAGACATTTCAAATTCTTTATTCATTTTCTCTAAAAATTCTTTGCATAGATCATCATTCCCTATGAATAAAGTGTCATCCACAAATATTTATGCCAATACAATCTTGTTATCTGGTCCTTGCTTGATGTAAAAACTACTATTATCATTAGTTCTCTAGAAACCAATCTGTATAATGTAGTTATGCAATATTTCATACCATGCTCTAGGGGCTTGTTTCAAACCATACAATGCTCTGTGTAATTTGAAGACCATGTCCCTTTTGTCTGAATCAACAAAACCTTCTGGTTGTTCAATGTAGACTTCTTCACCAAGAATATCATTGAGAAATGTAGGTTTAAAATTCATTTGATATACCTTAAATCCTTTATGTGTGGCATATTCAAGTAGGGTCTTGGCACCTTCCAATCTTGCAGCAAGAGAAAAAGTTTCACCATAATCAATGCCTTCTTCTTGAGAGTAGCCTTTACATACCAATATAGCTTTGGATTTGTTGGTGTTTGAAAACTACTAAACAACAAAATGTTCAATACTAGAATGATAACACTCATATAACCTAAGGATCAGCTAATTCCTATTATTAGCTACATGAGTAAACCATTTGGACCTAACTTCAAAAAAACCATTGGTGGTTTCCTACTCTTTAGGCTTTGTAAAACCAAGGTGGGTATAGCTAGGGATGATTCTAATGCAATCTGTTGTGTAAAGATTCTTTTAGTTTCATTCTGATTCTCATCTATTACCCACTAACACATGAGTAGTTTACTTCACTTCTTTTAATGTTCTCAAACTTGTATGCATCCATTATCAGCAGATCTAGTCTTCTTTCTCCATGGATTTACAAATATTCCTAGAAATAACAGCTACTTGAGACTCAAAGAATAGATATAAATGAGTATTGACCATTATTTATAAATTTGAAAAAAATTGAATGAAAAATGATTTTGATTTTATAATTGTTATGATATGCAGAAACATAATTTATCCTTGTTCACTTCTGACTTATATGACCAATGCCTTATCCATTGGGCAAAAAATTGACTATTGGTGGAAGATCTAATTCAATTAACTTGTAAATGAATTAAACAATTGTAATCACCCATTTCCATTCTTATGAAGTATCGTTTCTATAAACTCATAAACCCTACTGATTCATTGAAGCATTTCTATAATTCCTTGAATTAAAAGAAATAGTGATATCAGCATACAACCCATCTAGATTGCATTTGGCCAAATTAAACCTTATTTAAAATGACTTCAAAGTAAACAAACCCATAAAAAGGAGATAAAAATTGATGACACAAATATAGTGTAAATACCCCTTTGTATTATCCTTTCAGATGACTAATACAATAACCAATAGAACTCAAAGGATAGCCCAAAACAACTTGTTGGTTCTTTCATTTCAATATATCTTCAGAAAGTAAAAGAAGAAAATAAATTAAGAATAGCTACACACTATTGGACGAACTATATTCTCTCAAAGACTTAAAATTGTACAAAATTTGGACCCTCACATTGCCTTGAAAACTCATTTATATAGGCATGAGTTGCATCAAGCAAAGGGAAAATGTGACTGGCAGGTGTCCTTCAAAAAGATTTTTACATACATCTATAACAAAAGGACAAAACTATGAATAACAGAAAAATTGATACATCAAACTTTCCTTTGTGGGTCTACTTCTGTTATTTCCTTTGGAAAGGCAAGAATACTTTGATCTGATTCTTTTATTGTTCTGGTTCCTCAAGATAGATGGCCATCAAATGTGACAGTGATGAGTTATCTCCCGCTACTTAAGGATCCTCTTTGCCTTTATCATCAGTAGTAGAGGTGGCTTCTACTTTTGTACTATCTTCTTTGTCATCATCATCCACCTCATCATTTCCTTCTCTCTATTCTGTAGACATAAATTCTTCCTTCATTTATTGTAAATAATGTCCTTCGAAAAATCAAAATCTAAAATTTCTCTTTGTACAGTTACTAAAGAATTTTCATTTGCCTCTAAATCAACAAAATCTTTTCTGATGACACTATAAAATAAATATACTTTTACCAACTCCTCATTTTTCATTTCCCACAATAGATGGCTTGCTTCATTTATAACCTTATTTATTCTCTCATAGAAGGCTTCATCTAGGTCCCTCTTCCATTCTTCCTTTTCCTTTATTTTACCAACAGACTTTAGAGCACAAGGGAATAAATCAAAATTTTCCACAAAATACTTAGAAAAACAATTAGTTAATCTTCTATAGAAAGAATCTTGCTTATCATCAAAACCTTGCAACTTATTTAGTAAATCAAAAATTCCTTCTATCTAATGATATGTTAGATGAATAACAGATATACACATAACAGTGATATATGAACTTCTCTCTGTCGACTTCTATACAATGGGTCTAAATATAGCTTCATTTTGCTTCAATTCATCCCTAATTACTAAAATCCTTGATAACTGATTCAAAAAAGTGGGCCATTCTATCCTCTCTATTAAATACATAATACCCTGCCTCAATCTTTCTTCATGCTGATTGTTAAGCTCTACATGCATTTCATACAACTTATTCCTCTCCTCTTCAAAATCCTCTATAGTATAGAACTAAGGCCTTTCTAGAGTATCAGGTATCTCAATAATTTGAGTGGACTTGAAAGGTTTAATTGGTGGCCTAGGAGGGTATACATTCTTGGGTCTGCTAGATTCTCCTACTTTTCTTTTCCCAAGGACCTTCTCCATTTGAGATACTTTTTTTTCTAGTGACTGTATCTGCATACCCCTTTCCTCATATGCTTTCAAAACTTCTTCAAACCTAGCATTGAGTTGGGAAAATTTATCTTCCTCTTGGTCAGACACTATGCTACCAAATTTTAGCATCTTTGATGTCATTCCAATTATTTGTTTACTACCTACCTCACCAGCCCTGAACACTATCAATGCACCAGTATGCTCTACAGTGGGAATCTCATGCATTCTAGTATTTTCCCTTTTTTCCATGGACCATATAACAAGGGCTTGGTGGTCATCACTGAATTTGACTCCTCTATGAGCCTGTAGTATTTATTCAACAATCCTTTGTTGAACATCCTTCTACTTCCTCACTGAATTAAAAACAATGGCATTTTCTATATCCCATTCTACAAGAAGGAGGACTCCTTACTATCTAAGTATTTTCCTCCCAGCATTAGGAGTAAACTGGACAAAATCATTCAAAAATTTAGATTTTACCTCTTCCTTAATATCTAAATCAGGTTTGTCTAGCTATCTTTCTTTTATCTTCTCACAGTTTTTCTCAAAATTGGTCATGTTTAATCTCCACAAAAATTGAGCAAAATCCTTAGACTTTAAAAAATTCTCATCATTAATAAACCTTTTAGAATCTTGGGCAACTATTGGATCAATTTCCTTTCCTTGGTAATCAGCAATGGTTAGGTCCAAGGAAGGTGTAGGAGGTTCTTGTTGCTCTCCAACATCCAAATCTGTAGAAGTAACAATCACATTCCCTTCTCCACCCATTTGTCTAAGTTGCCCCCTTAGATATGCTTCATCATCTATCTAGACTGGGGACTAGGTTGGGGAGTATTGTTCCTTTTGAGAAGAAGAAGACCCCTACTCGAATTTTTCCCTTTTTGGAGAGTTGGCTATAGATGGACTTCTTGACCTTGGCTTTTGATGAAAGGGTGATTGTTGCACATTTTGAATCATGACATAACTTGCCCTTCTCTACAATGTATATTGTCCAAGAGCTACCACATTTCTTTTGCTTATCCTTCTTTGTACCTCTGTAGCCTTGTTTGGATGTGTCTGAACATATATGGCTTTCTTCTCATTCATGGTTTGGATTATTTTGGAAAAATTATTCATTAATTCTTGCATTTTAGCTCCCCAGTATTTCTTATCTTTCAATGGGTCATATTGGGGGTCAAAAACATTAATGAATTCTAGGGTCTTACTGAATACTATCTATTTTCCTTTCCTCAATTCTTGTTCTTGCAAAGTGAAAATATTTTTGATTATTTCCTCTCGATATTAAAATTTTTGTACCATGTGAGAAGCTTTCACCCTATCTCTAAAGAGGTCATAGAATCCCCTCAGGATCAATAAATCTAGCATGAGATTCTGCCATATTATATTTATCTAGAAACAAATTAAGGTGCTTCCACCCTTTCTTGACAAAGACAAAATCATGCACTACATTAACAATTGGAAAGAAAGTACCCTTCTTAGACAATTCCCTCTCATCTATAGTGCCTATCTACCATAAGAGCTTAGCTATCCCTATCTTCAAGGGCACATGGAAAGGTAGAACATGAGGCTTTCCCACAAAAACATATACTCTTATTACAATTGAAACACTATAAGGGATTATATCCCCCCAATTATAAATAACCAGTAGTCCTTGTGCATGGTCCTTATGTCTAACCAATTCCAACAATGCTTGTGGAATTTTGGGGCTATCACCTTTGAAAAGAAACCTAAGCTTTGAAGAAAAGTATCTATCAAATCTCACATAGCTAGCATCTATAGCTTATGAAGTCATATCTACACTCCACAGTTGCACTGGATTCCTCTCTCCATCCCTGGTTATTTCCAGCTCCATACCCTTAGAAAAGAAGGTAAATCCCTTGTACAAGCATACATGCATAAGCAATGAATACCAATAGAATGGTTTGTCCACCTTTTCCCGTGTTATTCCCACTAGACCATTGTGAATTTATTTCGCAAGAAAAGTAGCAAAATCTAGAATAGTGCTTATCCTAAATTGAAGAGTTTGAGCCCTAATAAGGACAATAGAGCCTAGAATTTGATCAACTTCATCTATGCCAAAAATCTTGCAAAGAGAAAAATACAGTGCTTGAGCTCTCAGGTTGAAATGTCTTCTCAACAATGGCTCCGGGGTACTGGTTGTCATTATAGGAAAAGTGCCAATTTTAGTAGCATGCTCTTGTAGTGGCTATGTTCTTAGGTAAATTCTTTGTGCATCATACCTTGCTTGAAGGTCATATATGTCAATAGTTTCATGTATGGCATGGTTAGGATTGAGGTTGAAAACCTCACTAAATAATTTAGGGAAAACCCTAAATTGATTCACTCCAGCATGTTTTTTACCCACCCTATAATTGGATCATATTTCTTTGCCAGGTCCATCAATAAATCACTATCAAAGAAAACTATGGGGACTATTAATTTACGAATATTGAACTCCCATACATTGCTCATAGGAGTGTCAACTTTTCTTTCTAAAAGCCATTTCTTAAACAACTCCAGACCCCCCATGGAAACCTAGGCATCTCTTACCTAATTTTCTTTGTCATAGAAACCCTCTACTATAGCCACTCTCAGTTGTTTTGGAATGAGTTCCCTCCCCTTAGTTATTTCATGTACTGATAAGGGGAATTGTTCAAGAAAATCATCATGCACAAAATGTTTCAAATAATCTATTTGCTCGATGAACTCTTTTCTGGGAGGCATTTTCAATAAAACCCTAGAAAATTTACAATAGCAGATACTTGAAATTTTAAAAGAGTTGTAGAGTATTTACCCACTAAAATTTGCACTTCTACACTATGTGACTTCTTCTACAATTTCACTAGATCGCTAGCTAAAAATTCAGTGCCCCGGCTCTGAGAATTTTGTATGCCCTGATGTTCTTTCTACACCTTGGTAATTCATTAATGGTGAGATCGTGAATTCTTATCATATAATGAAATCGTACAAACACAATCTGCACCATATTTACTCTCAGTAACTATTACCTCCAAATTGCAACCAAGTTTGAATCCCATAAATAGATTTTCACCAGATTGAATGGCTCTGATTTAAAAAGAAACAAGCTTTATGGCTTTTAAAAATAAGGCTACATGTCACAATAGCACTTTCTCACATTATTTAAATTCATTTCATCTTAGAATTGTGAGGAAGTGGCATTCGTTGATCAAGACAAGATCAACAATCAAAACAATTCATATTTGAAAAAAGTCCAGTCAGCTAGACTGACCAATAGGAAACCTCCATATGAGTTTGTGCCTTCTGAAAACATTCCACATCAGTAGATCCCATATCTTCTTGTGAGCAAGTAGGCACACTACATCATTCATTCCATGTGTCATGCTGGCCCATTCTCGCTTTTCTTTTCTAATGAGCATCTTCAAATTGTGGGCTTGTGCCAGTCATTGATCTTCAAAACATCAACAATGGTAATGCTAGGAATCTACAAACCTTACATGATGGGAAAAGTGACGTTACCATGGACACATGTAGGCATGGTGCATTCCCACTTTGTTTAAACTTCACTAAAGTTCTTTATGCAGGAAAGTGCCCTTAATTGATCAAGACAAGATCAATGTTGTGAAACAAATCTTGCACTTTATGCTCGCACCATCCACTTGGGCCAATGAAATGATTTATTTCAATCAAAATGCTCTAACTCACCTAACTATAGCATTAATATTTGAAACTTTCCATGCCTACATCATAAGTGTTTCCAGCTAAGCATGAGTGGTAAACCACAAGGCAAATACCCACTTTTCTTATCTGACTTGAAGCTTCATAATGCAGGATTGCACTAACCATAGATCTTTGAAAGATCTATGGCTGATAAGACTTCACTTCCATTCAGCAGTCAAAGTTCTTCAATGGCACATCTGGCAGTACATGTCAGCAATCATTTTATAGTGTGGCACACTACAGCATACAAATAAAATTACCCGACCCCACCTTGCCACCCATCAAAAACAACTTGCCCACCTTATTTATCTCTTGTGCAACTTCAAATTGTAGGCATGCACTGACCTTTGATCCTTGATAGATCAATGACTATAGAATCAGGTATCCTTATCAACATGTTGGCTAAAGTGATGAATAAAAATCTCCAACCATTCCAACTTGTCTGACACTTCCCATGGAAGACATCTCAATGTCATCCTTGAGAATGGTGGGCCCATCTTGTTAGTCTTTTCCACTTATCCAATTTTTACTTCCTCGCATTATTTATCTGATGAGCATCTCCTTCTTGCAGAAAAGTGCTAGCCCTTTATTCAAATGAAATCAATGGTTGACACTTCTTGGTGATAAAGGCATATCTCTATTGGCAACTTAACCAATGACATCATAGGAAATCCAGAACATGCACAAAAAGAATTGACAAACCTGCAAAAGCTTCTAACAACTTATGACTCCTTTTACAGTTCTCTAAAAACTTAGAAAAGTAAGGGCCATGTGTCACCAAGTTGCATGCCCACATTATTTAAAAACATTGCATCTCAAAATTGTGGGTATGCAATACTCGTTGATCTGAACAAGATCAATGATTATAAAAACTTTGTGTCATCAGAGGTATTTCCCAATAGAATGATTAAGAAATTTGCAAGCCAAGCACGACCACGTAAGCTTTGAAAAAAAATTAAAATGAACTCATGCTTGCGCAAGCCCTTCCTTAGGTTAAATTGTATATCATTAAAAACATTTTTCTAAAAAAAATTTGAGGGTCTTCTAAAATTAGGGCAAATCTAAGGATTTGAAAAACACAAGGAACAAAAACCCTAACTTGCAAGATTTTAAGACTCAAATGATTTTTCACTAAATTTTTCCATAATTTCTACATTGTGAAAAATTAGACCTATAGTATCTTGATACCTTACCATCTTCATTCAATTTATTCCTAAATACCCATTTTGTTCCAAACACATTTTTATCTTTAGGCCGAGGTACAAGAGTCCAGGTTTTGTTGTTCTCTATTTGTTCAATTTCTTAATTCATAGTATCAATCCAACTTTCATTTTCCAATGCATCTTTAACATTTCTAGGTTTAAAATTAGCAAGTAAACATGTACCTTTTTGCTTACTTCTTCTCATAGTACCTTCTATTTTATCTCCAATAATATGATCTAGTGCATGATGCCTTCTGACATACTTAGCTAATACAGGTAGGCATTGACTGCTCAGACTTGGTAGGCATTGACTCAGTAACTTCAAAATGTGACTTAGTTCCTTGTGACTTGGTTTCAACTTCTTGCAACTCGGTGATTGAGGAAGACTCAAGAGTAGAAGTCTACCTATTGATAGATATGTTTGGCAATGTATCAAGATCAATGTAAAAAAATCATTTGTAATCTTCTGGTTCCTTTTTGCTTTCCTCTTCAATCCTTTTTGTAAACTCATGTCAATTCTCACATGTGCACTTTCTATGATTTTATGAGTAGACAAATTCAAACATCAATATGCCTTACTCTTGAAAGAATATACCTTCATCACCTTTCACATCAAATTTGCATTTTCTAGATTCTTTCAACATATAACATTTACTCCCAAATACTTTCAGGTAACTTACATTGGGTTTATAGCCATACCATAACTCATAGGGAGTTTTATATGAGTCCTTCAACTATACTTAGTTTAAGGCATGCACTACAACATTGATAGCTTCCTTCCAGTATTTGATAGCAATGTTCTTTTCAATCATTAGAGTCCTTGCACAATCTAAGGGTTGATACCTATCTTTTGATTCGTCTCTCAATGCAAAAGTTATCGAATTCATTGGAGATGAATTCACCACCTCTTTCTAATCTATTTTAGTCTTTTCCCTATTTCTTTCTCCACTCTTTCCAAATACCATTTAAATTTCTCAAATGCTTCTAACTTCTCTCTTAGATACATAACAATCATCATTTTTGAATAGTCATCAACAAAAAGAACAAAGAATTCTTCTCCACTATAGCTTTCTATTCCAATAGGTCCACATAAATCAATATGCACAATTTTCAAGATATCTTCAGACTTTATAGTTTTTGCTTTTAAAACTAGTCTTTCCCATATTGCCAATTTAACAATTTTTGCATAATCCAACATCTAGTTTCTTCAAACTAGGAATACCTCTCACTTTCCTAAATTTTCTTATTTTCACCATGTTATCAAAATTTATGTGACATAACCTTCTATACCATAACCAATTTTCTTCAACTTGAGCAATAAAACATGAGCAATCACCAAGATCAAGATAAAATAGGTTACCTTTTGTTTGTTTCCCTAATCTAATCAGTTTTCCTTTGTCATCCAATAGTCTTGCCTTTCCATGCATGAATTCCACCATGAATCTAATGTTGATTAGTTGTGCCACACACAAAAGATTATGTTTTAGTCCTTCAACCCAATAGGCATTATCACATACAAGTTCTTTGGTTAATAAGATTTGGCCTTTCCCTTTTATGCAACAAGGTTCATTGTTTCCAAACCTTATACTACCATCATCATAGTCTTCAAAGTGTTCAAACTTATCACTAGTCATATGAAGTGAAAATCCATTATCTATGATCCTTGTGTCATTCTTACTAAAATGAGAGACAAGTTCCATCTTATCTTCGTCATCATCATATTCATCTTTTAAAATAATGTAGAGTATTTCATCTTCACTATTATCAAAATCTTTAGCCATAAAACAAGTCTTCTTACCTTTTTCCTTCAATGATTTGTGATTTTTTAAATCCTTCTTGCCATTGCACTTGTGACTTTTCTTTTCATCCTTGCTTTCTTTATTTGGGCACTTGGTAGCAATATGACCAATTTCTTCACATGAAAAATAGATTAGGAACACTTTACCTTTTTATTTTCCTCTGCCTCTAGAATATTTTCTTGCAAGTAGAGCTTCAACAACTTCAATGATGCAGGAGCATCCAGAGGTATAAGGGAAATCTTGTGTCACCCAAAACAATGTACTTAGACTTAGTTTATGTTTCATGTGTTTTCATTTCTAAATACCCATTTGGGTTAAATAAAGGTTCCAACTCTCATAGTTCCAGTATTAGTGTTTTAGGATAGAGTATTTGAACACCTTGGGATACGTATAAATGCCAAAAAAAAGGAGTATGTAATTGAGCCATCATTTTGGTGAACTAGAAGGTGTAAATTGGTCGGATGATTGTAATTGTAATTTAGAGCATTCCAGAAAAAGAATCAGGTCAAAAGGCCCCACGGTTTGAAAGTTATTTCAATTTTTTGATTTCTAGAGACCTCCTAAGAATGCTTCAAAGTTAGGTTAGGGGCATTAAATGACCTTGAACAGGGCCAAAAAATGGGGATGAGCAAAGCTGGTCCATAGGGCTATAGAGCGCTTCGAGAGCTTTCTAAAAATGTAAATGGTTCATCAATCAGAGCTACAGTTCAAAAGTTATGCCTCCCAGAAGTTTGATTATTGTTTCTAGATTCTTCTAATTTTTTGCCAACTTCTAATGTGACTTCTAGAGCCTTCTATTTGGTCAATGGATGCCGACTAGTACTTTCTAGAATGTATTCCTAATCCTTAACCCTCCAGGGTCTATTTAAGAACATTTCTTGCATTGTAAAATGCAGTTTGGAGTGGAGTTTGAGAGAAGGTACTGGGAGAAGAATTTATGTCCAAATTTATGCTATTGTAAGCCCATAGGGCATGTTTTGGAGTTTGTTTCTTTGCACTAAGTGCACTAGCATATTTTTATAGTTGATAAAATTTTCCCTTTCCTATTGTGTTCGTTTTGTGCTTGGGTCATCTCCCCATCATTCAAGGTCACTATCAAAACTTTCCTCTAATTCTTCTTCACTTTTTGACCAAATGTCCTTTATTTTCTTTCCTTTCTTCTTAAGTGAAAGCTTAGTCTCAAATGCAGATTCAATATTCTTGGAAGCTAGAACATAATTGTCAAAATTATCTAGCTAAAAAGTTGTCAATCTTCTTACTAAGGTATCCAAAGTTATCTTATAATTTGTCTCACACCTTCTTTCTTGAATAGAAAATATTCTAATTGCATAGATAGGAAGCAATGTTCTGAGAACTTTACATACAATAGTTTCTTCCTTAATATCTCCTCCAAAAGCTTGAATTATACTAACACTTGCCTTGTTTCTTTCAACATCTTTGGCAATATTTTCATCTTCTCTCATTCTTAAGTGATCAAAGTGTCCTCTAAGGCTTACTACTTTGGCTCTCCTCACATTTTCATCACCACCATAGATTTCCTTTAGCTTATTCAACATTTCAAAAGTGATTTTTCAATCCTCGATATCATCAAATTCCTCATAGCTAAGAGTAGATGCAATATCTATCATCATGGTGTTATGGTTCTTTTTCTCAACAAAACCTTCAATAGATAATGTACCAGTAGGAGTTGTGTATTCTTCATCAAGGTATTTCAATCCTAAATCACCAATGGATGCTAGATGAAGTATCATGAGTCCTTGCCATGCTGAAAAGTAGTCTCTATTAAGTTTTGGAATTTCTCTCTTGTAAGACATCCTAATATTTAGCTTAGGTCCTTGAAATATTTCTTGCAAGAACCAAAAGCTCTGATACCAATTGTTGGAAATATAGATTGGAGTAACTGAGAGGGGAGGTGAATCACTTATCTCAAAAATATTTTAGATCCCTTAGATGTTAACAATAAAATTGATTGTTGAAATTATTCAGTAAACACATAGAAAATGTTGTAACTCAGTAAAAGTAGTGTGTTTTACTTTTAACTAATCTTAAACATCAATAGTGATTAACTTGCAAGCATTAAAGAAATAACATGAAAACATGAGACACTAGAATTTAATTTGAAAACTCAATATGGGAAAAACCACCAATGTAACTAGTTATTGTTTTGCACTCCTTTGAAGTGAACCCTATTAGGATCCAACCTTGCTTAAGGTTACAAAACACACTATTAAGTGTGACCTTGTTAGAGGATTTAATCACCTTGTTAGGAGTGGCCTTGCAAGAGGTCTTAAAATCATTCAATGGAACTATCACCTTATTAGAGGATTTAAAACTAGCTGTTAAACCAACTCTATTAAGAGATTTTGGAATCACTACTACAATGGTAAGAAAGTAACAATGAAATGACCTAAATGAGATGCAACTGAATTGCTGATTATAGATCTTTATTCTGCTTCATACTAGATCCTTCCTAATGGAATATTACTTTTCTACTCCACAAGGATATTTGACCATCCTTCAAGTTTGCTCACACACTTTTCTTCTTAATTAATCAATACACTTGCATACTCTTTGTCACACTAGAATCTCAACTTGACCTTTCATTTATACCATCTAGATTGTCAAGTCAACTTAATTACAAATTACAATGACCAATAAACATTACCATAGTTAGCTAGAATCAATACTTGAAATAATTAAAATTCATATCCCAAATAAACACAATCCTTTGTTGGCCAACCTTGCTTGGTAAACATTGTCCCTAACGTGATTTCCTGTGTTAACCAATAGAAGCTTGGTTAACACTGCAAACTTGCAAAATCCTTTGGCAATTGAGTGAACTCGGTGAATACTGACTCTAACCAACTTTCCTTTGTTAACCATCAGAACTAAATTAATAGTGCTTTCTACCATAATTTCCTTTGACACTTGAGTGAGCTTAGTAGACACTATCTTCATAAAGTAATCACCAGGAATGCTCAGTAGACAAGAAAATTTGTCTTCCTAACCAAGTGATCTTGGTAAGCATAGACTGACAACTGATATGACATTTGTGTAACATCAAAGACAACACACAATTAGAAAATTGTATCCAACAGTTAAGAGTTAACCAAACTTACATGGATTTCTTTTGGAAACCCTAATGCTCCCCATGTTTTTGTTGAACTAGTTCAATAGTAACTCAATAAGGTCAAGAGCAAGGTTATTCTTGACTACCTTATAAGCCATGTTCGCAGCTTCACATGACACATTGTTCAACCTGCTAGAGCTATATATCTTGTGTGCAATTATGTGAATGCAAAAATTTAGTTCCATGTTTTTCACACTGCTTATTTTCACTCCCCTTCCATCCCATTTGACTAGAGTTTTCTTTTCTACTTCAACCTAACTCAGGGTTTTGGTCATTTTGACTTCTGCTAACATGGGGAAACCAGTGATCCTATGGATCATCTTCTTTTCGATAAAAATTGGTTTCTCCAACCACAACTAACCATTATGCACATGACTAAGGATGTATCTTATCCATTTAATTTGAAAATCTTGTGGCATATGTAGAATATGTGTTAAGCCTTTAGCTTCTAGATGTTGGTGTTCTAGTTTTAATATGAAATTAACACATAGTTTCTCTAGGGTTTCATCTATATCCAAAGTACCAATATCCTAAATTGCACATTTAAAATGAGAATGGATTTCATGACTAAGGGTACCTTTGGTGGAATTTGAGAATGCACTCTTCTTGGATCTAGGATTTCTACAATGGTAGGAGTAAGCTATAAATCTGGTGCTTTCCATTCCACACCTTGAAGCAACATGTTTGAACCTCTTTTTTCTTTGGTGTTGGTAGCTTCCATCTCTACTTGTTAGGTTTCGAAAATATTTCATCAATTTTCTCAAATCACTTGAATGCTAAAAATTTTCTTTGCATAAATAGCTCTTAAAAATTTGTGGTGAGAAATGACTTTGATTTCACTCTTTTTATCAAATCTTTCAATAAATTCCTAATATTAATTTTAGATAAAATTGACTAACTATCATCCACTTCACTTGCATTGAATGCTCAACAGAGTCTTTCATGACTTGGTAGCCATAGGAAACTTTAGTTACTCCCGACCTTGTTTGGTAGAGTCTACAACCTAACCTTTCTTGGTAAGACAGTAACTCAGCTTCACTCAGTAATGATTGGCATCATTTACTTGGTGATCCCTTTGCATCTTTGAATGCTAGTTTGGGTCTTCCGTCCTATTATTTGTAACTAATATTAGGTATCTTCTTCAGTATCCTAGTTCAAGTTCTCCTTTGAGAAATCAAGTGAAAATTGTGGAGTCACCTAGTTCTTGAGTGACTTGTTCATCATTACTTGGACTTGCATTCTCGATAAACTTTGGAGCCCATTGTCGTCTCATCTATTTTCCTATGTTATCATCTTTTTCCTTCTTTTCATCTTTAATTCTTCTAGTATTTATATAGTTCTTGGAAAGATGACCAAGATCTACTAAAATGAAACATCTTTTGGTAGTATCCCTTTATATCAAGTGATGTTTCTCATAATTCATTCTAATGTGTCCAAATTCTCCATACTAATGACATATGTGCCAAGTTTTATAGTCCCAACCAAATATAGCTTTTGCATTTTGTCCTGTTTGATTCAATATCTTATTTTTTCATTCTACTTACTTGTGTCCATGCTTCTTACATTTGTGACATCTGCCTTCAAATCTTGGTTTTTATTTGCATTCATTAGCTCTATGACCATGCTAATTATGATTGCAGCATTTTCCATTGAATTTTTCTTTCCCATTGCTTGAATATTTGTTTGATGTGTGACCTATCTTACCACAGTGACTACAAGTAGGTTTTTGATTCCTTTAAGTTCCTTTCTTGGATGATTCACCTTCTTCTATATATCTAATTCCTAATTTTCCTTTTATTTGTAATGACTTTTCCCATTCAACTAATTCATGTCTTCTTGAGATTTCATCATTGTTTTATTGGTTTTCCTTTCAATGTTTAGATCATTTTTTAAAATTTCATTCTCTAATTTCTTCATTTGCATTGGTGAGTTGATCAATGAAGTCTTCTTGCTAATGGGATAGCTGTTGAATTTCATTTTTCTTTCCTTCTATCACTTTTTTTATCTTGTTTTTCTATTCTATGACTTTAGACAATCTTACTGACTTAATTCCTTTCTCTCTTCTTATTTTTCTTACTTCATCTTGTAGAGTACTATTATTTTCCAATAGTTCTTTTATTTCCTCATCAGCTTCATCTAAATCGCTTGAATGGATGTCTTCAATTCTTTCTTCAATGTAGAGTGGATCATTCATTTGGATTGTAAGATCTTTTCTTCTTCTCAGGGATTGAGAGATTTTCTCTTTCACTTTCTTGAGTTGTCCAAAGGTCAATTCCAAATCTAGCTTCTCATTGTCAATAGCTTTTTCAAGTCTGAATACCTTCATTGCCTTTGATATTTGCTCAAGATGTTAAAATTTAATCTAAGAACCACAAAGCTTTGATATGAATTATTGGAAATATTATGATAGGCTAAGTTACTGAGAGGGGATAGGTGAATTAGTAAGCAATACAACTTTATCCTTGATTAGCAATTAATCCTTTATGTATATTCTGATCTAATTGCATGCATGAGAAACTAAACAAATGAAAGAAATTTAACACACAAGATTTGGTGACCCAGAAACCTTCCAAATAGGAAGTAAAAATGGGGTGGGGATGATACCCACAAGCTTTAGTACTGGAATATAAAGTTGGATTATTAAGGCTTACAATGATCACTTCTGATGATCTTCCCTGTTAGGAGCAATAAGGACTGCTATGTCCACCTTGCATAAGGATTTAAAAACATACAATGAAGTACGCAATTAGTAAAGAGATTTGCATCAAACTATTAGGTCTACTTTGTTAAAGTATTTGATTGATTCATTTGTTCAGATGAAGTAGTAGCCGATCTTTGATCTATAGCTAGCTTATGTTGGAATTTACAAGTGAGAAGATTTACTTCTAAGAGGTGGGGTGAATCAGAGGTAACTAACATTAACCTTTTCAAAACCTTTTAACTAATAACATTCACATGCATCTAATTCATCTAACAAACATAGAAGTAAAGACATCCATGAAAACATATAACACAAGAATTTGGTAACCCAAAAACCCTCCAAAGTGAGAAGGTAAAACTAGGGTGGGGATGACACCCACAAAGTATCACTGCAACAATATGTAATTGTTTAAGCTTACAAAGTTTGACCACTTCCAATGGTCTACCTTGTGAAATGCTTATCCTATTAAAGACTTTACACCCTATTAAAAGTGACCTAGTTAAAAGATTTACAAATATTCACTTGGAATGATACCCTGTTAAAGGATTTACAGTCTTGTTGAGGATCTACAATATGACTACTAAACCAAAATAGCTGCTAAGACAACCTATCAACATAGGATTTTCATTATTACAATACAATGGTTAGAAATTATAGTAGAATGTCTTGACTTGATGACTTGCAATCTCCAATTATTGATTCTAGATCCTTGTTCTGATCTATCTATTATGATCCTTTCTTGATCTAATATGACTCTCCTCAAAACTTTGATACTCTGTTCTTGATCAACTAAATTTTGCAATATTGTTTAGCTCTTTCTAAGTCTTAAAACACCCCTCTAAACTTCACTATAATTCAACCATACACATCTCGCACCTACACATACAATGGGGTTTCATCCTCCTTTTAAAGGCTTCAAAGACTTAGGGTTAGGTATGAATCTATGATCAATATTCATTCTTCTTTTTTTTATCAATTCATTCACTTTTTCTAATGGTTGAATGCCTTCTCCAATTTTCCTTTTGGCTACATGTTGATGACATAATAAATGAAAAAGATTCAATCTTCTCTTCAAGATCCTTTGAGATTCATCCTAAGTCAACTCCAAAAATGATTTATGTTTGAGCTTGTGAAGGCACAAGCTCATATGTTGATTCTATGTTACTTAACACTTACTAGTTGCTGATGCTCGGCAGTATATGAATTCTATCTCACTCAGCTCCTATAGTAATTCTATTTCACTCAGCATCTATACTTTGCTTGGCATCTATATTGACTCGACATCACTTTTCACTTGGCATTGAACTTCACTTAGCACCTAAAGTTCACTTGGCATCTATTGAATTTATGGCTCAGCACACACTGTAGCTCAGCATTTGTATTACACTCAGCATCAACTTGAGAATTCATTAAGTGTGTTGACACTCAAGTTTTAAAATCAATCTGAGACCAACAATCTCCCCCTTTGACATGAGTGAGAGAAACACTTAACTAAACATTATGGATCTCATCTCTATAAGTATAATACACTTTCTATTCAGCTTGTGTACAAAAATCCAAAAAACTTGTTCATAAATTTCTAAAAGACTATATACCTCAAAAATTTGTAACTCCCCCTGAGCTAATGTGTCATTCCTATAACCAAAATTCCACTTAACCTAAATTTGTCTCATGTTGGTTCCATTCTCTATCTTATCATTCCTTTGCCTCTATTTTTGTGTACCCTATTTCTGCTTGTATTCCCCTTTGTTTCCGCTCCCCCTTTCATACATCTCCTTGCAGTACTCCTTATTTCTCATCAAAAATTCAAAATTTTATATCTCCCCCTTTGGGTATATCACCCTCATATCTACATAATGTATTACTCCCTCATTCTAATTATCTCTTATCTTTATCTCATAATTCCCCAAAATAGTATATCTCCCCCTTTTTGACACTTATGTCAAAGGGTCCTAAGAATGAATAGAATATTTAGCCAAAAATGTCTTATTTACCTCCATTATCATCTTTAGAGAAGCATCCCAATTGTCCAATGCTATTTCTAGTGCTTTGAGCTGGATGGTTGTCTCTACTACAAGATGTACTAGGCCTTCTAAAGTAGAAAGATTAGGCTCTTTCTTCAAAACATTTTATGCATAGGCCACTTCCTTATGTAGTACTTCTAGGTGTGAGGTAATACCTGATTGAATTTGTATCAATTTGGCCTTGAAATTGGCCTCTTCTACTATTAGTATAGCTAACTCCTTTTGGGTGTGAAGCATTGTCACAAAATGCTTCTCACTTTGAGATGGATCTTTGGGTAGTTGTGTGCTAGAAATTTTAAGATCCTTTCCAAGCTCATTATTCTCTAACTAGTTTCTTGTGTGAAGTATGATGAGTCACACAATTTGGAGTAGAATGAGAATATGTTCCCAAGTATTGTTTTAACCTTTGTAATTTTCTTGGCTAGTTCCACTTGTAATAGTGTTATCTCACTAGATATTTTATCATTTACTTTCATTTGAAACTTCTTTCTAGACCATTCTAATAATTTAACATTAGTATCAAGGTCTTTAGTTTGTACCTAGTCCACTATGTTGGATAGTTGCTCCATGATGGGCTTTGTTTCATTAGGTATAGGAAAGCTAAATGAATCAAGGAATATGTCTTTGATCTCTATTAATGCTTACCTCTATCTATACTCATTTTTGAGTATCTCCTACTTCTTCCTTCTCTCTAGTTCCTCTTGCACTTCATTTATCTATGCTACATTCATTGTCATGGAGTCATAACTTGGTATGAATCTTTCCTCATCAAGTGAAGGGTATCCATAGTGAAATAACCTTGCTACCTTAGTGGAAATTGAGCCTAGTACTGAGATTTGTAGTGGTAATACATTAGACCATGGCTTCTTGGTAGGAGTCCCTGAAGTAGGCAAGTTTACTAGAGTTTTTATTGCCTCTTGTTCTCTTTACTTGGGGTATTTCTCCTCTTCCTTCTCTTCTTCTCTACTTCCATGATCAATAAAAATAATTTGAGGAGGTTCACCTTGGATTTGTGTTATAGGAACATCTTGTCTTGTTTGTTCCTTTTCTGGCTCCTCGGTAGTTGCTATTACTTTCACTGTAAAATCAACCTTAGCATTTGTGTCCAGTGTTGCTTGCTCTTTTGGTTGATCTTTTGTATTTTTGGGAGGTTTTGAAGGTGGTTCTTATGTGTTCACCTTCTCCTTTGTCATTTCTACTATAGATTTCTACAATTCTTCTACACTCACCAAAACAGGATTTGTACACAATTGTGATTGCAATGTGGTTTGGTGAAGGATCTTTTTGAGATCCTCTATAATTAATGGATTGATGTTCTAACCTATGGTGTTAGGAACATCCTTGACACTCACAATTTTTGTAGGTGCTATATGTGGTGGACTTGGTGGTGGCATTTGGCAGTCTTGGACACTCTGCTCTTTAGTTGTTGCCTCTTCACCTTTCTATGTCTTCTCCACTATTTCCTCTTCTTTTTCTTTCTCCCCTTCTTCCTCTTTTTCATTCTCCTCTTCTTCCTCATCATTTTTTCCCTCAAAGGGCTCTTCCTACCCTTCTTTTACTATTGTCAACCCGTAAATTAATTTCCACATTTGTTCATATTTTTACACAACATCTTCAATTTGATTTTGTAGAATACTAAAGGCTCTATATTTGGGTGCAAATTTTCTCCCGTGTTTCTTGCTAGCCTTATTTATTTGACATTTTGTAAGGTCTAGCATCACATGATCCAATGTATAATCCCTTATTTATTTTTCCATATTAAGGCAGTAATGCCATTTATTTTCTACAATGGAGCTTAAGCTCCTTAGGCATAGAACTATTTAGTTCAAGTGGGGTAGTCTTGAACTTAGCTGTCATAGTGTAGATAGATTCTTCGACTATGTTTTATTCTTCTCTTGAAAATTTATTAAAATCAATGGTCTTTAAACTAGTTAGATCTACATTATCTCTAATATTATTACAAACATTTTCCAATTTAGACTTGGTAGAATGCCTTACCAATTTGAATTGATCATTATTGGACTTTGTCTTTTCTTCATCTAATTCTGGGGTTGCAACATTTTTTCTTTTTTTCTTTTTTTCTATAGGCCCTCCTTGCTCTATGGCCTTCTTCTTCCCTTGTTCTTTTTTGACTTGTGTAGTTGCCCTAGTGTCTACCCTTGTAGTTGGCTTGGTTGGGCTTGGCTTTGTTTCTTTGTTCTTCCCCTTTGGTAGTGCAACTAGTTGTTTTTGTGCCTTTCTTTTCTTTGGTTCAGCCTTGGGTGGTTCTTGCTTAGTACCTTCCTCTTCTTCTTCATCCTCCCCCATTCCTTGTGTCAAAGCAAGTATCTCTTTTCCTTTTTGTTCTTCACCATCTTTTTCTTATTCAACTTCTTCTCCTTCTTCTACAGTGCCCTCACCAAATTTGGCTTTTGACATCTTTACAAGTTTATCTTTCTTCTTTAGTGTGGAGGCAATCCTTAACTACATATCTAACTTTGATCTAACGACATCATAGGTTCCAAAATGTGGTGCACTTTTTTCCACTTCCTCAGCTAGTAGTGCAATTATAGTTGTTGATGCATCATCTATATTTATTTCATAGCCAAGAGGTCTTAGCCATCTAACTCTTGGTGTAGCTTCTTGTATATAAGTATAATCGATATCTACAATAAAGTATACATCATTTACATGCTTTTCTACCAATGAAATTGGTGTTCTTAGCCTTTTCTTCATTTTTTTCTTGAAGTCTTCAAACTAGCTAGTCATAAGGTTCTCAAAATTAACTCCCATTTGTTCTATATATTCATTAATTTGAGCTATGATAGACCTATTTGATTTCCACACAACTTTGTCAAAAGAAGGAAATTCATTTTGCACATAAAATAATATACAAATCAAATAGCACCAAACTTGCATTGGGCTCCATTGGTTCTCCTTATTACTGCTAAATTCTCATTAATTTGTTGTAGTTGTAGTTCTGCAAGATCATAAGTATGATCTTTTTTCACTAATTTATAACCCACATCCACTATAATGCAAGGTACACTGTTAAGTCTACTAGGTTGGTAGAATTTATGTGCAATAATTCTAACAAGAAAGTCAACAAGTGGGTCTTGAATGGTGTCTATTTTCATTCCTCTCTGTTGAGATAATGGGTGTTGCACACATTGCATAATATTGTTATTTTATTATTTTATTTTTTATTATGTAATGTTGTACCTAGATGGACGTGCAACATGTAAAGATTCCCATGGAATATTCTTGATGAGTTGTATTGTAACATTGTGATAATATTTGATGTAATTATTTAATATTGGGGTAAAAGAATTAAATGTGGGGTCAGTGGGTTAGGTAGCACATGGTTTTAGCACATAGTTTATGTAATACCACTTGGTGGTTTTTTGAGACTTGCTACTATATAAGCAGCCACAAGGGTAGTTGTTGTGAGAGAGTGAGAGTGACAAGGAGAAGACAAAAGGCAAGAGTCGAGTGGGACAAGGCTTGACGGGTTAGCCAAGGGAGCATTTGTGAAGGTTGAAAGCATGGCATGGGATGTGTGGATTCATGCTTGTTCACATAGTTTGCTCGGTTGTGGCTATGGCCATGAAGGCTTCCATGGTTGTATGGAAATTGTATTTTTTGCTGAATAATACATGATGATGGACACTTTTGGAGGCTGGGTTTTTTCCCTCAATGAGGGTTTCCCAGGGTATATCTTGTGTCACATTTTGGGGGTATGTTGTCTATTCTCTTGCATGTGGATTTTAATTCCGTATTTATTTTAGATCTATTATGGGTTATGTGGAAAAAGTTATATTCTTTATTGCCAAGTTTCCTCACACTCTCTTGTTCCACTTGGCACTAGTGTTCTTCTCAATTGCTTCCTTAGAATCACTGCTAAAGGTCTTTGGCCGATCTAGGGTTGGGTACCTTGTCACTCTATGTACAATTATCTTTGTGATTTTTACTGGACCATCCTCCAACCATAAAATTCCATCATGTATTCTGCTAAACACTAGCCTGATCCATTTAGTTTTGAAAACTGTGGGGAATTCTAGGGCACGCGTCAAACTTTTCTTTTCAACAATCTGATACTCTTCTTCAAATTTCCATTTTCACACAATCTCTCATATGCCTCTCTCATCTCCATGTCTCCTATGGCTCCAATCTTGCAATTGTAACATCTTCTAAAATCTTGAACCATAACTACCTTAGGTGGTATGACAAATAGGGCTCCAACTAGGTCATTTTTATATGCCACTTTAGGGATTGACCAAAAATTAGGTTTTTTAACTTCATTGGATACTAGTTGAACCTCTAATGGCTCTTTCTCCAATGTTTTCCTACAACTAGAAACCATTTGTACGATCTAGGGTTTGAACATGAATAAAGTATGAAACTATGTAACTTGACAAAGATGTAAATACCTTGAATTTGATGAAACCGTGCTAAATTGTTGTTGAATTTAGATCAAATGCTAGATTCTATACTTTTTGGTTGTTCTATGCTATTCTTTATCTTTTCTCTTTGATTGTGATGAAGAAAAATGATTTAAAACATGATAATATACCATATTTTCATTGCATTTAATGCTTAGCACATTTATAACTATCCACTTGGCTTCTTAAGTATTTCTACATTACTTAGCTTCCATTGGCCTTTCATCACTCGACATCCACAAAAGTATTCTTCACACAGCTACCACCAAAATTTCCCTTCACTTGGCTTTTACTACCAACTTGGCTACAACTAATCATTCATTTTTTATTGTCTTTCGCAATCAACTTAGCAAGTATTGAAATTTTACTCGACATCTGAGGGCAACTCGACAATACTTGTGAAATCTTGAAATTTTAACTTTTCATCTTTAATCATGTTATTTTCTACTTTTTACTACTTTCTTATTTAGGAATTGATGTATGATAAAGCTTTGTAAATTAATTCCACATGCCTTCTCTTTGCTTAGTTTGATGAAGTGTGACCACTTGACCTTTTTGGTGAAGTGATCCCTTCATTTTCTATGCTACTCCCACCTTTCTTCTTCCATGTCTTATTCATTTCTCCTTTGATGTGTTCATCATCAACCTTCTCTTTTCCATTGTCAAACTTTGAATTGGGTGCCTTTGACATTTTTGGGAAATTCCTACTAATATGACCAATCTTCAAGAAACTAAAACATGTGGTTTGACTTGACCATCTATTGTAGTTTCCTCTAAAATGTGTTCGTATGCAATTTTCAAGAATGTGTCTATTCCTGATAGTAATGATAGCTATAGCTAGTGTTATAATCCCAATTATAATGATGTCCATGATTATTTCCTCTTGTTGGCTGATTAGGTGTCCACATAGGCTTTGATCTATGCTCAAAAGCTCTCTATCCATACTTCTTGCAATTGTAGTAGTGACCTTCAAATCTTGGTGTTTTGATAGTCCCAGTCCTATAGTTATATGCTTGATGTCCTTGCTTTTTCCACTTATGATAGTAACCCATGTTCTTAGGTTTTTCATGGTGATGGGCATTCTTGTTTCTATGTACATTAGAGGTATGTGCTATTTTTACCAAAGAAATGACTTCTTTCTTCTATAGTCTTGGATGACTCTCCTTGTTCAGTGCTGGAGTATCCTAGTCCTGAAGTATCATTGCTAGCCCTCAGTGATTTTAGTAGATACTCAAAGTACTTGACAGTCTCATTAGGTTTGTTGAAGCTCTCTGAAATCTCCTTGTCTCTTTTTAGGTCATTTTGTAGTTGTTCATTCTACATCTTTAGTGTAGAGCTCTCAATGTCCTTGACATTTAGTTCATGATGGGCATTCATCATCTGGTTAAGGGTGTCTAGCTACATGTTTGTGATTCATGCAAGTTCAATTGAATTTTCTTCCAGTCTATTAGCAAAATTTCTCTTGTCTTCTTCAATCATAACCTTATCTTCAATGGCTCTTTTCTTCTATTCAGTCACCTCACAGAGCATCATGGCTTGTGATTCTTGTTCAATCTTGAGTGTTCTAATTTCTTGTACTTGGGCTCTATTTTTCTCCATCAAGTCTGCCATTACTACATCAAATTCTTTGGAATCTCCATTTGAAAATAATTTTGAGGTGTTAATCTCCTTGTATTATGTATCATTTTTAGCTATGGTAATGTCTCTCCTTCTCTTTAAGGATTTTTTTAGTTCTTCTATTGGTTCTTCCAAAGTGTGTAGAGAAACTTGTATATCAATTGCCCAATTCTCTATGATCTCCCCAAGTTTGTAGAATTCCATTTCCAGATCTTTTCTCTAAGCTATAAGGCTCCTTCTTGAGAGAATCTAGCTCTGATACCAATTGTTGGAATTTACAAGTAGGAAGACTTACTTCTAAGAGGGCGGGTGAATTAGAAGTAATTAAATTTAACCTTTTAACTAATATCATTCACATGCATCTAATTCATTTAATAAACATGAAAGTAAATACATACATGAAAACATATAACACAAGAATTTAGTAACCCATAAACCCTCCAAAATGAGAAGGCAAAATTGGGGTGGGGATGACACCCACAAAGTATCACTGCAGAAATATGTAATTGTTTAAAGTTACAAATTTTAACCACTTCCAATGGTCTACCCTATAAAAGACCTATCCTACTAAAGACTTTACACCTTGTTAAAAGTGACCCGGTTAAGGATTTACAAACATTCACTTGGAATGTTACCCTATTAAAGGATTTAAAATCCTATTAAGGATGTATAATATGGCTAATAAACCAAAATAGTTGCTAAGCCAACCTATCAACATAGGATGCTCATTCTTACAATGCAATGGTTAGAAAGCATAGTAGAATGTCTTGACCTGATGACTTGCAATCTCCAATAGCTAATTCTAGATCATTGTTCTGCTCTATCTATTTTGATCATTGCTTGATCTAATATGACTCTCCTCAAAACTCTAAAACTCTATTCTTGATCAACTAAATTCTGCAATGTTGTTCAACTCTTCCTAAGTCTTAAAACACCCCTTTGAAATTCACTATAATTCACCCATACACTTCTTACACATGCACATACAATGGGGTTTCATCCTACTTTTAAAGGCTTTGAAGATTTAGGGTTAGGTATGAATCTACAATCAACATTCATTCTTCTTTTTTTGCCCATTTCATTCACTTTTCCTATTGGTTTCATGCCTTCTCCATTTTTCTTATTGGCTGCATGTTGATTACAGAGGAAATGAAAAATATTAGATCTTATCTTCAAGATCCTTCAAGATTAATCCTAATTCATCTCCAAAAATTGTTTATATCTGAGTTTGTGAAGGCACAAACTCATATGTTGATTCTATGTTACTCGACACTTACTAGTTGCTGATGCTTGACACATATAGGAATTATGTCTCACTCAACTCCTATAGTAATTCTATTTCACTCAGCAGCTATACTTTTCTTGGCACCTATAGTGACTTAGCATCACTTTTAACTTGGCACTTGAACTTTGCTTAGCACCTGAAGTTCACTTGACATATATTGAATTTTTGGCTCGACACACACTATAGCTTGGCATATGTATTATACTTAGCATCAACTTGAGAATTTTTTAAGTGTTTTGACAGTCAATTGTCAAAACCAATCTAACACCAATAACTTATACTACTATAGCCTTTTTAATTCACTCTTTTGTTCTTCTCTGATGATTACATTACTTCTCTTCAATTTTATTGGAGGTGATAAAATACATTACATATATACGAATCCAATTAGACAATTACAAAGTTGGCAACAATACAAGTTTACGCAAATATTTCAAAGTAGGCCAAAGTGTAGAAGCTTAGGTTTTGAAGACTAACTTGGTGAGGTTTTGATACTTGACATCCACTATCAATGCTCAATATCATCATGCACTTGTTAGATGTAGAATCTTAGTCCATACTGATCACTTCCAAGTAGTCTTGAACTTGGTCTATGGTAGTGACTTAGTGAATACCATGAAACTCAACATATAAATTGAATCACTTGATTCACACTTTATAGCTTGGTCAAAGCTATCACCTCGAGCTCGGCATAGACTAGGTCACTTGATTAACACTAAGTAGCTTGGTTAACACTAGACTCACATCACATCAACTACAAACTCATTAAGCACTGCACAACTTGATTTGCATTGGTAAACGCAACATACACTGAGATGCTTGATTTAAACTACTGATCATCACCATAGTAGTGACTACTCGGTGCAAATTAAATTCTATCCAGAGGACTCAGTAGCAGCTGTAGAACTTGGTAACAACTAAAATGCTTGGTTGACATTGTTAACTATAAAATATGTTTGGTGTGAACTTAAAATATGAATAAGTGTATGTCAGTAATAAAAAACATGATTGGAATGTCAAAAATGCTAACTTGAGATCTATCTAATACACTTTGAATTATTTATGTGCTACATAGGCTAAGAATAACCTTACTGATTCTATTCTTTTCACATGAGCATAGGTTTTTTCATAGTCTATTCCTTTTTGCTATGAGTAACCTTTACATACCAATATTTTTTTGTTCCTTATAGCTTCACCTTGTTCATTCATATTGTTCCTGAATACCCATTTTTTTCCCTATCACATTCTTGTTTGTTGATCTAGGAACTAATTCCCATGTCTCATTCTTCACTATCCAATCAAATTCTTCTTGCTTGGTTCCAATAGTCATCTTTACATTCCTTATCTATATTTTGTTCTACTTGAGATATATATATTAGACATAGTTCTTTATTGATTCTATTCTTGTCATCAAACCTTTATTTTTGGTTCTAATGAGCTACTTGGGTGGATGATTCTTCGTCATATTCTTACTTGAAGTAGGAGTTGCTATCTCAACTCTTAGCTCTTTTGAAGGTTTCAATATTTTTTCCTTCCTTCACTCTCCTTCATTTTGTAAATCATTCTTAGTCTCAAAGAATACTTCATCATTTTGTCTAACAATTCTAGAATTATCCTCTTCTTTACAATCATCAATAATAGTTACCAAAGTTGTCTATTCTAATACTTCCTTTTCTTTAACCATTTCAATCTCATTATCTTTATCACAATCATTCAAGAATATTTCCATACTTTCTTTATATTCTTTATATTCATCAAAAAGTGAACTCTTCGTAATTTTTCTTACTCTCTTAGGGCATGTAGATGAAAAATGACAAAACTCATTACATGTCCAACAAGAATAATTTTCCATACCTTCTTGTTCTCTTTTCATAAGAAGATCAATACCTTCCTTGGCCTTCATGTCTTCTTCAAATCTTGGTCTTTCTATACTTGTGCATCTACTCTTTTGTATGCAAAAAAAGGATTCTGGATTTGAAAACTCAATGCTTCTATCTCCATACAAATCTTATTACTTCTATGTCAAAATTTCCACTATCTGACTTAGGACTATATTTTCTTTCCATGATCTCCCAAAATTGTTAAAATTTATCTTCAAGGACCTAATGCTCTGATACCAATTGTTAGAAACAATAGTCTACCAAGATAGCTAAGAGGGAGGGGGGTGAATCAACTATCCAATTATTATATTTATCGACCTTAATTGATCTTAACCATTCAATCAAAGTAAACAAAAACCATAAAAGGATGCACATACAAAATTACACCATATTTGTTAACTAGTGAAACCCTTGATCAAAGGGAAAACCACAATGGTAATGATGTCCACAAAGATATATTGATATATATACTCATTAATAGAGGATGGACCATGTTAGGAGTCTATAAACACATTTAGTACATAAGAGTCCTTGTTAGGATTCTTTGGATCCCAACTAGAAGATTCTAACCTTGTTAGGAGTTCGAGAAGACAGAAGGACCTACTATCCAAATAGCTTTTGGGGCAAGACCACTGAACTCACTATTTAACTGATCTATCAAATATTCCTTGTAGAATAATTGTCTATACTATGCTCTAACCTCTTTCCTTTATTTAGTCAACTGGACCAATACTTGTTAGACCTTGTAGACTAGGTCATAGACATCAAATTCAAATATCAAACATTAGATCTTGGAATAGAACATCGATAATGAAGTTCTCTCCAACTTTGCTCCAGTTTGCTTATCTTCGTATTCCACTCTACATGCTTCTTGCAATAATTATTTCATTTGATGCATAAAAAATAAAAATTTCCTTCCTTTATATGGAATCCATAAAAAAAATTCCCTGAGTCAACTATTACACCTTCTCAATTAATTATAATAGGACCTCATTAAGAACATGTTACACTTAGCAATATAACATTAATCTTTCACCTTGTAACTTGAATAACTTTTCCTACATATAATATCATGACAAGAAATCCAATCCAAGCCATCTCCAACATGTCTCTTACATGTCTTCAACCTTTCTTTTTAGAATATCAATTTTTCTAAGAGATATAACAAGTTTACCAGAACATGCTTATGTAAACTCTATCTTAGAATAGTCTTCACAAAAACTTGTATAACTACATCTTGACTTATTATTTTAATCTTATACTTATAAGGTTAGATTCATATACTAAACACTTAATAGTATCTCCCTTTAACCTTTCTTAGCTAATATTCTCAATGATATGTCTATACCAACTTGATCTTTCCACTATTCTTATGTAAGATACCATAGAAAACTGCTCTACTGACATTAATGATAAACATAATCATAAATGTTACATATCTTCATGATAATGATCTAATCATGTTTCTACAATACTCCCCCATAGAAGTATCATAAACATTGATGCTTCCATCCAGAAGATGAGAACATTATATAGTAAAATGAGAAAATCAAAGCTAGTGTATGTACAATTAGAGCCTCGTGTGGGAAAATTGATGATGTAACTATGGTAAGAAAGGCACTCAGAACCCTTCTTCCAATTTATACAATTAAAGTGTCTACTATTTAAGAGATGGGACATGATCCTAAGACTAATATAACCTTTGATGCACTAGTGGAAAGGTTGACTTCTTTTGAGTTAAATAATTTTGATAATTATGTTCCTAATGCTTGTAACCTTGAGTCTGCATTCCAAGACAAGCTATCACTGAAGAAGAAAGATAAAATTTCTAGAAGATAGAAGTATTCTAGTGAAGAGGAAGATGGTTTTGATGATGATCTTGAAGTCATTGATTTCCAAAGGAAAAAGGAAAGTACAAAGGAAAAATTACTTTGATCTGCTTTACTTGTGAAGAAGTTGGTCACATTGCTGCATGGAGTCCAAATAGAGAAATCAATGAAGAAAATAAATATGAAAAATACAAAGGAAAGAAAGGTTTCAAAATCTACAAGGACAAAGATGATAAATCTTGTTACCTTGCTGAAGATTCTGATAGTAGTGAAGAAGATGAAATGGTTTACATTATTTTTAAAGATGAAGAAGATGGAGAGAATGATTAGGTGGCCCTTATCTCACTATTTGTAAGAATAATACATGGATTATAAATAATGGTTGTTCTCACCACATGACTAGTCATAAGTCTAAATTTGAGTACTTGGAATAGTATGATGGTGGGAGTGTCAGATTTGGAAATGGTAAACCATGTTATCTAAAGGGAAAAGGTTGTATTGCACTAACCAATGATTTTAGATGTTAGAATGATTATTGGTTGAAAGTGTTGGTTTGATTTTTTCCATAGTAACTTTTCTTAAAATCTTGGTATAAAAAATCAAATGTGAGTCCTTTTATTTGATCCTAGGATTTTAGGTTTTGGTCTTGTATTTTTTATACCCTTTAAAATCTGTGTGAAACCCTAGGTCTTTTCTTTTTGAAAACTCGTGTCCCACTATTGGATCTTGTTTGGATCCATAGATTTCACTTGCTCATTATAAAAATTTGCAAGGCTCATTACTATAGCAATATAGCAACTATTAGAAAACTCTATTATGGTATTGAAAAATAAGGTCTGACACTAGAGAAGTGTATCAATTTGTCAGTAGTAGAAAGGATGCATGTGGAGAAATTCACAAGTGGTGTCATCGGGACTCAAGTTTTTTTGACTAGTCACTATGTCACAATCGGAAAATATATGCACCCTATCGCTAGCGACATAGTGAGTGCTTAGAATATAAAGAAAGTGGAAACCTTTTAAAGTTGATGGTGACCACAGAATTCCCATACAATTTCATAAATGAAGATGATCATTTTTTTGACAGTAGTATTAATTGGTAAAATTTTAGTTAATGTGTTAAATTTTCTCTATAACCAAAATTTAGTTCTCACCAGAGGTCACTATGTTGCAACTGAGAAAGTCATCAATTTTCTAGTAGTGACATAGCAAGTTCTTGGATATTCCAAAAGATGGCATTCTTTTAAAATGGGTGGTGATTTTGAGGGTCCCAAGGAAGATATCTTGCAAACTATGCCTTTATTTTTGTGGCAGTCATGTCATTTATGGTTATTCTATTTTAATTTTTCTTGGCACCAATTTTTCATGGATCACAAGAAATCGCTATGTCGCTACAAAAAAGTTAATGACTTCAGCCGGTAGCAATGTAGCAAATGGTTGGAATAACTAATGTAATAACAATTTCAAAAGGTGGACCCCAAATGAGTGATTCATCAGAAATGAGCTGGGTAGATCCAATGACATGGTGGCATCCTACTAATCATTTATATGTCCAAAGTTCTAAATCCATCAGAGGTTGCTATGTCACTATCAAAAAGTTAATGACTTTTGCTAGTAGCGATGTAGTGACCTGCCTAAAAAGTAACAAACATGACAAGGTCAAGGAGGTGTGATGTCATTAGGGATTAACATAATACATATGTGCCAGCATGTTAAACTAACTAAGCATCACCAAGAAATGTGGACCCATTTCCAAGTCAAGAGCCAAGTAAAGAATTTTGATCGTTCAATCGAGTTGAGATCAACGATATTCACTAACTTGCTATGGTGAGTTGCTCAAAGATTATGTATAGCGATATAGCGAGTAAGGTAGGTAAAGATGGGGACCACCATGATCATATTGTGTAATGCATTGAAGGTTCTCCATTCAAAAAAAGGGAAATCAATGATGATTGCCAACTTGCTATAGAAATGTGCTCACCTTTTGTGTATAGTGAGGTAGTGATTTAGTGACATGTGTCCTCGAAGAAAATTGGGCCTAGTTCAAAGTGCCAATAGTGAAGGAAGGGTACAAGTGGAAGTATTTCATTGGTTTGACTATTAGCATGTTGAGGAGAAAGATGAGTCGGTCCTGTTTCCATCCTTGGATTGTAGGATTTTTCAAGGATTGACGGTGCATATTTAAAAAGAAAGGTGATGCCACTCTGTTTTCCTATTCTATAAATTTATGATGAATTAAAGCTTCGTGTGTGAGAAAAATAGAGTATGATACACAAGATTTCATTAGTTCCAGTATCATGCCAACAAAGATTTCATGTTTTCTAAGAAAAAGAGCCTACTGATAATATAGTGTTAAGCCTAGCAAAAACATGAAGCAATATCCCGTCTGCTCATGAGCTATTGTAGAGATTCAGAGAAGAACAAGTTTGATAAATAAAGTAAGTATCTATGTTATAACCTCTGTAGCATTCCAAGTCTTGTGAATTATAGTCAAGATTCCTCCTAAGAAAACATTTTATGGGAAAGTAAATTATATGGATAGAAATGTTCATGACAATTTGCTAGAATTACTCCCAGAGTCCACCATCAAAACTACCCAAGTTAAGAAGTTAATTTCCTTAAACCCTAGGCTTAAGATTATTGATGGCTTGTATGAAAAAGGGAATTGGGTTAGGGATGCAAAAATTTCACAAGCTAGCCTTGTTTTGTTCAAAAAATGGTTTTCAAAGAGAAATTTGTTTTCCCTACATGGTAACATCTAGAATTTTGATTTGATAAAACTATAGTTCCAAGTGTTTTCATGGATTATGATTTTCTTGAAGCTATTGCAAAGAATTATGACCAAGATTTTTGGGTGGTGAGAAGAACTGATGGTGTGCCTTTGATTTGAATTACTACTAAGGAAATTAGAGAGGTTTCTTGCCTAGAGCCATTGACAGATTATCATGTGACAATTAATCTACCAGAACTAGAAAATGAATACAAGGCAAAGAATGATGTGATTAGGGGAGGTGCACTAAGGACGCATATTGGCACAATAGGAACTTTTCTAGTAATCACTGCAGCCTCTAGGGAACCTTTTAGAAATAGTCTTTTCACTTCCCATGCTATAGAGATATACAGGACCCTATGTCGTGTTTTTGGTGAAGATGAGTAGGATTTTATGCCCATTGGCTTTATGTATATGATGGTACAAAATGATTCTTTTCATGTAGATGTTATTTTTGACTTTGCTTCATTTTTGGCTAAAGAAATTCATGCTGGTTTGGTTGGAATTTTGAATGGGAAATTAAAGAAAAATTTTGGTCATTATTCTTTGTTGATGCATATGTTTTTACTTAAGGGAGTAACATATTTTGGTAAAGAGATGGAGTTGAATAGAGAGGAGGATGGGGAAGCACTCTCAGTCAATTTGTGGATTGCAGATATGACTTGGGATGCCGATAAGGCTAGTTTTGTTAGATTTGATAGGTATTTTTCCTTCAAGTTGAGATGCCTCATATTGAATGACAATCCTAGAATCCCCGAGGCACTAATGAGTCTCATTAGGCCTATGGATAATGCCCATAATTTGAAAGTTTCAAATGATTGGGGAGATATTATTCCTTACTATGTTTCTACTATTTATAGAGTTTAAGGTTTTAAAGGGAGCCCTCATGTATGGCCTTACCAAGTACCTTTAAAGGTAGGAATGGTTGAAGTTTTGTGGCAATTATGAGGAGTGGAGGTGATTTTTTTGTTGAAAAGGTCATTGGGGTCAATTTTTCTTACTTGTACTATGGCACACCAATTTTTGATTACCAAAGGGGGTTGGCTCTTTTTGCATAAAATTTTGGATAAGTACATAATGGTTGTTTCCCATCCCCATTTTTGTGATACTGAGGGGTTTTATAATTAGACCTTGATACACAGGATTAAATTGGGATAGGTAAAACATTACTCATAATATCCATAGGACATTATAAGGAATGAGTTCTCATTGTAGGAACAAGAAACTAAAAAGGAAAAGCGGAGAGTCTATTACCAGGTTATAGAATTCTTCATTGTTTTGATGAGAATTATAATCCTCTAGATAATGCTAATACAGAGGTTGATAAAATAAATAAACTCATGAATACCTTCCCTAAAATAATGGAAGCTGTGAATGAGAAGAAATAATTTTTTATTGATTCATATGGAGATAAGGCTAGAGAGGTCATGAGGAGGTTGGCTTTCACTTATAATGTAGGAGCTAGTTAAATAGTTGTTCAAAAGAGACTAGGTTCTTGTAGATAAGGGCTAGAAGATAATGGGATCCGCTAGTATAGTCCAAGAGGAGCGACCTGATGAACCTTCTTCCAAGAGCTAGAAGGTAACGAAGGAAAAAGGCCTCAAGTTGAGCAATATTCAACCACTCAATCCTTGGTGAGAAAATTGAAAAAATAGGATTACAAGGAGGTGTATTAATCACCCAGGTAGAGTTAGATGAGGGTAACCCTCAAGAACCTCCTCCACCAAGTTTGGATTTAACAATAGCTGATTATAGAGGTGGGGAATTGGACCCTATGTTAGAATAGGCAAATCATCAATTTTTGGCTAATGACAGCTTTGTAAAATCCAGGGCTTTCCATCAACTTGCATGGATGGAAAATATGAATAATTTTGAAGAAAGATGCAAAAGGTTAAAAAAAAAGCATCAAAAAATGGATGAAGCCTCCATCCATACCCAAATAAAAGAAGAAATGATAAAATAATTTCAGAATATAAGCCTTGAGGAGGGAAGGAAAATGGTGAGGGCATTGAACATTTTATCATTACCAATTTGGGACATTGCTAATGCCTTAGTTTTAAATTATGTTTCAAATAAATTGTATTTGCAAGATCAAAATTAAATGGACTTCCAAGGCACTGCATTTAGTGAAGATTAGGCCACATTGGTCAGTTGACCATTAAGAAGATGATCTATAGCCACATCATCACAATGAGATGAGTTTGGATTGATGGGAAGTATAATTGTAAGGAAAGTTGTTAACACATCACATGTGCAGGCAGCACATTGGAATGTGGATTTATCTCAATTTCTTTTGGCTACTACTAAGAAGGAAGAATAGGCCATGTTTGAACTACAAAGTAAATATGAAACAATTCTTGAGGCCTACACTAAGGAGGTCAAAATGAGAATTTCCCTTGAGAAAAAGCTAATGGGGAGGCCTACAAGGTCGAGAATAACATAACTTCATCCTCTAGTGGAACCTTTAAAATATAGCCCCCTTATAGAAATACTAGACACACCCCAAAGGAAAGAATATTATATAGCTAAAGATTTTGAAGAAGAAAAAAGCAAGTTGTGGGCCTTACATGTGGAGCCAAATATACAATATGAAGATAAATTAAGAAAAGCTCCCATCTACCTTATAGAAAAAACTAAGTAGTTTTTGTTTTATGATTAGTTAGCAAGGGTAGTAAGCATTTGAGAAGAATTGAAAGCAAAAGATGAGGTTTGAAAGCCTATTATGAAAAAGTGGGGGAAAGAAAAGGAGAAGAAAAGAGGTGAAATTTTTGTGCTATTTAGTCATAAGGTCATCCCATGACAAAATTGAAATAATTTATGACGTTGTCACTAATCTCCCAAATTTTGATAACAAGAGTGTTTGTTTGCAAAGAATAATAGCAGGATAATTGAGTAAGTACAAGAGAATTTTTTTTGATTTGTTTCCTAATGCTATAGGAAGAAAGAATAAATTGAAAAGAAAAGATGAGTGGACCAAACACTTAGATGATTTGTTCTGCTTAAGGATGAATAAAATCATAAATGAAAAAGGACATGCTTGGTGGGTCACTTCAAATGAAGATTTGATAAAGGTTTAGTTATTCTTTGATTCTTTAAAATAGGATTTTGTTATTATTGATAATGAGGTTAAGTATGTGCTCAAAAGATAGAATGATATTTTGTAATTCAACTGGCTAGATGATACAATGTTTGACACATGGATGGAAACTATTGCTTCTAATGAGCAGTTTGAGGAAGTTGGAATAGATGAAGATGAGATGTAGGATGATGAGGTGTAGATCATTAACACAACAACACTAGATCTAAAAAATGATGAAGGTGAAGGTCACCAATTAGCTCTAGTTGTAGCCTCAGAAGCCCAGGATGATGACATGATAGAGGAATAATTGAGGGTAAAAGTAATAGTGTTTATCCAAGTTGAAAATAGTGAAAATCCAAGGGTAAAAATTGATTTAGAAGCACCACAGGATGACTCATCATTGGCTAGTTTAATAGCTACATATTCTGAAGATCTAGAATAGTGGTGGCAAACCAAGGAGCTGATATTTTGTAATAATGTGACATAAGTGGGCCTACCAATGAATATTTTGATGCTCTTGGCATTCTATTACACATTGTTTGGTCTTTTGTTAACTATTTTTTATTTTTTATTTGGAAGGACACCTATCAATCACATTTTCTCTTTTCTTGTTGCAACTCATGTCTATATAATTGACTTTTCAAGGCAATGTGAGGGTCCAAATTTTGATATATTTTCTAAAATTGTTAAGAAATAGTATAGTTGGTCTTGTCTTATGTAGTAGTCTTAATTTCACTTTCAATTGTACTCTCTAATATATACAAAATTGACAGAATCAACTAAATATTCTGGGCTTTTCTTTGAATCTCTATTAGTTACTATATTACTCATATTAAAAGGATAATACAAAGGGATACTTACATTATTTTCTGTGTCACCATTTTCTATCTCCATTTCATGAGATTATTTGTTTTGAGGTCACTTGAATAAAGTTTAATTGATTGAATGTAGGCTGGATGGGTTTTGTATTAGTTATATTGTTGCTTTTAATTCAATGGATTATGTAAATGTTTCAATAAATAAGTAGAATTCATGAGTTCATGAAGAGGATACCATATAAGAATGGAAATTTCTAATTATACCTAATAGATTCAATTACAAGTTAATTGAAGAAGATTTCCTACCAATAGTTGACTCTTTGTTCCCTAGGGATATGGCACTGGTCATATAAGTCAGAGATGATTGATAGTAAATTTTTCTTCTGCATGTCAAAACAATTACAAATTCAAATTCAATTTATTCTATTTTGTTCAAGATTATAATGTCGGTCACCACTCATTTACATTGAGTTTCTGAGTTTTAGGTAGCTACTATTTCCAAAAGTACTTGTAAAATCTAGGAGAATTATGACTAGATCTACTTATAAGGGATGCATATAAGCCTATAAGAATTAAATAAATTTGTAAACTATGTGTGTGTTCCTAAGGATAGAAGATGAAAATCATAATGAAACTAAGGTAATTTTCATACAATAGTTTGCGTTAGAGTCATCCCTAAGTATACCCACCTTGGTTTTGTAGAGCCTAAAGAGTAGGAAACCATCATTGGTTTTGTTGAAGTTGGGTCCAAATGGTGTACTTATGTAATTGATTATAGGAAGTGGCTAATCCTTGGGTTGTATGATTTTTATCATTTTTGTATTGAGCATTTTGTTGTTCAATAGTTTTAAACACCAACAAAATGGTGACTCTGTTAGGGGCAGGTGTCTGAATTACAATTGTCAGATCCATTGGGGGTTACCTGTGGTTTTAGTGGACTTTCCTATTGAAAAACCTTGAGAATTTAAAAAGAAGAAGAACAAAACCCCACACTATAGGTGTATACTAGCATGTACGGTCCTTGCAAAGGTGTCTTATCCACTAAGACAGAGTTACATTTCCAAAAAAAATTCTAATTATTTGCATTCTATTTGCCAGTTTCCATCTTGAAAAACCCATGATATTTTTCTTGGTCAACAAGATTATTACATTACTTTTGCGCTAGGTGGGTGGTGACTTAGAAACCTTTTAACCAGTGTCAATTTTAAGAATATTTTATATCATGGGAAGTGCGAAAAACACGCAAGCAAATTTGAAGAAAAACCTAGCTATTAAGTTATAGACTAATCTTCCTCTTAGAGGAAAGGAAAATTGGGTTGTGAAAGGAGCCTAGATGTAGAAGGGAAATTACTCCAAGGATAAAATGGCAAGAGAAAATAACACCTACCTTCCTGCTACTGAAAAGGAACCTTTCTGCAAGGATCCTAGATCTCATCCTCATTTATCTGATGATGATTTCTATAACACTCCTAAAATGATATGTCAAGAAAAAGCTGTGCAACCACATGAACTTAGTTTGGAGGATAGGAATAGTAACAATCTTTTCTAGCATAGAAAAAACCATTTCATGTCAGATTACTCTCCTGAAAGGGAAAGACTGAAACATTTAGAGCCTAAAAGTTTTAATGATGAGAAGACCTCTGGTTCTGAGTTTACTATTCCTAACCTTGAAGAGAATGAAATGTTAAGAATGCAGCTTACTGAGAAAGAAGCCATTGATAAGAAATTTTTGAATTAAAGGGAGGAAAGTATCATGAAGGATTATGAAGAAAAGAAAGAATTATTTAGGAGTATTACTGCTTTGAAAAAGAAGAATGAGATAGAAGCTAGTGCTTGGCAGCCTAAAATTGTGGGTCAAGTTGAATAGGTTAAATTACAAGAGAAAAAGTTGCTAAAGGATCAAAATCTAAACCAAGAGGGTCCTGTGACACAACAAATTAAAAGTTATAAGACCTTAAATTTAAACAAGATGTAGAACATGCTATTGGTGTCCACGATAAGGGAAAATAAAAGGAAGCTGGTATTAGGATAAATGAACCAACAAAGCCCATCCAAATCCATGATTCCTTATCACCTTTTGATGTTGAGTTAGAAAAATGGAGGGGAGAGAAGGATTCTTTGGATAAGAAATTGGAAATTGTAGAGAATGGGGCAACCATAGTTGAGATGAATAACAAGATTAAGTTTCTAGAAAATGCTAAGAAACAATCTATAGTTTCTCCTAAAGATAATGATAGAACAAATATTGCAAATTAGAATACTGCTAAATTGTCCACTTCTTTCTTGTCTTATTCATCACAAAAAATGGATCCCAACAAATCTACTAGAGATGCTAGTACTAGTAATGCTTGTAACAATAATGAAAGAAATGTTGTCAATACTTCTAAGGTTGATTTACAAAGAAGACCTATCTAGTTAGAAGGCTATAGGAAAATACACTTTGAAGGTATTCCTTGTTTCCCTAACCCTATCCCATAAGAAGTGAGGAAAATATAGCCTAAATTTGCTAGAAATAATGCCATCACTAGTGATGATCACTTGAGAATTTTTCTTGACATGATGAGTGATTATGAGGTTGAGGCTGAAGATCTAATCATGAAGCTATTTGTTTAGTCATTAACTAAAGATGCTAGAGAATGGTTCAAGAGACTTCTTGAGTCATCCATTGTAGATTGGAAGGACATTGAATATTTTTTTAAGGAACAATATGGTGATAAAAAAAAACCCAAGTTATATTCTAAGTGAGTTTAATAATATTAAGAAGTTGCATAATGAATCTATTACTGACTTCAACACTAGGTTCCAAAAGAAGATGTATAAGCTAATGCAAGACATGTGAGTTGATGATGAGGTATGTATGGTTACTTATTTGAACACCTTTTATAGTAAAATGGCATATCAGCTTAGGGATAAGGAGCCTAGGACTTTAAGAGATGGTTTTAGAATTTCTATCAATATAGAAATCAAATTGAGGATTTTAGGAAGATTAGAGAACCAAAGATCATATATATGATAGAAGAAGATATTGAGGATGATATGACAAACTTTTTGGATACATATGTCAATACATTCAAAGTAGAGGTTTTGACTTTGAAGAAGGAAAATCATAAATCTCAGATGGAAGTAGAAGTTGATACAAAAATAGATAAGGGAGATTTATGGACCGTGTTCTTTGATGGTGCTTACTACAAAGATGGAGCAGGTGCAAGTATTTTGTTGATATCTCCAATAGGGGTAACATATAAATTCTCTTTTACTTTAAGTTTCTCTTGTACCAACAATATAATAGAATATGAGGCTTTATTGTTAAGTCTTAGACCAGCTCATAAGCATGGGGTAAAATGTTTATATGTTATAGGAGATTCTGAATTGGTTGTATCCCAAGTAAGAAATTCTTATGTGTCAAAAGCCAAAATATTAGAAAAAATACTGAAATGTTGTATGGGATACAATTGAATGTTTTGATGCATTTGGGATACTTTGGAAAGATAGGATTAACAATGATGATGTTATGTTTTCTGGCATATCCAAAGTTGAGACTCAAACTAGACCCTATGTTCCTGATAATGTCCAAAATTGGCAAGTGTTTGAAGATGATAAGGATATTCTGAGATTTTTGAACTATGAGAATATGTTGTTAGGACAAGAAATTGATTTTGCAGCTTATGTAGAAAATATAAATGCAAAGGATACTATTTTTGGGCAGGAAGTTGTGTAGTTAAAGAAAAATAAAATCCTAAAGGGTCTAGTTTTTTTAGAAACTATTTTTGACAACTAGGATAGGTTACAAATGAGTACTAGTGATACCAAAGATCTAGAGGAGGTAAACTTGGGAACTCAGGAAACACCTTAAAAAGTATATATTGGCAAGAAATTGCCTCCTAAAATTAGGAAACATCTGATAAACCTGCTAAGGAAGTATAGACATGTGTTTGCATGGTCATATGTTGACTTAAAAGCCTATAGGGAAGATCTTTTTCAGCATGAGATCCCTTTGAAACTAGATGCTAAGCCATTTAGACAAAAATAAAGGCCAATAAATCCTACCTTGGCTACCTTGGCTCATAAAACCTATTAGACATTCCTCTTGGGTATCCAATTTAGTTCCTATTAGGAAGAAAAAAGGAGACATAAGGTTATGTTTCTACTTCAGGAATATCAATAAATTTTCGTTAAAAGATAATTATGGATTGCCAAATACGGAAGCCTTGTTGGAAAGGGTTACTAGTTCTGAACTAATGTCTATGATAGATGGATTTTTAGGCTATAATCAAGTGGTTGTTAAAGAATCAGAATAGTTCAAGGCTACCTTTGCTACTCCATGGGGTACTTATGTTTATGTCAGGATGCCTTTTGGGCTTAGTAATGCTAGGGCTACTTTTCAAAGGGCCATGGATGTGACTTTTGCTGATATTATTGGTAAGTTTTTGGTTGTGTATCAGGATGATCTCACTACTTATTCCAATGATGAGAATGATCATTGCATACATCTGAAAAAGGTATTTATTAGAGCCCTTAAGTATAGTATTTCTTTAAATCCAAGGAAATGTAGTTTTTGTGTTACTGAAGGAAAGTTGCTAGGAAAACTAGTTGGTAAGCATGGAGTGAGGATTGATCCTGAAAGGGTAGAAGTAATAGACAAGATTCAAAAACCCAAAAGTGTTAAATGTATTCAATCATTCTTTAGACAGATCAACTTTCTTAAGAGATTTGTGACTAATTTTGCAGAGATTAGTATTCCTATATCAAGGATGCTAAAGAAAGGATCTGAGATTAAATGGGATGGTGAACCTAGCATTGCATTTGAGAAGATCAAGTAGGCTATTAAAGATGCCCCTATTCTCAAAGCACCAAATTATGATAAACCAATGCATATATTTTCCTTTGCCTCATTTCACACTATTGGTATAGTATTGCTATAGAAAAATGAGGAAGGCTATGAACAACCCATTGCATTTTTTATTAAATCCCTACAGATAATAGAACTCAAGTATGAAATAAATGAAAAATAGGCATATGCATTGGTGAAAGGAGTCAAGGCTTTTCGGTGTTACTTAATGGGAACTATTGTTATTGCTTTTATTCCTACTACTATTGTGAAAGATATTTTTTTCACAACAAGAGGTATCTGGTAGGAGATGTAGATGGATTAATAGGATACAAGAGTTTAATATTGATATTCAGATTACCAAACTGGTTAGGGGTCAAGGTTTGGCCAAATTGATGATAGAAGCCAATTTAGAAGCAAACCAAATTAACCAGCTTGATGATAGTTGCAGGGATAATCTTTGTGATATGGATACCTCTAACTAGTATAGAGATGTGATTGATTATTTGCAAAACATGAAATCTCCATTAGAATTGATAGATAACCAAAAAAGATCTTTGAAGTTATAGGCCATAAGGTATGTCATAGTGCAAGGACAATTATAGTGGAGAAGTATGGAGGGGGTTCTTTTGAAATGTGTAGATGAGATTGAGTCTAAAAGGATTTTGAAAGAGATGCATGAAAGTGTATGTGGTGGTCACTATATGGCTAAGACCATTGCTCATAAAATACTTAGGGCTGGTTTTTGGTGGCCAACGCTTTTCAAAGATGCCTATGAGTTTGTAAAGGTTTATGATTCTTGTCAAAGATTTAGTGGAAAGTTAAAATTCTCTGGGAATTTATCATTAAGACTAGTTGAAGTGCAGACACCATTTCAACAATGGGGAATTGATTTTATAGGTGAGATCATGAACAAATCTATTTGTGGACATTCATGGATCTTGGTAGCTACTAATTATTTCACCAAGTGGGTTGAGGTAGTCCCTACTAAGAAAGCAAAAAGTAAGGTAGTCATTAATTTCATTTTAAACAACATTGTGACTAGATTTGGATGCCCATAGAAAATTATGACTAATAATTCTATGTGTTTTAGATCTAAAGAGTATAAGAATTTTTGTAACAAGTATGACATTATAGGTTACACATCTTCACCTTATCATCCTCAGAGGAATGGTCAGACAGAGTCAAGTAATAAGAGCATATTGAAAATCATCAAGAGAATTCTAGGAGAAAACAAGAAGTCCTAGGATTCAAAGTTTCCATTAGCTCTATGGGCTAATGGGGTAACTGTGAAAAAGGCCATTGGATGTGCTCCATTTAATTTTTTTTATGGTATACATGCTAGACTTCCCCAAAACAACTTAAAGGAGAAGTATAAGCTTGTTCAACTCTATGAAGATGATATTGTTGATGAGATGCAACTCAGAATGGATGATATCTTGCACTTAGAAGAAACAAGGAGAGAATCTTCTATTTAGAATGCCAAGTTACAATTACAGATGAAACATTTATATGACAAAAGAACCACTAAGAGAAAGTTTGAAATAGGTGACATAATATTAATGTGGAATGCTAGACTAGAGATAAAGGAAAAAATGGTAAATTTGACCCAATCTGGCTTGGCCCATATTGCATCTATGATAAAAATGGAGAGGACTCATATTTCCTAAAGGATTTCACCAAAGATATTCTTGAATTTCTAGTTCATGGAAAATTCTTGAAAAGATATATTTTTCCATGAATAGTAGCTTTAGGGTTTTTTGTGTTCCTGTACATTGTGTATATTTTGTAAATCCCTCTAAATTTCATTGTACAGTCTGGTTCCTTGTTTCTATGTTCTATCTTGTGCTTTCTAAAGAAGTTGTCATTGTTGTATCAAGTTTGTGGTCTGCTCTACCATAGATTGTGAATTCTTGCATAGACTCTAGTAGTTTATCATCCCCAGACAGAGCCACTATTGGTTTGATTTTTTGCATAGTAACTTTTCTTAAAATCATGGTATAAAAAATCATATATGAGTCCTTTTATTTGATCCTAGGGTTTCAAGTTTTGCTCTTGTATTTTTTATACCCTTTAAAATCTATGTAAAACCCTAGGTCTTGCCCTTTTAATTTTATCCTAGCTTAAAATCTTTTAAAAGGACCCAATATTCTCTTCCCACCTACTTTGAAGTCATTTTTGAGTCCTTTTGAAAAGTCTTGTCCCACAGTTGGATCTTGTTTGGATCCACAGATGTCACGTGCTCGTTATAAAAAGTTGTGATGCGGTGTACTATAGTAATGTAGCAACCGTCAGAAAACTCTATTATGGTACTAAAAAATAAGGTCCAATGCTGGAGAAGTGTATCAATTTGAAAACATTATGGTCATGTGCTCTATCCTAGGGTTGTCAGTATCATAAATGATGCATGTAGAGCAATTCACGAGTGGTGTCATCAAGACTCATGTTTTTCTGGCGAGTCACTATGTTGTTATCAGAAAATTTATGTGCCTTGCTAATAGCGACATAGAGAGTGCTCAAAATATAAAGAAAGCAACAACCTTTTAAAGTTGATGGTGACCACAGAATTCCCATGCAATTTCATAAATGTGCATGACCATTTTTCTAATAGTAGTATTAATTGGTGAAATTTTAGTTAATGTGTTATATTTTCTCTATCACCAAAATTTTGTTCTCACCAGAGGTTGCTATATCATGACTAGGAAAGTCATCAATTTTTTGGTAGTGACATAGCGAGTTCCCAAATATTGCAAAAGATGGAATTCTTTTAAAATAGGTGGTGATTTTGAGGGTCCCAAGGAAGATATCTTGCAAACTATGCCTTTATTTCTATAGCAATCATGTCATTTATGGTTATTTTGTTTTAATTTTTCCCAGCACTAATTTTTGATGGATAACTGAAAATTACTATGTCACTACCAAAAAGTTAATGACTTTTGCTAGTAGCAATGTAGTGACTGGACATAATAACTGATGTAATGACAGTTTCAAAAGGTGGACCCCAAATGAGTAATTTGTTAGAAATGAGCTATGTAGATCTAATGACATGGTGGTATCCTACTAAGCATTTATACGTCAAAAGTTCTAAATCTGTCAGAGATTGCTATGTCACTACTAGAAAGTTAATGACTTTCACCTGTAGCAATGTAGTGACCCCCCTAAAAAATAATAAACACAATGAGGTTAGGGAGGTGTGATTTCATTAGGGATTAAAATAATACATATGTGCCAGCATGTTAAGCCAACTCAATGTCACCAAGAAATGTGGACCCATTTCCAAGTCAAGAGCCAGGTAAAGAATTGTGATCATTCGATTGAGTTGAGATCAACAATATTTGCTAACGTGCTATTGTGAGTTTCTCAAAGATTATGTATAGTGATATAGTGAGTAAGGTAGGTCAAGGTGGGGCCCACCATGTTCATATTATGTAATGCATTGAATATTCTCCATTCAATCAAAGGTGAATCAACAATGATTGCTAACTCACTATAGCAATGTTCTCACCTTTTATGTATGGTGAGGTAGCGAACAAGGAAAGTACACAAAGGACCCACAATTATAATAATAAGAATGCAGCAAAATGTCTTCCATCAAATTAATATTACATCAAGGGTTATCGCTTCTTCGCTATAGAAATGTGCTCACTTTTTATGTATAGTAAGGTAGCGATTCAGTGACACATGTCCTTGAAGAAAAGTGGGCCCTGTTCAAAGTGCCAACAGTGAAGGAAAGGTATAAGTGGAAGTATTTAATTTGTTTGACTACTAGCATGTTGAGAAGAAAGATGAGTCAACCCTATTTTCATCTCTAGATCATACGATTTTTTAGGGATCGATGGCGTAAATTTAAAAAGAAAGGTGATGCCACTCTATTTTTCTATTCTATGCATTTATGATGAATGAAAGCTTTGCACGTGAGAAAAATAGAATATAATATAGAACATTTCATTAGTCCCAGTCTCACACAAACAAAGATTTCACATTTTTTGAGCACAAGAGCCTATTGAGAATATAGTGTTAAGCCTAGCAAAAATGTGAAGCAATATCCCATATGTTCGTGAGCTATTGTAGAGGTTTAGAGAAGAACAAGTTTTATAAATCAAGTAAGTATCTATATTATAACCTCTATAGCATTCCAACTCCTATGAATTATAGTCAAGATGCCTCCTAAGAAAGCATTTTCTAGGCAAGTAAATTATATGGACATAAATGTTCATGATGATTTTCTAGAATTACTCCCAAAGTCCACCAAAATTGTATAAGTTAAGAAGTTAGTTTCTTTAAACCCTAGGCTTAAGATTTCTGATGGCTTGTATGACAAATGGAATTGGGTTAGGGATGCAATGACTTTGCAAACTGGTCTTGTTTTGTTTTTAAAATGGTTTTTAGAGAGAAATTTGTTTGCCTAGCATGCTAACATCTAGAATTTTGATTTGGGAAAACTAGTAGTTCCAAGTGTTTTCATGGATTATGATTTGCTTGAAGCCATTGCAAATAATTATGAACAAGCTATTAGGGTGGTGAGAAGAACTAATGGTGTTCCTTTGATCTCAATTAGTCCTAAGGAAATTAGAGAGGTTTTTCGCCTAGAGCCATTGACAGATTATCATGTGTCAACTAATCTCCTAGAACTAGAAAATGAATACAAGGCAAAGAAGAATGTGATTAGGGGAGGTACACTAAGGGAACATATTGGTACAATAGGAACTTTTCTAGTAATCACTACAACCTCTAGGGAACCTCTTAAAAAGAATCTTTTCACTTCTTGGGCTATAGAGATATACAGGACCCTATGTCATATTTTTTGTGAAGATGAGCAGGATTTCATGCCCATTGGCTTTATGTATATGGTGGTTCAAATTGATTCTTTTGGCATAGATGTTATTTTTAACTTTTCTTCCTTTTTTGTTGAAGAAATTCATACTGGTTTGGTTGGAATTGCAAAATGGAAAGTAGAGAAAACTTTTGGCAATTATTCTTTGTTGATGCATTTGTTTTTATTTAACGGACTAGCACATTTTGGCAAAGAGATGAAGTTGAATAGAGAGGAGGATGGGATAGTACTACTAGTCCAATTGTTGAGTACAGAGATGACTTGGGATTCTGATAAGGCTAGTTTTGTCAGATTTGATAGGTATTTTGCTTCCAAGTTGAGATGCCTCATATTGAGTGACAATCCTAGAATCCCCAAGGCACTAATGAGTCCTATTAGGCCTATGGATAACCCCCATAATTTGAATATTTCACATAATTGGGGAGATATTATTCCTTTCTCTATTTCTACTATTTTTAAAGTTTATGGTTTTAAGGGGTGCCCTCATGTATTGCCTTACCAAGTACCTTTAAAGGTAGGAATGACTGATGTTTTGTGGCAATTAGGAGGAGTGGAGGAGATTTTTTTTTTAAAGGTCATTGGGCTCAATATTTCCTACTTGTATTGTGGCACACTAGTTTTTGATTACCAAAGGGGGTTGGCTCTTTTTGCATAAAATTTTGGATTAGTACAAAATGGTTGTTTCCCATACCCATTTGTGTGATACTGATGGGTTTTATAATCAGACCTTGAGATATGGGATTAAATTGGGATAGGTCAAACATGACTCATATTATCTAGAGCACATTACAAGGAATGAGTTCTCATTGTAGGAACAAGAAACTAAAAAGGAAACGTGGAGACTATATTCCCAAGTTTTAGAATTCATTCATTGTTTTGATCAGAAATATAGTCCTCTAGATAATGCTAATATAGAAGCTGATAAAATAAATAAATTCATCAATACCTTCAATGAAATAATGGAAGCTATGAATGAGAAGAGACATTTTTTTATTTATTCATACCCAAATAAGGCTAGAGAGGTCATGAGGAGGTTGGCTTTCACTCCTAATGTAGGAGCTAGTCAATTAGTTGTTCAAAAGAGACTAGGTTATACTGTAATTCAAAATAAAAAGGCTCTTATATATAAGGGCAAGAAAATAATGGGATCCACAAGTGCAGTCCAAGAGGAGAGACCTAATGAACCTTCTCCCAAGAAGTAGAAGGTAATGAAAGAAAATAGGCCTCAAGTTGAGGAATATTCACCCACTCAATCCCCTTTGAGGATTGGAGAAGAACAACTCACTGGTGAGAAAATTGAAAAAATAGGATTACAATGAGGTGTATTTATCACCTAGGAAAATTTAGATGAGGGTAACCCTCAAGAGCCTCCTGTACCAAGTTTGGATTTAAAAATAACTAATTATAGAGGTAGGGAATTGGACCCTACATTAGAATAGGCAAGTCATCAATTTTTGGCTGATGACAACTTTGTAAAATACAAGGCTATCCATCAAATTGCATTCAGGGAAAATATGAATAATTTTGAAGAAAGATGCGAAAGGTTAAAAATAGAGCATCCACAAATGGATGAAGCCTCCAGAAAAAATAAAATAAAAGAAGAAATGATAAAAGAATTTCAAAATATAAGCCCTGAGGAGGGAAGAAAAATGGTGAGGGCATCAAACATTTTATTGTTACCAAATTGGGACATTGTTGATGCCTTAGTTTTCAATTCAGTTTCAAATAAATTGAATTTTTAAGATCAAAATAAAAATGACTTCCAAGGAACTACATTTAGTGAAGATCAAATAGCATTGGTCAGTTGGTCATTAAGAAGAGGATCTAGAGCCACATCATCACAAACAAATGAGTCTAGATTGATGGGAAGTATAATTGTAAGGAGAGTTGATGACACATCACATGTGTAGGTAGCACATTGGAATGTGTATTCATCCCAATTTCTTTTGGCTACTTCAAAGAAGGAAGAACAGGCTAGGTTTGAACTACAAAGTAAATATGAAACAATTCTTGAGGCCTACAATAAGGAGGTAAAAAAGAGAATTTACCTTGAGAACAAGCTAATGGGGAGGTCCACAAGGCTGAAAATAACATACCCTCCTCCTCCAATGGAACCTTTCAAATCCACCCCCCTTATAGAAATACCAGACACACCCCAAAAGGCAGAATATTAGACAACATAAGATTTTGAAGAAGAAAAAAGAAAGATATGGGCCTTACATGTGGAGCTAAATATACAATATGAAGATAAATTAAGAAAAGCTCTCATCTACCTTACTGATAAAATTGAGTGGCCATTGTTTTATGATCAGTTAGCAAGGGTAGTAAACATTTGGGAAGATTTGAAAGCAAAAGATGAGGTTTTAAACCCTCTTATGAATAAGTGGGGGAAGAAAAGGAGAAGAAAAGAGGTGAAATTTTTGTGCTATTTAGTCATAAGATAATCTAATGACCAAATTGAAAGCATTTATGGCATTGTCACTAATCTGGTAGATTTGGATAATAGGAGGGTTTGTTTGCAAAGAGTAATAGTGGGCTACTTGAGTAAGTACAAGAGCCAAAAATTTGATTTGTTTCCTCATGCTATAGACAAAAAGAATAAATTGAAAATAAAAGATGAGTGGACCAAACAATTAGATGATTTGTTCTATTTAAGGATGAATAAAATCATAAATGAAAAAGGACATGCTTGGTGGTCCACTTCAATTAAAGAGTTGGTAAAGGTTTAATTACTCTTTAATTATTTGAAACAAGATTTTTTGACTATTGATAATGAGCCTGAGTAAGTTCTCAAAAGGAGGAAATATATTTTGCAATTCATTTGGCTAGATGATATAGTGTTTGACACATGGATGGTGGATATTGCTTCTAATGAGTAGTTTGAGTAAGTTAGAACAGATGAAGATGAGATATAGGATGATGAGGTGCACATTATTGACACATCAACACCAGATCTAAAAAATGAAGAAGGTGAAAGTCATCAGTTAGCTCTAGTTGTAGGTATAGAAGCCCAAGATGTGGACATGATAGAGGAACAATTAACGGTAAAAGTAATATTGTCCGTGCAATGTGAAAATAGTGAAAATCCAATGGTAAAAATTGATTTAGAAGCACCACAAGATGACTCATCATTGGCTAGTTTAATAGCTACATATTTCAAAGATCCAAATAGTGGTGGCAAACCAAGGATCTAATATTTTGTAACAATGTGACATAAGTGGGCCTAACAATGAATATTTTGATGCTCTTGGCATTCTCTTACACATTATTTTGTCTTTTGTTAACTATTTTTATTTTTAATTTGGAAGGACACCTGTCAATCACATTTTCTCTTTGCTTGTTGCAACTCATGCCTATATAAATGAGTTTTCAAGGCAATGTGAGGTTCTGAATTCTAATATATTTTTTGGAGTTGTCAAGAAATAGTACATTCGGTCCTGTCTTATGTAGTAGTCTTGATTTCACTTTCAATTATACTCTATGATATATACAGAATTGATAGAATTAGCTAAATATTCAAGGCTTTTCTTTGAATCTCTATTGGTTACTATATTACTCATATTGAAAGGATAATACAAAGGGATACTTACATTATTTTCTATTTCACCATTTTATTTCTCCATTTCATGAGCTTATTTGTTTTGAGGTCACTTGAATAAAATTCAATTGATTGAATGCAGTCTGGATGGGTTGTGTATTGGTTATATTGTTCCTTTTAATTCAATGGATTATGTAAATACCTCAATAAATCAATAGAATTCATGAGTTCATGAAGAGGATACCATATAAAAATGGAAATTGGTGATTATAGCTAATAGATTCAATTACAAGTTAATTGAACAAGATTTCCTAGCAACAGTTGACTCTTTGTTCCCAATGGATAAGGCACTAGTCCTTTAAGTCAGAGATGATTGATAGAAAATTTTGCTTCTGCATGTCAAAAAAATTACAAATTCAAAGTCAATTTATTCTATTTTGTTCAAGATTATAATGCTGGTCACCACTCATTTACATTTAGTTTTTGAGTTTTAGGTAGCTACTATTTCCAAAAATAATTGTAAAATCTAGGAGAATTATGACTAGATCTTCTTCTAAGGGATGCATATAAACCTATAAGTATTAAATAAATTGGTAAATTGTGTGTGTGTTCCTAAGGATAGAAGATGAAAATCAAAAAGAAACTAAGGTAATTTTCATACAATAGTTTGTGTTAGAGTCATCCCTAGGTATACCCACCTTGGTTTTGTAGAGCCTAAAGAGTAGGAAACCATCTTTGGTTTTGTTCAAGTTGGGTCCAAATGGTTTACTTATATAATTGATTATAGGAAGTGGCTAATCCTTAGGTTGTATGAGTGTTATCATTTTGTTATTGAGTATTTTTTTTGTTTAGTAGTTTTAAACACCAACAGGAAGATTGAAGTATAATCTACTTAGTGTGGCTCAATTCAATAACATTAGATTCAATATAGAATTAATGAATAGAATAGAAAAGCTACTTGATGGAGATGGAAATATTGTTGGGACTAATAATAAAACAAGAGGTAATATATTCTACCTAAATCTAACTATAAATTCATGTTTCATATATCAAGGAGAAGAAAGTTGGTTATTGCACAAAAGGTTGTGTCATGTGAACTTTGGTAACCTGGTCAATATAAGAAAGAACAAAAGGGTTAGAGGCATTGAAAATTGAAAAAAATGTGATATGGGCATCTGTAAGAATTTTCAAACTGAAAAGATGGGAAAGACAAGTCTTAAAAGAAAAAAAAATCATTTAGAAGAAGTCTTGGAGCTGGTTCATAGACACCTTTGTGAACCTATTGGCATACAAAGATACACTAGAGATAAGTAATTTATTTTTTTTCTTGAGGAATATTCTAGGATGATGATAGTTATGTAATGACAAGATAAATAAGAAGCTTTTCAAAAGTTCAAATGGTCTTTGTCTAGAGTTGAGAAGGAAACATGAAAGAAACTAAAATGTTTAAGATCAGACAGAGGAGGTGAATTCATCTCAAATTAATTCAATGAATTTTGCAATGAAAGAGGAATCAAAAGATAGATAAATACACTTGGCACACCTAAGTAAAATAGTATTGTTGAAAGAAGAAATAGATCAATCACATCTTGTGCAAGGACATTGATGATAGAGAAGAACATTGCTATAAAATACTAGAATGAAGTAATAAGCACTACAATTCATACCTTGAACTAAGTTTAGTTGAAGAAGGATTCAAATCAAACACCTTTTGATCTATAGCATGGCTATAAACCTAATGCATGTTCTTTCAAAGTATTTAGAAGAAAATTTTATATTCTAAAGGATTCAAGAAAAGGAAAATTTGATGTGAAAGTGATGAATAAATATTCTTGGGATATTCCAATAAGAGTAATGCATAGAAATGTTTGAATCTATCTACTCAAAAAGTTATAGAAAGTGAACATGTGAAGATTGATGAGTTTGAAAAAGAATCTGAATATGAAAGAACCTAAAAACAACATAAACTTTGTTTACTATGAGTTTAATATTGTACCTAAAGTTCAAGAAAAAGGTAGTTAATAATCTTCACCACCCATGTCCCCAAATTCCCTAGTTCAACTCAAGTTACATCTAGTGCAACCTGAGTTACAATCAGAAGGACCCAAGTCATAGTCAAAATGCCTTGAGTTTCAATAAGTGAAAACCATTTCATCTGATGGACCTGAGTCATAGGTAGTGGGACCTAGTCATGATTCTAAAGATCATGGTAAACATAGTGAATTCAAAAAGAATGATCCCAAATGTGATAGATATGTCACAAGTTATCATGCACCCAAGAAAATCCTTGGAGATTAGTCAGTTGGTAAAATGATAAGGAACAAACTAAGAGGTACATGTTTACTTATTGAATTTAAAACTAAAATTGTCAAAGATGCATTAGAGAGTGAAAGTTGGATAGAGGAAATGAGTGAAGAGATCAATTAGATAGAGAGAAATAAAACTTGGACTCTTGTTGCTAGACCTAAGGAAAAGAATTTAATTGGCACAAAATGGGTATTTAGAAATAAGATGGATATTAATGGAGAAGTTTAAAGAAATAAGGAAAGATTAGTTTTCAAGGGTTATGCTCAAGAGGAAGGTATTGACTATGTAGAATTTTTTGCTTCTGTTGCTAGACTTGAAGGTGTTAGAACACTCCTTCTATATGTAGCACATCAATGATTCAAAGTATATCATATGGAGATGAAATCACCATTCCTTAACGGAATCTTTGAAGAGGGAGTCTATATATAGCAACCACAAGGTTTCATTGATCCTAGCAAAAGGGACATGGTTTTTAGACTACACAAAGCTCTGTATGGTCTGAAATAAGCTCCTAGAGCATGGTATGAAATGTTAAATTATTATATCATAAAGATTAGTTTCCAAAGAAATAATGATAATAATATCCTATACATTAGAGAAGGACTATATAAGAAGATTGTGTTGGAAGAAATATTTGTGGATGATACATTAGATACTCAAAATGATGATTTATGCAAATCTTTTTTATGGAAATGAGTAAGGAATTTGTAATGTTAATGTTTGGGGAGATAAAATTATTTTTTGGCTAACAAATTCAGCATATGAAGGATGATATCTATATTACTCTATCCAAATAAATCAAGGAGATACTAAAGAAATTTGTAATGGAGGATTCTAGACTATTTGGAACTCTTGTGTCTAATGGACATAAGATTTCAAAAGATGATGATGATTCCAAGGAGGTAGATCAAGTCACATATAAATCAATGATTGGAAAACTTTAGTATGTGGTACAAACAAGACCTGATATAGCATTAACACTTGGTATGGTGGCTAGATTCTCTGCTAATCCTAAAGAAAATAATATGATGGAAATCAAAAGAATCATGAGGTATCTGAAAGATACTAAAAAGTATGATTTGTGTTACAAGAAAGGAGGAAATTTTGATTTGAAGGAATTCATTAATGTAGATTGGGAAAGAGGTATTAATGATAGGAAGAGCAATAATGGAGGAACACTTTTTTTCTTGGAAAGAAGCTAGTATCTTGGACAAGAAAGAAGCAAAAAAAAATCTCTCAACCTACAATAGAAGCAAAATATGTTGTTGCAGCAGTCAATTATTCCAACATTGTGTGTTTCAAGCAATTGTTATTAGGAATGAAGGAGGATATGAAGAATGCAATTGTTATCATTAGTGATAACACTAGTGCAATCAACATATCCAAGAATCTAGTGATGCATAGCAAGACTAAAAACATTGTAATAAAATATAATTTCTTAATAGAATTGGTACAAGAGAAAGAGGTGAGGTTGGAACATGTGAATACAAAAGAATAAATTATAGACATATTCACCAAGCCATTATTTATGGGTTCATTTTTGTATCTAAGAGGGTAGATAGGGGTTATTCCCCTATCTAGAGCTCACTAATCAAATTTTAGTGATGCATCAACCAAGCAAGTTGAAGATTAGACAAGTTGATGCAATATTTTTAGAGTATATTGCATATGAATCTATACATCAAGGTACATGAAAACTAAATTGACTATTTTCTTTGGCATAAGATGTCAAAGAGGGAGATTTTTCTATCATGCATCAAAGAAATTTTACTTAGAGAAATTTTATGTGTGATATGGAGAGTTTTTTGTCATATATCAAAGATGTAAAAGATGGAGAATAAATTTGGTTGATATCAAAGAGGGAGAGTTTGATAGTGTAGTCATTTTAATTAGAGATTGATTTAGAACCTTATTTCACACTAATAGAGGTAGTTCTCATCAATGAGAATTAGAATAAAACTAAGGATATTATCATTACTTCTATTTTTCTCTAAAATTTCTATGTATCATGACATGTTGTCTTGCCATCAATGCCAAAGAGAGAGATTGTTTGATAAAATCATTTAATTGTATATTGTCTTTGATGTTACACAAATGTAAAGTATATATTGATAAATTAGTCTATGCTAAGCTCACTTGGGAGTTAAAGGAAGTTTCAGCGTATGATGATCATTGTAGTGTTTACCAAGTTTAGAGTGAGTGTTAACTCAGCTCACTCAACTACCAAAGGGAGTTTGCAGGACGATAGTGTTAACTAATTTCACTCAGCAGCCAAATAAAACTTGGCATGAAACTAGTGTTAACTGAGCTCACTTGATTACCAATAGAATTTTGAAGAAAAATATTTTTTGAGTTAGTGTTGACCGAGTTGGGTTAGATAATGAAGGATTTTCCTGTATCATTTTTTGGTTAGTTCTATTTGACTCGTGCAATGAAATTCATTTAATTGAAATTGTATTTAAGTTGATTTGACAAGGTAAAAGACATAAGTATAAGGTCAATTTGGTCATTGAATTGTGTGAAGAGGGGAAGAAGCATGGGATTAGAAACATAAATAAAGGAAGCAAATTGAATGAGTTGCAAAGAAAATTCTGATCAACAAGGATTAAGTATTCAAGCCAAAATAGAGATCCCAAATTAGAAAATATAGTTTGCATCACAAATTAGGTCATATCATTGTCACTCTCTAATAGTATTAGTAGTGAATCAAATATCCTAATAGAGTTAGCTTAATAGCTATTTTCCAAATCTTCTAATGAGGTGCCATTTCTAGATTCAAGTGTCTAAAGACATTTAACAAGGAAACTCCTAACAAGGTGAACTAAATCCTTTAATAGAGTCACACCTAATACTATGTTTTTTAACACTTAATAGGGTTCACTCCTAAAAATGCTCACTTCAAAAGAGAAAAAAATAGTAACTAGTTTCAATTGGTAGTTTTCCCAAATTGGGTTTGAAAGTTAAATCCTAGTGTCTCTTGTGTTCATGATTATTTTCTTTATGATTTTGTAACTAAGTTAATTAAGGCTAATCACACTTAATATCACAAGGTCTATATGATTCAGTCTTAACAAGTAAAAATTAATATGTTTAGGTATTAACTCAGTGTTTACTGAGTGACAGTGATTTTTAGTGGAAATTGAGTTACTGTGCTAATCAAGTTATAGTAGTATTTCAATTTCAACAGAGTTTGGTTCTTGTTTTCTATCGACATGTAAAGAGATCTAGAATTTATTTTTGTGGTAACTTATTCACCCCTTCCCTCTCAATTACGTCTCTTATGTTTTCAACATAACTATATGACTTCTTCCTCTTTTCTCATTACTGTATAGGTAACCATTTCATAATATCTACATCTATTTCTAGTATTGTCAATAACTTTTGAACTTCTCCCTCTTTGAAAAAAAATGATAAAGGCACTTTGGCATCTTTTGATTCTCTTTTCATTGCTTTAGACATGATGTAAAGTGTGAACTTCTGCATCAATTTGTAACTATTGACATTAAGCTCAAATTTTTTTTATTAGTTACTCACACTTAGTGAATTACTTAACTTGCTACCAATCTTATCTTTTAATTTGTAGTATCTATCAAGTGATCTAGTTACTACTGAGTAATATAGTTATTACTGAGTCCTACAATTGCTACCAAGTTCCAGAATCTTTATAGAGTTCATGACAAGCAGTATCTACCGAGCTATTCAATGACAACACTAACTGAACTTCATAGTATTAACTACATTGCATAGTGTCAACCATGCTCTCTAGTTTCTATTGAGCTTCTAGTATAAGTGATGAGAATCTAGTGTTGAAGGAGCCAAGGAGTGTCAACCAAGTGAATCAATTTATATACTAAGTTTCACAGTGTTCATCAAGTCACAAAAGTGATGACCCAGTTCAAGCTACTTCGAACTAATTAGTATAAACAAAGCTTCTATGTCTAATGAGTGCATGAAAATACCAAGTGTTGATAATGGTTGCTAAGTATTAGAAATCACTGATTTTGTCTTCTAAATCTAAGTGCTAATAGTTGAGCCAACTTTGTGATCTTGATGGAAACCTATGTTGTAGATAACTTTGATGAATTTTGTTAGAATTCTTTTAGAATAACTGAGGGGGATTGGATTACTTGTTCAATGTCCAAATGTACAAATAAAACTTCTCACAATTTAGTGAACGCATAAAACATTCTCAACCATCCATGCATTCATTGTGTGTTAACTAAAACTGATATGTTATTGTTAAATCAACTTGCAAAAATGTAAAGCATGAAACACAACACATCCATCAACACATTTTACATAATGATTTAATGTGGAAACCCAATTTGTGAAAAATCATTAGTAACATGCTACTCCTTTTTCACTCTTTTTAAGTAATGCCTTATTAAAGGCCAACCCTATTAAAGGTTACAATACACACTATTAAATGTGACCCAGTTAAGGGATTTCAGTCACCTTGTCAAAAGTGAGCCTTGTTAGAGGACTTTAGGCCATTCACTTGGAATTCCACCCTATTAAATGATTTTCCAATGAATATTGACTCAACCTTTCTCCGAAGGATTTACCCTAGGCTGATACAATTATTAGAAAGTAAAAATAGAGCTTTGATCCAATATAACTTACAACCTTACTTGCAAATTACATTTTTTTTTTCAGTCCTCAACTCTGCTTGGTTTCCAATCTTCGTAGCTCTGATAGCTTGTTCACACTTCAAGCATTCATCCTCTTTAAGCCTTCTAGCTCAGTACACCATTGCAAACTTCTTCACTTCGGTCACTTGATGAAGCAAAACCCTTTTTCTTCTCCTTATCATATTTTTGCATCAAACTTTCTAACACTTTTCTTCATGACAGATATTCCTACACATAGGAAATAAGAAGATTTTTTCCACTCATTATCCATCACTAAAATTAGGGTTTTTAATGGATTAAGTAGGATACAATGAATCTACACCATATCTTATCTTTTCTAGAAACTTCGCTTAGAATCCATTTGAATTTGCCTCCAAACTGTTTACATAAAATTCTATGCCATTAACTCATCAATCTTACCTTCCTCCTGATTCACAAGTTCCAAGAAAATAAGCTTGTTGGCTTTTATTTGGTGAATCTTTGATCTTTGTCATAATACAACAACTTGGCATTATCAATCTTCTAATGCTTGGAACATACTACGTTAGTCAGCATCAACTATAAAATCACTTGGCATCAACTATAAATTACTCGGCATCTACTAACTTTCTCAAAAACCACTATAATTTTCTTTCACTCAGCTCCAACTGACTTTTTTCTCAGCTTGCACTAAGTTTTCTCAGCACCTACTATCCATTTGGTCAAGCTTGGAAAATGAACTTTGTTTAACTTTATTCTTGTAAACTTTCTAAGTGTAGCCAGTCATTTTGTAACCATAACTAGATCATCAATACATAATGTTATCACTATCTTAACTGATTCTTTTATTTCAATACATAATCATAACTCAACCGGTACTTTTGTTACATCTTGTTGATCAAATCCTCCTCATCAATCAACTAAGTGATAGTACTTGAAGCATATAAACAATTATCTTACCAGCATATAGCAGGTTTGACATCAGTGACAAAACAATGATTGAAACACACAGTCTTCTTCAACAAACTTTCTAATCAAGTAATCTTTTCAATCAGATATTAGCGTTCTCCCTATTTGGCATTGATGGCAAACCAAACTGATCAACCAGTCAAACAAATGATGAACATCTTGTTCCATCAAACTAACAAGGCTAAAAAAATAAGTCAATACCAAAAAGAAAACTTGTGGTTGAAATTTCTCCCTCTATCAGTAGCTCCCTCTTCTGATTAGGTTACAAAATATAACTCCTTCTGAGTTCCTTCTATATTTTTTTTCTCTTCTATATTAGAATATCTCCCTCTTTTTGTTCTAATCCTTCCTCTGATTGCTTTTTTCTTTCTCCCTCTTTCTTTCATTTAGTCTTCTCATCTTCTAATGATGTACTCTCTTTATTGTCCCTCTTGCACTTGAGCAATTTAATGTATTTTCTCCCTCTTTTCTAATAATGCCAAAGATGTATTCTCAACACTTGGCATCTTTGATATATGTAGATATAGGTCTTTGTAGGTTCCTCAATTTTCTCCCTCTGTCCACTTACTTGTGATTGATTTGTAGTTCCAGTTCTATAATTACTTTAGGCAATTCCTAAAGTAAGTTTCACTGCATTAATTTGTATGAAATGAATATCACCTTGTTTGATGCAGGGTACTCCCTCTATCTTTTACATAGCCTTTGATAGGGGTATCACCCCTAGTTTACTTCTTAGGTACTCATAAGCATCCTTAGGTAATATTTTTGAGAAGATACCATCAATTTTCTCTTTTCTGTTAATATATTTCATCATCACTTATTTATCTTGAACCAATTCCCTTACATAATGATACTTGGTTGCAATGTGTTTTGTCTTTGTATGCATCATAGGATTCTTTGATATATTGATAGCACATGTATTATCACAATAAAGTGTCATAGGTTCTGTGATTTCTTCCTTCATTCCCTTAAGTAGTTGTTTGATCCATTCAATGCTTATGTAGTTAATAGCAGCAACAACATACTCTATTTTAGTAGTAGATTGGGAAGTACAACTTTGCTTCTTGCTAGTCCATGTAACAAGTCTTTTACCTAAGAAGAATGCTCCTCCACTAGTGCTCTTTCTGTCATCAATATTTCTAGCCTAATAAGCATCAATGTAGGCTTTTAGTTCAAACTTTTCATTCTTCTTATAGTATAAACCAAACTCTTATGTTCCTTTCAAGTATCTCATTATCCTTTTCATAGCCATCAAGTGATTCTCTCTGGTATTAGCAGATAATCTTGCAACTATCCCCACAACTAATGCAATATTAGGTCTATTGTGTACTACATATTGCAATATTCCAATCATGGATCTGTATAATGTTTGATTTACCATAGCTGAATCACCATTCTTTGATAGGTTGGGTGCTATTTCCATAGGTGTACTTACTAGTTTTGAATCCTCTAGTCCAAATGTCTTCAATATCTCTTTGATTGAGTGATATATACACCATATTTCATCTGATATACCTGTAATCCCACAAAGAATTTGATCTCACCAAACATTGACAATTCAAATTCTTGTTGCATCTAATTTGCAAAATCCATACACGAAGCATCTTGTCCTCCAAATATGATATCATCAATAAATATTTTAGATAATAGTATATATTTTTCTTTATCTATCTTCATGTACAAATTGTTGTTATCATATATTCTTTCAAATCCAATTTTGACAAGATAACCATGAAGTCTCTCATACCATGCTCGTCATGCTTGTTTCAATCCATATAGGGCTTTGTGTAGTCTACATACCATGTTTTTATTATTTTTATCAACAAAACCTTCTGGTTGGTCTATGTAGAATTCTTCTTCTAATATGCCATTTAGAAATTTAGACTTGGCATACATTAGGTAAACTGTGAGACCTTTGTATGTAGCATAAGCAAGTAAAATTCTCACTCCTTCCATTCTTGCAATAGGGGAAAATGTTTCACCATAGTCAATTACTTCTTCTTGTGCATAACCTTTACAAACTAGTCTTTCTTTGTTTCTTGTCACTTCACCATTCTCATCTAACTTATTTTTGAATACCCATTTTGTGCTAATCACATTCTTGTCTTCTAGTCTAGGAACTAGACTCCAAGTCTTGTTCTTCTTTATCCATTGAATTTCTTCTTCCATAGCCTTGTACCAGTCATCATCTTCCAATGCATCTTTCACTATCTTAGGTTCCTTCATGTTTAAAAAACGTGATTCACTTCTCAATCTATTTCTTGTCATTGGTCTTGCATCTTTGTCTCCAATGATTTAATCTACAAGGTGATGTCTTTTGACATATTTGGATAGCCTAGGCTCAGTTCTTGCAACTACAATCTATCTCTTAGCTTCAATGTCACTATGTACATCTTTGTTAGTTGTTTCAGCACCTCTTTCATGTGTGCATTTTTGTCATTTTGCAACTCGACATCTAAATGCAACTCAACGTTCACAAGTTATGACTAGATAGTTTTTGAGACTTGCTATTGGTTTGTAGCATTATTTGTAGCATCTTCTTCAGTAGGCATTCCTTCATAATAATATACAAATGATTTGTATTCTTCTGGTTCTTTTGTAGGTTCACTTCATTTACTTTTGTAAACTCATCAAAATTCACATTTCCACTTTCAATAATTTTGTCAGTGTTAGTATTTAAACACTTATAAGCTTTACTTCTTATGTAGTAACCAAGGAATATACCTACTTCACTTTCTGCATCAATCTTTCCACTCCTAACAACTTTAAGAATATAGCATTTTCTTCCAAATACCTAAAAGTATTTCACATTAGGTTGATATCCACGCCATAGTTCAAAATATGTTAAATGAGTACCTTTCTTGACTTGCACATGATTCAAGGTGTATAGAATAGTACTTACAACTCTCCAGTATTTTAGAGCAACATTCTTCTCCATTATGAGTGTTCTATCATAGTCCAGTATAGACCTATTTCTTCTTTCAACAATTCCATTTTGTAGAGGGGTCCTAGGTGTAGATGTCTATCTTTTGATTTCTCTATCATTACAGAACATCTCAAACTCATTTGAAGTAAATTCTCCTCCTCTTTCTAATCTCAAGCATTTCAAACTCTTACCTGTTTCTTTTTCAACTCTTGCCAAGTACCACTTAAACATTTGAAAGTCATCTAATTTTTTTTTTTTAAAAACATGATTGTCAGCATCCTAGAGTAATCATCAAAAAATAGTAGTATGTACATATCTCCTTTGTAGCTTTGCACTTCAATATGTCCACATAAGTTAGAATGAAAAATTTCAAGTATTTCTTTAAATGTATTAGCTTTACTTTTAAAGGTTAACTTTGTCATCTTGCCTAGCTAACATTGTTTGCACATTATATTTTCTAGTTTCTTCAACTTAGGAAAACCTCTAATTCTTTTTGTGTTACTGATACTAATTAGATTATTAAACTTAACATGACATAATTTCTTGTACCAAATCCATACATCATCAAATTTTGCAAAAAGACAAGTAGAATCTTCTATATCCAAATAGAACAAATTACTTCTAGTTTTATCACCTTTTCCAATAAAGTTTCCATTTGTGTCATATATCTTGGCTGATTTATTTTCAAATTCAACTTTTACATCCCAAATTATTCAATTATGACACACTTAACAAGTTATAATTCAATCCTTCAACATGATAAGCATTGTCACATGAAATCTTGTCTATGAGTTTGATAGACCCTTCTCCTTTTATCAAACATGGTGCATAATTAACAAATATTATACTATTTCCATCATAATAGGTTAAGGTAATGAACTTACTTTTGTCTCCAATGATGTGATGTTAGAATCCACTATCAATGATCCATTTATCATTCTTGTTCACACAAGTCATAAGTGTAGTTGCCTCATCCTCACCAGATTCATCCTTCACTGCAAAATATACCACTTCATCATCATTTTCATCAAATTCATGGTCATCAGCAATGTAGCATGACTTCTTTCCTTTGTCTCTGTAGTCTCTTCCATCATCTTCTCTTATATTTTTGTGCTTGTTTCCTTGTCTGTATTTCTTTTTCTGTGAATGTCTTGTAAAAATTTGACCAACTTCATTGCAATTGAAACAAATGGTAGGTAACTTACCTTTGAGCTTGCCTTTTCCCCTATAAAATCTTCTAGCCAGCAATGCTTTCAATTGTTCAATATCTTCCTCATCTATGTTACCGTCACTGGATGCATACTTTATCTTTCTTTTCTTCTTCTTCTTCTTTTTCTTTACCTCTTCAAAATCCTTCAATAACAATTTTTCTTTGAAAGCTAATTCAATACTTTCTAGTTTGTAGTTCTCAAAATTAGATAGCTCAAGAGCAATGATTCTTCCTACCAAACCTTCAAGGGATAGATCATTTCTTGGTATACATCCTAACTCTTGGATTGTAGATAATCTAATGACATACATAGGAAACAATGTTCTCAAGACTTTACTTAGCACAATATCAACATCTATTTTACTAGTGTCACCTTTTATTTCACTAACAACCTCTTTTATTCTAGCATCATATTTAGAAATATTCTCAACTTCTTCCATTCTCATGCCATCAAACTTACCTCTAAGGTTCTCTAACTTGGCTCTTTGAACATTATTTTATCTCCTCCATAGATAGTGTCTAGGGAATCCCACATCTTCTTTGCACTATTAAGGCCTTTGATATCATCAAATTTAGCATAGCTTAGGGAAAAGACAATCTCCAACATCGCCTAAATGTGTTCTTTCTTTTTCTTCAAATCTTTAGCAATTAGGGCTCTTACCAAATCAGCATGCTTTACTGCAATGCAAGATATGCATAATCTCCATGTCCTCCAAGGTGTAGCTTCATCAAACTTTTTCATGGAGGAAATTTATCTTTGTTGAGCTTGGGTACCTCTCTTTTTGACATCTTGATCTATGTTCTTTTGGTACATTAAAACTAATCCTCTTAAGCAGATGCCTCTAATACCAATTGTTGAAATTCTTGTAGAATAACTAAGAGCGGGTGAATCATTTATTTAAGGTCTAGATGTACAAATAAGACTTCTCACAATTTAGTGAACCCAAAAAACATTATCAAACATGCATGCATTCATTGTGTGTTAACTAAAACTGATATGTTACTATTAAATCAGCTTACAAAAATGTAAAGCATGAAACACAACACATCCATTAGCACATTTCACATAATTATTTAATGTGGAAACCCAATTTGAGAAAAACCATCAGTAACATTTTACTCCTTTTTCACTCTTCTGAAGTGATGCCCTGTTAAAGGCCAACCTTGCTAAAGGTTACATTGCACACTACTAAATGTGAGTTGGTTAAGGGATTTAAGTCACCTTGTCAAACGTAAGCCTTGCTAGAGAACTTTAGGCCATTCACTTGGAGTTCCACCCTATTAAAGGATTTTCCAATGACTATTAACTCAACCTATCTCCAAAGGATTTACCCTAGGCTAATACAATTGCTAGAAAGTAATAGTAGAACTTTGATCTTGTACAACTTAAAACCTTACTTACAAATTATAGATCTTTTTTCAGTCCTCAACTCTACTTGGCTTCCAATCTTTGCACTTTGACAACTTGTTCACCCTTCAAGCATTCATCCTCTTTAAGCCTTCTAACTTAGTATGCCATTGCCGACTTCTTCACTTGGATCACTTGATGAAGCAAAACCCCTTTTCTTCTCCTTATCAGATTTTCACATCAAACTTTCTAACACTTTGCTTCAAGACCAGACATTCCTACATATAGGAAATTAGAATACTTTTCTCAATCATTATCCATCACCAAAATTAGGGTTTTCAATGGATTATGTAGGATATAATGAATCTTCCCCATATCTTTTCTCTTTCAGAAACTTCTCTTAGAATCCACATGAATTCACATCTAAAATGGTTTACATAAGATTTTGTGCCTCTAGCTCATCAATCTTATCCTCCTCCTAATTCACAAGTTTTAAGAAAACAAACTTGTTGACTTTTATTTGGTGAATCTTCAATCTTTTCCATAATGCAGAAGCTCAGCATTATCGATCGTCTGATGCTCGACACATACTACATTACTTGGCATCAACTATAAAATCACTCAGCATCAATTGTATTTTACTAGTCCTCGACATCAACTAAAAATTACTCGACATCTACTAATTTTCTTGGCAACCACTAGAATTTTCTTTCACTTGGCTCCACCTAACTTTTTGCTCAACTTGCACTAACTTTTCTCTACACCTACTGTCCACTTGGTCAAGCTTGGAAAATGAACTTTGTTTAACTTTATTCTTATCAACTTTCTAAGTGTAGTCAATCATTTTGTAACTTCAAGTGGATCATCAATACATTATGTTATCACTGTATTAATTGATTCTTGTACTTCAATACATAATCATAACTCAACCTTTCCTCTAGGTACTTTTGTTACATCTTGTTGATCAAATCCTCCTCATCAATCAACTAAGTGATAGTAAAAGAAACATATAAGCAATTATCTTACAAACATATAGCAGGTTTGACATCAATGACAAAACAATGATTGAAACACAGTCTTCTTTAGCAAACTTTCTAATTAAATGATCTTTTTAATTAGATATCAACAAATTGTAATTTGGATTGGTGTATATGTAATGGATTGTATCATATCCAAACAAATAAGTATGAAGCAAATATGAAGAGAAAAAGCATGAACTAGGAAGGCTACAATTAGTATAAGGGATGAAAAATATTTATTTATCACAACAAGGTGATCCTTACATTTCAAAGGAATCTCAAGCAACAAATTAGAGTTGTAGATCATAGATTAGCCACCAGTTCATCCTAATAGGCATATCAGTTAAATCCCTTAATAGTGTAAACTTAACAATCTTTTATCAATCTCTTTGCTGAGTACATACTTAACATTATCTCTTGTAAATCCTTTCACAAGGTGGACTTAATAGTCCTTATTGCTCCTAATAGGGTAGATCATCAGAAGTGATCAATTGTAAGCCTTATCAAGCCAAATTTATACTGCAGTACTAAAGCTTGTGGGTATCATCCCCACCCTAGTTTTACTTTTTATTTGAAAGGTTTCTAGGTCACCATATCTTGTGTCAAAGAGTTATGAATGTTTTAGTACTTTCATTCTTCTATTCATGCAATTAGATCAGAATATTAAATGAATGATTAATTGGTGAAATAAGTTAAAGTTTTATTGGTTCCTGATTCATCCCTCCCCTCTCAATAACCTTGCATATATAATATTTCCAACAATTGGTATTAGAGCATTTTGGTTTTCATAGAAAAAGTTTAATAGCTTGAGAAAAGATCAAAGGAAATGGAATTATATAGGCTAGATAAGGGTATTGACAATGAAAATTTTGATCTTGAACTAGCAATTGGTCAACAAAAGTAAGAAAAGGAGAAACTCTCTCAATCATTGAATAGAAGAAAAGATCTTGTAGTAAAAATTAATGGCAATCTCTAGACTGTAGAAAGAATTGAAGATATTTTTCTAGAAATAAATTTAAATGAAGTTGATGAAGAAATCAAAGATGTATTAGAAAAGAATTCAAATCTTCAAGAAGAAGTTGGAAAGCTGAAAATTGAACAAAAAATCCAATTAGTAAGACTATGTGAAGTCATGGAAGAAAAAGACAAAGGCAAAGAAGAGATAGAAGAAAGGAACAATGAAATTCAGCATCTATCCCTTCAACAAATAGACTTCATTGATTAGCTCACTAATGCAAAGGAAGAACTCATGAATCTAAGATCAGAAAATGAAAGACTGTAGAATGATCTAAACAATTAAAAGAAAACCAATGAAAGAATATTGAAATCTCTAGAAAGCATGAATCAGTTGAATGAGAGTACATATAAAAAGGCAAAGATGGAATAGGATACATAGAAGAAGGTGATTCATCCAAGCAAGGAGCTCAAAAGAATCAAAGGCCTACTTGCAATCATTATGGTAAGTTAGGTCATATATCAAGAAAATATTGTAGTAATGGTAAAGAAAAATTCAAAGAAAAGTGTTACAAATTCAATAAGAATGGTCATAGAGCAAGTGAATGCAAGGAGAAACCTAACTTTGAAGTTAAATGTCACAATTGCAAGAAACAAGGACACAAATCTTCTGAATGGAAAACCAAGATATTGAATTCATCATAATAGATTGTGAAAGCAATATTTTTTGGATGCGACTACAACACATGGTGTAGATGCCACTGTTGTGGAGAATTTGGGAACATTGGAGCAAACTACACAAAACATCATATAAGAAAACAAGATACCACTTGAAGATGTTTTATTTCTATAGAATGTGGACATCTTCCCAAGTACTGTATAAACACAAGAAGGATTGAAGATGAAAAGAATGACAAAGATGACAATATAAGAAAGTAGATGAAGCAAAAATGGATACCAAAATCTCTTGAAAATGAAAGTCTGAGTTGTTAAGTAGATGTAACTCATGAGTTGGGTGACACAAGCATCTCAACTTGAATCCTGATGGGACTAACTAGAGATGAGACTCTGATGCAGACATCTCACATAATTTCCAACAAGAAATAAGAAAAGATCCATATCAGCATTAAAGATGCACAAGGATCACCAAATGGTTGTGAAAGTTCAAAGGCCTTTACTAAGATAGGTCGGGTTACAAGACCCTACCAAGAGAGACCAGGTTACAATGAAGTGTTGTTTGTAGAAACTAAGTTGTTGAAGACTCTACTATTTAATGTTCAAACTCTCAAGCTATGAATATATGTGAAGTATTACAAGCCTAAACCAAGACAAAGATAGTATCTCACCAAGTGAGTGGTCATACCAAATAATTTATGATGATTGTGTTGGGACTCAAAATTGAAGTCCCAATTTTGAGTACCATTGAGAAAATTAGGCCCTATAAATGCTTTTAATGCATATGTACCTGGCTAACCATTTGAGGCCTAAGAGTTGTTTAATGCTTCTAGAACCTTTCATTTAGTGCATCTATTGTTCCATGACAATAAATTGACATTTTTAGCTATGTCATGAAGTCCCATTTTGAGCAATTGTCAATTCTACATTTTTTGTGCAAGTGTCAAACAGCGATAGGAGGCTATGTTTGCAATTGAATATCTCACACCCACTTATGTTTCATGAGACAAAGCTTTGGGAGTTTTTGGTTTCCATACCAAAGAGCCTATGTTTCATATTTTAGGTCATTTTGAATCGATTTAACTAGGTTTTGAATCCCTTAAAGTTGGTCATTTATTGTTGTCATGTTGATGCAATTAGTTCTAAATTCTAGGAAGCCCTATTTGACTTGTTATAATTTTGACCCAGTTGACCAAAATGCTAAAATACCTTTGGAATTAAATTTTAGAGGTTAGAGACTTGCTAGGTTTCAAGTTTGAGATTATGATGAATCCATTTGATTAGTTTTTATATGTGATTCCAAATGCAATTTGTAACTTTTTATTGGTGTCAAAGTGCAGAATGGTTAGTACCCCTATTCAGGATGTTATAACTTGAGATCTATGATAGGTGAGATTGAATGGATTCTACCACTATGCTCTCCTCTAAAAATTCTTCAAGTGTGCCAATTTTTAAGTCTTGACGAATCCGTCTACACACTTTCCCAGGTCCATTCCATTTGCAAAAAAATTGTCATTGTTTCAATCTACAAAATTTTGAGTATCCCACTTTGACCACTTACCACTTTTTCCTAGTTATTCATCATGAGTCCAAATCCCAAATACATACTCTCCTTGTGATAGTAAACCAACACCCTATTTATTGTTTCCCCAAGTGTCAATTTGCCTAGTTTCCAAAGCCAAATCTGAACATGATTTATTGTTTTCTGACATGTTTTCTTCCAAGTGATTCTGAGAAGGTAACTTTGACAGCGAATATATTTTGACTGACAATTTGTCATGAGACAAGATTTGACAGGGTAGGAGTATGCAAAACAAAGAATTAATTGCCAACTTTCAGAGTCTGATCAGGTGTTTTGGTCATTTTTTAAGGCCAATAAAAGGACCTTTTTGCACACATTTGACAGTTTATAGATTAATACAAAATGATTTTTTAAGGGTAGAGCAGTGATCAAATTTGAATCTAGTTAATGTTAGATAATTTAGTATGCCACTTTGAGATGTCAATTGTTTGAAAATGAATTTTGTTTAGTCGAACCCACTTTAGGGCTCGACTAATCCCGTCAGACTAATAAGATGATAAAATAAGGTGAAGAGATTTAATATAATAAAGGAAAGACCTTATTATATACCCTAAGCACACTCTAATTCATAATTGAAGAAAACTCAAAGGTTTTGTTGATCACATTTTATCTCTCCAAATTGCAAATCTTAAGCATGGCTAGAAGAAAAGATGAAAACATGAAAATGGGAAATAGAGAGGAGTGGGTATAAAATTGAACGCATGGACTTATATTATTGAGTATGTGTGGTTCCTTCTCGCAGTGCCCATTTGCCTCATAAATCTGATGACTCGCAAGAGAATAGTTCCCTACAGATTTGCCATCATGTTCTAGCAAGAAAGCAAACTTCCCACCCACATTATGTCACTAACAAGTGTACTTCTTATCCATAGTGTGGGACTTCTATAGAAATTATGTTTATATTTATATGTTTATTGATTAAAAAGAACAATGACTAGTGGGAGTTGTTGGTCTTTCTCAACAACAAGGGAAATTGAAGGTGTGAATGCAATATATATAGGGAAGCTTGTAAGCTTGCCTAAGCAGGAGTTGGTGGACTATGACTCAACCAACTATGGATGTGAAGGAGGTTCTATAGATTATGCATTTGAGTGGGTCATTAAAAATCAAGGCCATTGAGTAGTTGGAAATAGTTAACACAGGGGCATCTCTTATTAAGCTTTATGGCTTGCCTAAAGATGGGTTAGAAGAAGAATTATAGTAGGTGATAACCCTTAAGGATCTCACCAACAAGACCAATAGGACTAAGAGTTTTACCTATGCTATTCCCCAAAAAACTTTCTCTCATTGCTACACAAAGGAGGTCGCCCACACCAAAGAAGAAGCCACATGAAAACTATAGGGGAAGCATCTTCTTTGAGGATGATATGCAAGAAGAGTATTATGCTTAATAAAAAGCCAAGCCATAGCAATATTAGAAGGTGCTCACAATGAAGAGGAATTGAAATAGAGGAGGCACCAAATAATATTCAAGGACATAGCCTAAAGGAAACAACTAGTGATAAAAGGAAATCCACCTAGAGTTGGAGATGAAAACATTGGCATGTTAATTGAAAAGTGTTGACTAAGCATAGATTGCAACTATTTTAGTATTGAGTAATGTTTTGGCAACCTACAAAACACATAGATAAGAATGGATATGCAAATGAGGAAGGCATGAATCCCACCACTTGGGTCTACATTTCCTTTCAGTTTCTAGTCATAGAGAATGGAGCTTGTTCAAATGGCAAGTCACAGAGGAAGTTAGTTGAAAGAATAGGAGAGATGTCATCTAAAAGGAGGCCTCTAAAAACTAGTTTATAGTTTACTAGTCTATGTGTTATTATTTATCAAAGGAAGAGAGAAGTTATTGTGCAAGTAGATTAGTCCATCAATTTATGGCCAGGAGGAGGAGTTAGAGGGTGTTCCTTTGGAACTCGTCTTGACTCCAATGATTTTTCTTCTTTAGCAAGTGCTACTATTTCTTTTGAGGATTCAAACTATGGATCTTAGGATTTCTAATCTCAAGGCTTTAAGATTTTAGATTCAAGGTTTGAGAGTTATGAGAAAATACAATATACAAGGAAGTAGCTACCGTAGTTACAAGAGTGATGTTAATGTACGGGTACAATCCAACATATGATATGAAGAGCCTAATAAAAATGATTGGTGAGGTCAGGGACTACCACCAACTCCTAGTATAGAGGAAAGGCCATGGGAAACCCTTCATGAAAGAAAAGAGTCTATGAAAGCAATATATCCAACATTCTCCATGTCTAGGGTCTTCTAGGAGTTTAAATATAGCAATGTACAATGTGTTTTTTGTCTTAAGACAAGAACCTTTTGGAAAGGAAAAGTTGCATCATGTGAGACTTTGCTCGACCATGGATGATAGCTGGATGAATGACACAAGACAAATTTTGAAGTAGCATGCAAGTTGAGGTCATTGAGAAAGTGTAACGACACTGAAAAAGTTGAAGAATCCGAGAAGGCGCCATGTTGCCACCAGAAAATGGCAAGATTTTCTGGCAAGTGACATGGCGAGCTACCAAAAAATCAAATAATCTAGCTTGGAGAATTAAAATCTAGAAAGATAGTCATGGGTCCCATTTAGCTAATGTGGCAGATTGAGATCAATGCTAACATGGCGGTTCAGATTTCAACGATGCATCAGATTGCAATACTTGGCGCATCCAATAGTTGTCCCTATGTCGCCAAGACAAAATTGTAGGGAGGTTAACATAGAGACATGGAAACCCAATAAAAAGTTGACACGTGGCACTGACATGGTGGCAAGGTGGTGCTAATGTCGCATGATGAGGTGGACCAATGACTGGGTGCTAACATGGTAGGGGATGACACGTGTCGCAATGTTGCTATGTCAATGATTACATGGCGATATGCTAACTAGGATAGTGACATAGCAGCAAATGACATGGCATGATGACATGGCACACTAACATTGCAAAATAGAGGAGGAATCAAATGATTCCATGTGACATCCAGGTGGCAAGGATGGATGACAAAGCATAGGAATGAGCCAATTAGAAGTTGACATGTGACGAGGGTGGCCAAACCAAGTTTGACCCGGATAGAAAATGAGGAAAATTTCAAAGTCAATTTTTTATTTTTATTATATCTTCCCTGAATCACATGTAGCTCAGATATTTTTAAATAAATTTCAATTTTATTCTATAGTTTTAACTATTGAAAAAAATCAAATATTTGTGCAAATGCTATCTTGAATTCTAGCAATAGCCCAATTTTCAAATCAAGATTCTAGGAGTTCTCAATAAGCAGATATAGGCTTATTATATATCACCAGAACTGGAAGAAGATGAGCTATCCATTTCTAGAGTTAGTTATTATATAGGTGCACAATGGTTTGAGTTATAAGAGAATTTTTAATTTCTGAGACATTCTTAGCAAAATGGACAAAAGTCATCATTGAGCATCAAATTCAATTGGAGGGAAAATATTGAAATTTTTTAAAGACTAAATGAATTCTGAAAAAGTTTTTGTGCTTCTAGAGTTAATTTTTAACAAATTTTTACTTTTTCCTTGAGTTCAAATTTGGCGTCAAAATCAATTATGTCCTTTCAATCAAATATCTTAGATATTTCTTGCTTTTAGAGGCAAAAATAATTGAAGATTTGATAGGCAGTTGCAGAGAGAGATTAGAGAGATTATTTTCATTGCTAGAAGATGGAATTTTAGGTAGACACATGTCATCTTTAGATTAGATCCAAGAATTCACTTCCTCCTATATCATTCTCTTTCTTTCTCATTATAGGGGTTCCAATTTTTTTCACTGTGAGACCGTTGTTGATTGGAAATATTCAATCTTTTTGTGAGACAACTATTCTAGATCTAGAATTGTGATTCGAGGCACATTCCTCAACATATTCTCTCTTGTATGAATAACATTAGGAAAGATAATACAACTAGTTTTGATATGTTAGGTGTTTTCTATTTTGATTTCATGAATTTGAATGTATTCTTTCAAGGAAATGAATACAAATGAGCAAGATTTTATTTAGTTTCATTTTGATTTTCATCTCCTATCTCAATAATCTACAGTCTTATGTGGTCTAGGGGAAAAGCACCGAGACCCATTCGCATCCCCTTAAGGTTGTATGTCAGATATATTTTGTTGTTGGAACAAAGGGCCAAGTAAATTCTTGATGTGTTTGACAGGGTTGCTAGTTATTTGAGAAGGATATTTCATGAGAATGATGTCTAAATGAACACTGATATCTGATTCACAAAGTAATAGGATAGATCTAATGTCTTGGTGTATGAAATATGTCATTGTTATCACAGATGCATGCATTAGATTAATGAAATTGTCCAATAGATAAGGCACTAATTAGCTACAGGACCAATTTGTTCTGACTGCTACATATTTGGTGTTTTGTTGAATTCAACATCATTAATAAAACATTTTTTCCTTTCATGTTGAAGAGTTGAAAAGGATGTCATCACTTAGCTTATGAATTTCATTATCTTACATTTAACTATTGCATATCTATGTTATTTCATGATTTATTATGAGAAATAAGGGTTAAATTTTCTTAATAGATTCAGGAATATGTTTTTGCACTGGTAGCATATAAGTGAATCTGAGGTCTACCCACCTAGATTTTGTAGAGCCTAAAGTAGAAGAAGGGTCTAGCCTTATAGTTGGTCTAGTGTTTAAAATGACATGTTGAAGATTTGAGTTAGTTTCCCCTAGATGTGTCATGTTCTCATTGGGGTAATTTGAAACTTGTAACATTTTAAAACACCAAGAAAATGGAAACTTTTCTAGGGAGATAAGATGGAAATACATTCTATTAAAAGGACAAGAATCTTTAGTGATTCATTGAATATTTTAGTCCTTAGACAATAAATAGCATTTTCTAAATCTATGTGATAGACAAATCTTGAGAATTTGAAGAAAGACTCAATACAGTAAGTAGGAATTTGCTATAGTAGCAGGGTTGTGAGGTGTTTTCCATTTCTTTGTTGAATGTTCATGTCTCCCAGTAATTATTTATCCATTTGCAGTAGTAACTTTGAGGTTGAATGTAAATTGTGTTGTTACAAGTGTTTATCTTCAGTCAATTCAACTGGATTTTGTTCTTAAAAGTGTTGTTGTAAAATCAGAGTCAAGAATCAACATAAATTTTTATTCCCTTTTCCAAGTTTGTAAATCTACAAGAGTGGTTTGATGGCTTGCATTTCTCCTACATCTAAAGGTCTCATTCAAATTTTTCAAGTGACAAATTATGTTTTATTTCTCACACAGTGTGAGTGGTGACTCTCAAATCTTTGTACTAGCTTGTTCCTAGTTGATCTCATTGTAATATTTTGAAGGATTTTCAGTTTTATGGGCAGATTTGAAACTTTTGATAATGTCTTGAAAAGGAAGTTGAAATTCTTGATAAGCTTTAAAGTGTTGTTTGCAATCTGTTGTTATAAAACATACAAGTGTAAAAAGGTGAATCATAATAGTGATTTCATTATCCTCTAGCAAGGAGGTGGTAGATCTACAAAGTTTTGAATAGTGGTACGAAGGAATTTCACTCTTGCACAAGTGCCAAATCAGTAGATCGAAGTTTAGCATCAACACTTGAGGTATTTTAGTTTTCATGTTTCTTTTTCATTGAAGTCAAATGTTAAAAACATGGTTGCATCTATTCAATGATTTTCAGAACTAGAAGGAAGAGGGAGAAGTTTTACTTTATGATGGAGTCAGATCTTAGATCTAAGATTAGTTTGCCAAATTCTAAAAGTTTAGAGATTATGGCTAGTAACATTGCTATGTTAAATAAATTGATCTACAAAAGGATTATTAGTGTTATAAGAATTGAAGTAGGAAGTGCTCAAGGTTTAAATGCTGAAAAATTTTATTTAAAGATTAAATCAATAATCAGCAAGATGCCTTTTCATTGTAGACCTGAGGAATCTTCCTTGTCTAGTATTTTCCTTGATGTCCTAGTGCCTAATTCAGCCAATTGGCCAACACCTATAATATTACGAAGAATTTTGCAAATTCAAAGATTCATTGAAAAGATGGAAAGTGGTAATTAGAGAATCCATGTTATATCTTCTAATGATAATGAGTGTGCTGAAAGCCAAGGTAGTAATGAATGTAATGAATCTGTAGCAAAAGATGATCTATTTTTTGAATTTGAAGAGAAGGATTTAAAATAAAATGAATCAAGTAATTGCAATCAGCATAAGGAAGATGGATATGAAAGCGAGAATAAACTTGGTTACAAAAAATGCATGTAATGATAGTAGAGGTAGTGATTTCCATGATAAGAATTAATGTTATAACGATGCTGATTTTCTAGATTGTTATACTAATGGTTTTGTTGTTGTAAGTTCTTCATGTTATCCAAATGATAATCATAGCTAGGATAAGATTTGTGAGGCGGTCTTCTTGAGCCCTGATGAAATTTTAGTTTTGTTGGCTTGTGATTTTGAAAAGCATGTAAGTGTTTCTAAGGATCTTCATATTTTCCCTCATAATACTTTCTCGTTCAGTCAAATCAATTCCCCAATGTTTGATGTAGAAAGAGATGTAGAATCCAAACAATTTTTATCATATTTTGAAGGTGTAGATGACTATACCTCAAATGTCTTTGTACATGATGATTTGTTCGATGCAGGGGATGTTAGTGAAGGGAAGTTTGATACTATTTTAGGTTCTTTTCATGCTGATCTTACTAAAATTTGTTTTGATGTTTCATGTGATGAAAAGGAAAACAATGAAAGTGGTTAATCAAATTAAAAAATTTCTTTATATGCTGATAAGTGTTGTAAAGATAAGTTTAAGGTTTATTCTGACATTTAGTTATATGATGAAAATGATTGTGATCAGCATAGTTTAGATCAACACTTTTAGTATATGTTTTCATGCTTGGTAACTATTTAGTCATTTGGAGAATGTGAAGAGGTTTTAGTGAAAGATAAATTTTATTTAGTGAATGACATGACTACAAGTAGGTAAAAATCAGATTTCACATACTCTTTGCAGTCAGAGAGACAAGGTGAGTTGCAAGTTTTTGGTACATGCCACTTGGTGAATGGTGTAGAATATGAAGTTTTTATGTTTCCAATTAGCATGCATGAATCATTGTTGAATGTTGATTCTCAATTTAGTTTGTGTAATCATGAACATGCTGATTTTTTTTCTCATAGTGAGCATGATGATGAAATAGTCTTTGAGTTTTATATGCACTATGAGAATGATGACAATTTTGTTTTGCCTAACAAAGTGATTGAAAGTGCTAATGTGTTGGGTGAAACAAAGGAAAATAAAAGTCATAGTTTACCTCAAGAAGATGTAAATTAAAATTATGTATTTGATAGAGGTAAAAGGTTTTGTTGAAGTTCAGTGGCCGGGAGCCATCATTTGTAAATAATAGGAGTAGTTCTTTCCCTGCTTTCAATAAAGTTGTTCAAGAGAACTTTTTGCTATCGAGCAAGTCGTTTGCTTCTTCCAAGGATCTAAATCCTTGCCATGTCTACAAGGGACGTGCAACATCAGAGAAAGCCACTGTTGGGACTCAAAATTGAAGCCTTGATTTTGAGTACCATTGAGAAAATCAAGCCCTATAAACACTTTTAATGCATATGTACCCGACTGTCCATTTAAGGCCCAATAGGTGTTTAATGCTTCTAGCACCTTTCATTTACTGTGTCTATGTGTCCATGATGATAAATTGACATTCTGAGCTATTTCGTGAAGTCTCATTTTGAGCAATTGTCAATTCTACATTGTGTAAGTGTCAAGCAATGACATGAGGCTATGTTTGCAATTGAATATCTCACACCCAGTTATGTTTCATGACTTGTTACTTTAAGAATGTTTAGTGTCCATACTAGAGAGCCTATATTTAGTTTTCAAGTCATTTTGAATCTGTTTGACTAGGTTTTGAATCCCTCAAAGTTGGTCATTTATTATTGTCATGCTGATGCAGTTAGTTCTAAATTCTAGGAAGCCCTATTTGATTTGTTATAATTTTGACCCAATTGACCAAAATGCTAAAATTCCTTTTGTATTACATTTTAGAGGTTAGAGACTTACTAGGTTTCAAGTTTGAGCTTATGAAAAATATATTTGATCAATTTTCAAATGTGATTGCAAATGCAATTTATAACATTTTACTAGTGTCATAAAGTGTAGATTGGTGAGTACCCCTATTCAGGATGTTATAACTTGAGTTCTATGATAGGTGAGATCGAATGGATTGTAACACTGTGCTCTCCTTTGAAAATACTTCAAGTGTGCCAATTTTGAAGTTTTGACAATTTTGTTTACAAACCTTCCCAGGTCCATTCCATTTACAAAAAACGTTTCGTCATTCTTTCAATCTATAAAATTCTGAGTAGCCCACTTTTACCGCTTGCTAGTTTTTCCCAATGATTCATCATGAGCCAAAATCCTAGATTCATACTCTCCTCATGACAGTAAACCAATGCCCCAAATTTCTTTTTCCCAAGTGTCAATTTACCTAGTTTTCAAAGCCAAATCTGAAAGTGATTTATTGTTTTATGACATGTTTTCTTGCAAGTGATTCTGAGAAGGTAACTTTGACAGCAAATATTTTTTGACCGAGAATTTGTCATGAGATGAGATTCAACAAGGTAGGAGTATGTAGAATAAAGAATTAGTATGTTGGCTTTCAAAGCCCAATTAGGTGTTTTGGTTAGTTTTTAAGGCCAGTCAAAGGACCTTTTGACACACATTTGATATTTTGCAGATTAATAGTAAAATGAGTTTTTAATGGCAGAGCAGTCATCAAGTTTGAATCTAGTTAATGTTGGATGATTCAGTAGGCCAGTCAGAGATGTCAGTTGTTTGAAAATGAATTTTTTTTAGTAGGACCCACTTGAGGGCCTGACTAATCCCATCAGATTAATAAGGTGATAAAATAAGGTGGAGAGATTTAATATATTAAAGGATAGACCTTATTATATGCCCTAAGCACACTCTAATTCATAATGGAAGAAAACTCAAAGGTTTTTTTGATCCCATTTTATCTCTCCAAATTGTAGATCTTAAGCATGATAGGAAGAAAAGATAAAAACAATAAAATGGGAAATATAGAGGAGTGGGTATGAAATTGAATGCATGGACTTATCTTACCAAGTATGTGTGGTTCCTTCTTGCAGTGCCCATTTGCTTAATAAATCTGATGACTCATAAGAGAATAGTTCTCGACAAATTTTCAATCATGTTTCGGGAAGAAAGCAAACTTCTCATCCATGTTATGTCACTAACAAGTGTACTCCTTATCCATAGTGTGGGACTTTTGCAGAAATGATGTTTATTTTTATATGTTTATTCATTAAAAAGAACTATTATTGGTGGGAGTTGTTGGTCTTTCTCAACAACAAGGGCAATTGAAGGTGTGAATACAATATATATAGGGGAGCTTGTAAGCTTGTTTGAGAAGGAGTTAGTGGATTATGATTCAACCAACTATGGATGTCAAGGAGGCTCTATGGATTATGCATTTGAGGGGTCATTAAAAATCAAGGCCATTGAGCCATTGGAAATAATTAACACAAGGGCATCTCTTATTAAGCTTTATGACTTGACTGAAGATGGGTCATAAGAAGAATTATAGTAGGTGATAACACTTAAGGATCTCACCAACAAGGCCAATAGGACCAAAAGTTTTACCTACGCTATTCCCCAAAAAAATTTCTCCCATTGATGTGCAAACAAGGCCACCCATGCCAAAGAAAGAAGTCGCATGAAAACTATAGGGAAGGTATCTTCTTTGAGGATGACATGCAAGCAAAGGATTATGCTTTAAAAAAAAATAAGTCGCGGCAATATTATAAGGTGCTTGCAATGAAGAGGACTTGAAATAGAGGAGGCACTGAATAATAGTCAAGGCCACAACATAAAGGAAAAAACTAGTGATAAAAGGGAAGCCACCTAGTGTTGGAGATGAAAACATTGGCATGTTAATTGAAAAGTGTTGACTAAGGATAGATTGTGACTTTTTTAGTATTAAGTAATGTTTTGGCAGCCTGTTGAACACGTAGATAAGAATGGATATGCACATGAGGAAGATATGAATGCTGCCACTTGGTTCTACCCTTCATTTCAATTTCTAGGCATAGAGGATGGAGCCTCTGAAAGGAGGCCTTAGAAAACTATTTTGTAGTTTGCTAGTCTACGTGTTACTATTTATTAGAGGAAGAGAGAATTTATTATGCAGGTAGAATAGTCCATCAATTTATGAAAAGGAGGAGTTAGAGGGCATTCCTTCGAAACTCATCTTGACTCCAGTGTTTTTTTTTCTTCAATAGGTGTTGTTGTTTCTTCTAGGTATTCAAAATATGGATCTCATGGTTTTTGACCTCAGGCCTTTAAGATGTCATTTTCAAGGTTTGAGAGTCATGAGCGAATATAATATACACATGAGTAGCTACTATAGTTACAAGAGTGATTTTAATGTATCGGTATAATCCAACATATGATACGTAGAGCTTGATAACCATGATTGGCAACATCGCGCACTACAACCAACTCCTAGTATAGAGCAAAGGCCATGGGAAACCATTAATGAAAGAAAAGAGTCTATGAAAGCAATATATCCAACATTCATCATGTCTAGGGTCTTTCAGGAGTTTAAATATAGCAATGTACAATGTGTTTGTTGTCTTAAGACAAGGCACCTTTTCAGAAGGTAGAGTTGCATTATGTGGGACCCTACCCGACCATAGATGACAACTAGAAAAATGGTGAGATAAAATTTTAAGTAGCATGCAAGTTGATGACATCGGGAAAGTACAAAGATGCAAGAAAAGTTGAAGAATTCAGGAAGGCACCATGTTACGACCAAAAAATGGTGAAATTTTTCAACAAGCGACATGGCAACCTGTCAAAAAATCACATAATCTGACTGAAAATTCAAAATTTGGCAAGAGATTCATGGGTCCCATTTGGTTGATGTGGTGGATTGAGATCAGTAATAACATGGCAGTCCAAATTTTAATGATGTATCATATTGTGACACATGGCACATCCAATGACTATCACTATGTCCTAAAGAAAAAGTTGTAGGGAGCTTAACATAGAAACATGGTGACCTAATAAAAAGATGACACATGGCACTGGCATGGAAACAAGGTGGTGTTGATGTGGCATGATGAGGTAGACTGATGACTAGGTGCTGATGTGGTAGAGGATGACATGTGTCACAAGGTCACTATGTTGTTGATGGCATGGTAAAATGCTAACTAGGATAGCAACATAGTGACCAATGACATGGCATTATGACATTTTGTGCTAACATGGAAAAACAAAAGATGAATCAAATGATGCCATATGGAATCTAGGTGGCAAAGATGAATGACAAAGCATAGGAATGAACCAATCAGAAGATGACAACTGGTGAAGGTGGTTAAACCAAGTTTGACCTAGATAGAAAAATGAAGGAAATTTCAAAGTCAAACATTAATTTTTTATTATATCTTCCCTGACTCATGTGCATGTTAGGGATTTTTAAATAAATGTGGATTTTATTCTATTGTTTTAACTATTGAAAAAAATCAAATATTTGTGCAAATGCAATCTTTAAGTTTAGCAGGAGCCCAATTTTTAAATCAAGATTTTGGGAGTTCTCAATAAGTGGTTACAAGCTTATTATATATCACTAGAACTAGGAGAAGATTAGCTATTCATTTCTAGAGTTATTTTTTGCATAGGTGTTCACTGGTTCAAGTTATAAGCAAATTTGTAATTTATGGGGCATTCTCAACAGAATGGGTAAAAGTCATCATTGAGCATCAAATTTAGTTGGAGGGAAAATATTGAAGTTTGTTGAAGCCTAAACAAATTTTGAAAATGTTTTTGTGCTTCTAGAGTTCATTTTTAACTAATTTTCCCTTTTGCCTTGAGTTCAAACTTGGGATCAAAATCAGTTATGTTCTTTCAATCAAATATCTTAGATATTTCTTTCTTTTAGATGCAAAAATGATTGAAGATTCGATATGCAGTTGCAGAGAGAGATTAAATACATTCTTTTCACTGCTACGAGATGGAATTTCAAGTGGACACATTTAGTCTTTAGATTAGATTTGAGAATTCAATTCCTCCTATATCATTCTCTTTCTTTCTCATTATAGGGGTTCTAGTTTTTTTCACTATGAGACCATTGTTGGTTGGAAATTTTCAATCTTTCTATGAGACAACTTTGTTGGATCCAAAATTGTGATTCCACCCACATTCTTCAGAATATTCTCTCTTGTATGAATAACAATAGGAAAGATAATATACCTAGTTCTAATATGCATTTGAATGTATTGTTTCAAGGAAATGAATACAAATGAGAAAAAATTTCTTTAGTTTCATTCTGATTCTCATCTCCTATCTTAGTAATCTGCACTCTTATGTGGTATAGGGGCAAATCATTGAGACCCATTTTCACCTTAAGGTTGTATGGTTGATATATTTTTCTATTAGAACAAAGGGCCAAGTAAATGCTTGATGTGTTTGCAAGGTTTTTGGTTATTTGAGAAAGATATTTCATGAGAATGAGGTATAAATGAACACTGATGTCTAATTCACAAAGTGATAGGATAGATATGATATCTTTGTGTATGAAATATGTCATTGACATCATAGATGCATGCATTAGATTCATGAAATTACCCAATAGACAAGGAAATGATCAGCTATAGGATCAATTTTTTTTACTAGTGCATATTTGGGGTTTTGCTAAATTCAACATCATTAATCAAATGTTTTTTCCTTTCATGTTGAAGAGCTAAAAAGGATGCCCTCACTTAGCTTATGAATTTCATTATCTTGCATTTAGCTATTGTAGATCTATGTTATTTCATGAGTCATTAGGATAAATAAAGGTTAAATCTTCTTACTAGATTCAAGAATATGTTTTTGTACTAGTACCATATAAGTGAATCTAAGGTCCACCCGCCTAGATTTTGTAGAGCCTGAAGTAGAAGAAGGGTCTAGCCTTATAGTTGGCCTGGTGTCTGAAATGACATGTTGAAGATGGGAGTTAGCTACCCCTAGATGTGTCATGTTCTCATAAGGGTAATTGGTAACCCATAAGGTTTCAAAAAACCAAAAGATTGAAAAGTGAAAAAAATTTAGAGGAAGAAAATTGAATTCATTTCTCACAAGGAATTTTCAACAGCTATTTATAAAGACCAATTTCTATTCTTCCAAGCGATTTGTGTGTTTGTTGTTGGAATAATTATCCAAAAATTTCAACACCCTACAAGGCCCTACCAAGAATGGCTTCTTCCAGCAACAAGGAAAAGAAAGGATAAAAAATGTAGATTCAAGGACTAGAAAGCAAGCTTCTAGCATTCAAAATTAGCCCAATGATTGCTGAATCACTTGACCTAGTAGGTGCACAATCACATATTCTCTCCCAAGTATTATTCATGCATGATATACACCTAAATTATCATTTTTCTATTTAAGAGATAGGCACACATGAAATGCATGGGGCATTGAATGAGTTAATTGTGAATGATACTCTAAAACTTGAGCATCACCATTTGGAAGAAAAGAGCTTGACACATATTTCACATATGCTAATGGATTTTCAGGCAAAATGGATAAGATTCACACTGAGCTGAGTTCACAATGGGAAGCAATGATTGGATCATCCCATTTGATCACAAGGAAGATGTTTCACTAAATCAGTGACCTTCAAATGTTAAATAAAGCCAAGGTTACCAATACCCTAGGTTAGGTTGAACTAGTGAAGAAAATTATTGCCAAGTGGGATGGTAGAAGAATGAAGATAAGTGGAATCATAGACATGGAATTGAAATTTGGAATTCATTTGATTTCTCACAAAATCTATAGCTCCAACCATCTCAATACTGTGTCATGTGAGGTAGTAGATTTGGCTGTGAAGGTGGTGAAAAAGAATGTCATTTGACCTTCCCAAGTTGTTATTGAATTAGTTCAATAAGAGCATGGAAAGGATCAGAGGTTCAAAGACCAATTTGTATAAGTCTGGTTCACTCATAACTTGTTTATTTTCCTTTGTACAAAAACTCTTCCCTTGTAAAGGCACAGTTGCATGGAGAAAAGATGTACCTATTCTATATCAGATTAATGAATACATAGTAGAGACGAGTGATAATTTTGATAGTATAATGGAAAACTACTTTGATACATTCTAAAATAAGATGAGTAATAAATATAGGACATGAAAGAAACTTGTAGAGGACTTCAAAGATGATATCTATTTCATGGTAGATAGTGATAAAGTATACATTAAGGCAGTCAGATTGAGGGTGGCAAGTGTAAAGCCTCTTGAATATGAGGTTAACATTGATGATATCAAAGATAGAATTGAGGTTTTGCTGAATGAGCCTATGAATCCTAAGGTACCATATTTTGGGACTTATGAAGAAGCCAAGGTGAGGATAGAACTTGAAATTAAGATTTCTTAAGAAGTTTACAAAGGAGGAAAGAGTATAGAAAAATTGAAACAAGCAAGTTCTACTCTCCTACTGATAGAGGGAAAAGGAGATGATGTGGAACAAGAAGAAGCAGAGGATGAAGCAAAAGAAACCAAATTTAAGGAAGAAAAACAACCTATTTTGAATCAATTAGAACAAGCTATCTAGAAATTCAATGAAGATCTAAATGGACAAGATAAGTTTCTACAAATAGTAGAAAGAAAATTTGAAAAAAAAGAATTAGAACAAGTGGCAAAGAAAATTGCAATAAACCAAGTAGAATTGTCTACTATTCTTAGTTCATTGAAAACATCTGCAAATAATGTAACTTCATTACATAGTAAGTTGTGTGATACATCTATCTTCGCCCAAGGAATCAAAGAAAATTTATCTAAGATAGATGAAGACTTGAAGGCAAGTGCACACCAGTTGTCACTTGACCCAAGCTAAAGTTATGCTCACTATTCAATGATCAAATATCTGATAAATTTGTAAGAAAAATTATCAAGGTAAGAAGCCAAGGTTAGGGCCACACTTGTAGAAATCCAAGACATGATTCTTCGAAACATGGATGTATTGCAAAAACACATTGTACATGCCAAGACACTCATCCATGACAATAACTTCTCCATAGTTGATCACATGATGGAGTTATCAGCAGAAGTGTAGATTGCATTTCATGTCAACAAGGTGTTACAGGAAAATTGGGACAGGAAAATGGCATTGATTTTGAAGGTTCATTCTAACTACTTGTCACATTTTGGCATTAATATGTAGTATACTCTTTTCACATTTATGTCAAAAAGGAAGAGAAGTATAATATAAGATGAATGTATATATTAAGAGTATTTGGGAGAAGTATAACATGAGATATATGTATGGGGGAATAGTACTCCAGATATATGTATATAGATGAGATATATGGGGGAGCAACATAGTATTATACAAATACATGTACAGATAATCAAAAAACATCTTTTACAAAAGCAATTTTGAAAAATCTCAAAAATAGAGTATGTTACTAAATTGTAGACACAAAGAGGAGATAAAATAAAGTTTTAGAATTGAAATTCCAAACATTCATTTTTTGATTGATAAGTGTTTTTTTCACTAATGTCAAAGGGGGAGATTTTTGACATTAAGGTTAAACTTTGTTTATCAGTTAATCACACTTAGTCAATTGGTTAAGTTATTACTATCAAATTCCAAACTCTTTATATAGTTCAAGATGAGTAGTATCTATTGAGCTCTTTAGTGATAGTGCTAACTAAGCTTTATAGTATTATTCACGTTGCATAGTACCGATCGTGCCCTCTAATTTCTACCAAGCTTGTAGTATTAGTGATGAAAATATAGTGTTCACTGAGCCAAACATGTCAACCAAGTGATTTAATTTATAGATAGAGTTTTGAAGTGTTTACTAAGTCACACAAGAGTTGACTGAGTTCCAAGTACTAGAAAGTGATTATTATGAACCGAGCTTCTATGACTATTGAATGCATGATGATGCTAAGTGTTGACAATGGTTATCAAGTACTAGAACATTACTGAGTTTTTCTTCTAAACCTAAGTGTTATCAATTGGGCCAACCTTTTGACATTGATGAAAACCTATTTTGTAGCTAACTTTGATGAATTTTGATTTGGATTGGTATATATGTAATGAATTTTATCATATCCATACAAATAAGTATGAAGCAAATATGAAGAGCAGAAGCACAAATTAAGAAGACTACAAGCAGTATGATAGAAAACCAAGATTTATCTATCACAACAAGGTGATCTTTATATTTCAAAGGAATCTCAATCAACAAATTAGAGTTACAAATCAAAGATCACACACTGGTTCACCCTAACAAGCATATTAATTAAATCCTTTAATAGGGTAGACTTGACATTCTTTGATAACTCTCTTTACAAAGTGCATACTTGGGTAAAAGTACAAAGCTATGGCAATGTTTAGGATGACTTATCAGAATGACTGAATTTGAGTTTTTCTATCTAAAAATCAATTTTATCCAAACATATGATCTAGATAAATCCGTTCTAGCTAATTTATATATGGTCTCACACTTTTCCAATTGAAAATTTCTAATAAATGCATGTTTTATGCTAGTTTGTATCCGATTACTAAAGAAATACAATTATTTTAGACAAGTGGCATTTCAATAACTCTTATTATTTTTTATGATTTTTTTAATAACCTATAAAAACCATTTTATAGAGTTCAGAGTCAAGAATATTCTCATATAGAGTTTATATTGTTTTAATTAGATATAGTATATTGTACCTAAAAAATTCTACAAGTATGTATTTTAATACTCGAAAAAATGTCAATTTTGAGAAAGAAAAATAAATAAAATCATATCAAAACATTTTAAAATTATATGACATTCTAGAGGAGAGAGTCCTCTTTTAGAATCTATAATTTTTCTCCTGGTTAGAATAAATTTGTTTTGAAAACTGTGGTGGGAAATGAAAACTATTGATTTCAGGTGAGTTGAAATTTGAAGCATTATAAAAGAGAAAATGTAGGTCTAAAGCTGATTTTTATTGTCAATTTTTCTAGCTATATATGTTATCTATAACATAGTTTGAGATCAAAGGCAAATAACTTTATTTTCATCTAGTTTTATGGTGGGAACTAGACCCCCTAATTTTAAGTATTTTTTAGCAACAAAAAATATATCTCTAAAAATTAGGAAAAAAATCAATTCTTATTCCAAATAATTATTAAAAGTTATAATCCTAAACTCCATCCATTTCTACACATTTCATTAGTTTACATCATTTTCATATTCAACATAATAATACCAATTTTAGGTCATTGAATGTCAATAGTTATACTTTTGTTAGCCTATTCCTTTACAAAAGGGTGACACAGGTTTGTGCTTTTACCCACTTCATTGTATGCTTTTTAAATCATTTCACAAGGTGGACCTAGCAGTTGTTATTGGTCATAATAGGGTAAATCATCGAAAGTGATCAATTATAAGCCTTAACAAACAAACTTTATACTACAATACTAAAGCTTGTGGGTATCATCTGCACCCCAATTTTGATTTCTATTTGGAAGGTTTGTGGGGCATCATATCTTATGTCAACAAGTTGTGAATTTTTTATTGCTTTCATTCTTTCATGCATGAAATTAGATCATAATATTATCTAAAGGATTCATTGGTGAAATAAGTTAAAGTTTTGTTGGTTCTTGATTCACCCTTCCCCTCTCAATAAGCTTTCCTATCTAGTATTTCCAATAGTAACATATTCTAAGAAAAAAATGATGTAGAGATCCATCTTAGATTAAGTAGCCATAGTTAGGCGAACCACCCCCACTGTACCTCTTAGATATTCATGTGCATCATTAGGTAAGGCTTTTGTGAAATTATCAGTTATGTGGTCCTTTGTATTCGTATAATCCAATCTAATTTCTTTGTCTTATTCCAAATCTCTCATGCAATCATACTTGATAGCAATATTCTTGGTCTTTTTGTGCATCATGATATTTTTAGATATATTTATAGCACTTTTACTTATGTCAATAACAGGTTCAATGATCTCTTCATTCATTTCTTTCAATAATTGTTTGATCCATGCTACATTAGAACAATTAACTATTGAAGCTACATATTCATCTTCTATTTTATATTGGGAGATGCAATATTTTCTTCTTGTTGGTCCAAGAAACTAGTCTCTTTTCTAGAAAGATGATTGCTCTTCTTGTACTATTTTTGTCATCAACATTTCGAACCCAATTTGTATTAGTATATACTCTCAATTAAAAATTATAATTATTTTTTGTAATATAATCTACAATCCTCTATATCTTTTAAATATCTTGGTATTCATTTCACACCCATCATGTGATTTTCCTTAGGGTTTACCAAAAATCTTGTAACAATCTCAACTTCTAGTGCAATATCTGGTCTCCTATGAACAAAATTTTACAACTTTCTAATTATTCACCTATATAACAGTTGATTCACATTAACATAATCATTATTCTTTGAAATTTTATGTCTAGTAGCCATAGGTGTTTCAATTGGGCTTGAGTCTTCCATTCCAAAAGTGTTGAATAGTTACTTAATATATTTTGATTGTGTAATTATAAACCTTACTTCATTTGATACACTTGTAGGCCAACAAAAAAATTATTCTCTCCAAAGATAGATATTTGAAACTCTTGGCTCAATTTACCTTCAAAATATTTACACAATGCTTCTCCAAACATGATATCATCTACAAATATCTCAACCAAAAGTATCCCTTTTTTTAGCTTTAGTCTCTAAGTATAGATATCCATTATCATTTTTCCTTGGAAATAAAATCTTCACCAAAAATGTGTACAATACTATGATCTTTTTAGAAAGTAAAGTCCACCAAGAAAACTGAGAGGGGGGAGGGGAATAAATTAGTTATCCAACTATTAAAACACTTATCAAGCTTATTAATCCTTAACAATGTGAACAATATAATTATCAACCATTGGAAGATATACATACACAATAGCACTAGATATGTTAACTAGGGAAAACCTTGATTATAGTACAAGCCCTAGTGGGGATGGTATCCACTAAATGATGTACTAATAAAAAATTTCCTTGTAAGAAGATGGAATCTATTAGGAGCCAATGAAATACATTCAATACATATTACTCTTTTTTAGACACTTCGAATCCATGTTAGGAGATTCCAAACCTATTAGGAATTGTACTAACCCTATTAGGCATTGTAGAAGGGAGATGGACCCACTATCCAAAAAAAATTAGGGGAAGAGCACTGATTAGTCAACCTAGTTAGCATCTATAGTATTCCTTGTATAATAATAGAAATAAATTAATGTCAGATCTTTCTTTTTCCTCTTGACTAGACAAAACCTTTTCTTATGTCAATACCATATCATCAACTTTGCATCCAATAATCTCTAGGATCTCTTACATGCATTTACCAAATACACTACTCTTTCTCATTTGATATCAACCTCAATACATGTTAAAAAATAAGGACAATTACCTCCCTTTCTACCATATCCTCAAAACAATTCCTTGAGTTATCCATAAAACTTTTCTAATTAATTATAATAGGAGCTCATTAAAATAAAAACTAATTTTGAAGTTACACAACACTATTGAATCATAGTATTTAGAACTTGCCACACATGTGACTATTTACCTTATGCACTTGTTAATGTCATCAAAAAATTATCTTCAGTCGCTATATAACTTCTCTCATCTTGATTCTATCCTAGTTAAGAGATAAAAATAAATCATTAGAAGCCACTTATAGGTAATCTATCTTCTCACTAGCTTCTATAATTCATGAACAATTTATTCATGTCTTCAAATCTCTTTATGTGCACTTATCCAAACAACTAGGATATAATGTAGAAAACACTCTGAACTACACTTGACCTTGTCATCAATACATAATATGTATGACCACATTATCTATGTGCTACTCTGTTAGTTTGAAAAGAAACAAGACTATGTCAACATCAATGACAAACATAGTCATCAATCCAACATGTCAATCATAAATATTCTCTCCAATGCTCTAGATACTCCCCCAAAGGAATACCATCATAATTCGTGCTAACAATCCCCCCCTTTGGCATTAAATAAAATAGACAAAAAATATCTAAGTTCCAAGAATACCAAATCAAACTACGTTGTTGCTTTTGTTGTTCTCTTCTTTACAAACCCTCTCCATTAATCAAATCTAAAACTCATAGGAGCACTTCTTTTTCTGTACTTTCTCATTCTTGGGATTGAAATTAGTTGTTCACACTTCTAGTTGATATGAATAAATCTTCATCTATGTTTCGTTATTCTTAAATGGATGGTCATTAGTTTTCACACTTCTCCCCTATTGATATAACTCAATGTCTCCCCCCATTGACATTAATTACTTTAAATAGTATTTCTCCCTCATACACATATCTCCCACATACTACCAGAAGATGTTTTCATGTGCACTTCTTCTCCATTCACATCAATGACAGAGTCTCCATTATGTCAATCATTTTCTCAAATTCTTCACCCAGCTCAAGTGTGAAAGGATACTTCTCTGTACAAAATACCAAGAGCCCTTAATCACTATTCTTATTATATATACTCCCATATAGAAAGAATAAACATTTAGTCTAGATAAACAATTATGCTATGTACCTTTAGTCCAATGCATTATCTACATCATTTAATCAGAAGTAGGAAATAAAATAACCCCAAGAATACCTTGCAAATACTCAAATATATCTTTACTGAAAGGCTTCATAAAGATATATATAATATTCTCTTTTTTACTTACATACTATAATCAGATCTCTTTCTCTGTAACTTTTTCTCTTAGAATATGAAACTTAATTGATATACTCTAATTAGATCCCTTTCTCTACAAATATTTTCTCTTAGAATAATATATGATAATAGATTCTAAAAATTCTATCCCAACATCCTTTATTATTTGTTTCATCCACATTATCTAATTGCAATTGTTTGCTACTACTACATACTCTTCTTCTATTGTACTATGTGAAATTTAGTGTTGTTTCTCGCTTAGCCAATAAACCAATCTTCCTCCAAGGAAAAATGCTTCATCATTGATGTTCTTTCTATCATCCACACTACCTACCCAATCCACATTAGTATTGTGTGCTAAAATGTTGTCACACTTCTATGAATCATTACATGTAAGAAAACTCAAGAATGAGCCCTCACAAATCGATCCATAGCTCTCTACTCATAGAGTGCAAGGGTTTGCAATGGAGGCCCTCAGTTTGACCTATTTTTGTGCCCATACAAGTACACCATGAGATGAGAGATTCAAAGAGGAAAAGAAAGAATGCTAGCCTCCATGATCTTCAAATATGCATGAAAATAAGATCTAATCTATGAAAGCAAAATCTAATCTATAAATGCAAGATCTAAGCTAAAAGCCCATGATGGGTGCAAGAGAGAAAAAGAAAAGAAAATAGAAGTTCTCCACAAAAAGCTTTTGTATTCAAACTCCTTCAAAAATTGGTCTTCAAACCTGTAGCATAACGATAGCATAATCATGGGTGTCTAACATGAGGAGAGGGCTCTCCCTTATAAAGGAAATTATGGAGGTGAGTGGCTTCTCACAACCAATATGGGATAATAGAGCTTGATCCATGTGAGACAAAATTCCACCAATGAGAAAAGAGGAGTGGTTGAGAAGAAAGTGGTGATCTATGTGAGACAAGATTCCACCAATTAGAAAAGAGGAGTGGTTGAGGAGAAAGTGGAAAGATAAATCCCACTTAGAACACATTTTTAAGTGTAGAGAAATTAAATAAAAAGAATTTATTTTATTTCCTTTTTTCATCAAAAGAGATATTTAAGTGGGATTTTTATTTAATTAAAAGGGAGCAATTTCTTTTTAATTAAATAGAAGATATTTAATTAAATTAAAAGACAGGTTTTTCTCTTAGTTAATTAAATGTGGATGAACTGTTTAATTAAAAGAGAAGTTTTCTTTTAATTAAATGGAGAATTTATTTTATTTAATTAAAAGAGAAGATTTTCTTTTAATTAAATAAGACTTGGAATAAAATGATCAATCTTAGAAATGAAATAAATTGAATTTGATCAAGGAAATTGATTTAATAAAATATTACAAACCATTGATTCAAAAAATTTGATAAATTGATAAATTGAATAATGGGGGCCCATAGTCTAGGCGACCATTTTTGGGTGCATACATTTGCCCCTCTTTGACCAATGTGTGATCGATTTGGGAACACATGTAGTCAAAGAAAGAAATTGAACTGTGAGGTCAATTTGGGATCACAAAACAACCCAGATGTGTGGTGGACTTGGGAACACATCAGGACAAAGAATACAAATAAATTTTAACTTGAAAAAGTCGAAGATAAAATTGATAAAACTGAATCAAGGATTGAAATTGATAATTACTGCCCCCTCGTGATCGAAATCGAAATGAGATAGAGGAGAAACAACAAATTGATAAATTTGATCAAATCAAACAAAAGATAAGGTTCTTGATGTAAGATGAAAGATATAAGAATCATAGAACCAAGTTAGATCATCAAGCATGAAATATTATGCCCCAAAGGTGATTTAGAAGAAAAGAAGTGGGAAAAAATAAAATGGAAGATATAAGTTTGAAAGATATGGAAAGAAATAGAAATAAGAAAAGAAAATGCTCCAAAAAATCAATCAACTGTTTAAGATAGAAATTTTGATTGAGATCATGAAAGAAAATAAGGAAATGAAGATCAAAATGTGACCACAATTGATTAAATGTCCACAATAAAGATGAAAGGAGAACCCTCTCAAACTCATAATGCAACCTAAAAATGTAGACTAACATGAAGTCTAATAATGCAAGCTACATGAAATGCAATGGTGTACTTGCAAAAGAGCAACTGTAACATAGGATTTTGTGTTCATCATTCATTAAAGAATGTAAAAGAACTTATTTTCATCATTGGGTAATTATTAATGGACATCAAAAAATCACACAATCATCACTAGTTACAAATGTAACTATGAAGATATGAATGCGATTTATATTGGATTGAAATGTGGAAAGATTCTAACATAAGCATCAAAGACATAAAGGTCAAGATGACTTCGATGTTAGCTTACCCAATTTAATACAGAAAAACTATGCTCGCATCAAGGCATAGATGCCAAGATGACTATAAGAATGGTTGTGCAAAAACAATCAAGGATGATGTCTCAAATCTCCTAAGTGTTTCAAAGGGACAACAAAAGACACTCTAAAGTTCAAGACCACACCCACAAGCAAAAAATAAAAAATAAAAACATGTCCCATGCCCCAAGTCCTCTAGTGATGCATCCCAGAGAGACTTATTAGAAAAGGACACTCAACAAAAATCAATAACAGTCATCACACAAAGAAAAGATCATGACATAAGTCAAGCATTAAGTGTTGCATTAAAAAATTTAAGTGTGTTAACTGATACTGAGTTCTGAGGACAAGGATCAAATGCTTGTAGGAAGGTAAGATCACATGATGATACTGGGTAAGACCAAACCAATAAGTGTTGAAAAACACTCGATGCCAATGGGTGTTGAAAAACACCATTTGCGAGGTGTCCTAAAGACTCACACATCTAAGAAACCAAAGCTAACATAGTTATGCCCCCTAGACAAAGACCAATTCCAAAGCAAGGTAACAAGGACAAGGCAAAGTGGAGAAAGGCTAAGTGTCGAGGACATGTGCTAAGAAACAGGGGTGCAAATGCCTCAAGTAGCGCCCGTTTTCAAGTTTTCACCACTTGGATTTTTTTTTTAATTTTTTTTTTTTTGTATTTTTGGAATATATAATTTTTTTTAAGATACATCAAAGTTCTTTTTGCTAGGTTGTCACTAAGATGATCATTTTTTCAGGACATTTTTCAATTTTTAGAATTTTTACAATATATCATTTTTTTGGATTTTTTAAAATATATCAATTTTTTTGGATTTTTTTTTTCAGGATCCATAAATATGTACAAAGATACCCCTGGACAGAATGGGCATTAAACTCTTAAGCAAGATCACATCATGCAGTCCCAATGTCTAACAAGGTGGAGGATATGATGAAGCAATAAGCTAATGGATATTATGGATAAGCAAGGAGTGTATGAAGCAAGTGAAAGTGATCTTCAAAGGTTGACTCCTCAAGAGTACCCAAGGTAGGGAAAAATTTTCATGTAAAGAACATTTGGACAAGAAATGAAAGGCCAGTATAGGATAATTCAAGAAAGCATAATGTAAAAATGGAAAAGATGCAATCCAAAGAAGTAGACATGTCAAGAGACTTTATAGCATCATATTTTACTCTATTTTATTAGATCAAGACCAAAGGGGTAAATGGGAAAAGGGTAGCAAAATACTAGAATGAATGGAGGAAAATAGATATGGAGGCTAAACATGAAAGGAATGAAAAAAAGATCATCATAAGATATCTCACAAGATAGCCAAATGTTTGTCTATAGGTCAACATTATCAAGATCAAAGAGAGAAGACAAAATGAATGAAAGATGTAGAAGAACTACGCATGATGCCTATTTGTTAGGTTTTAATCATGGTACTTATCCAAGGCACCACAAGGGAGTGGTTTTCACCATAGGATGAATTTATTTCTCTTTACTTTTGCTACCAAAGTGCCTGATTACCAGGTTTTTACCAAGGCACATTTTCAAATTTTTCATTTTTTTTCTTTCTTTTTTTTTTTTTCAATCTTTTTCAAATTTTTTTTTTTTTGGAAGAAGTCAAGCTTTTGAGATAATGCTCTTTGAATGTTTAAACCATGATATACAAAGGAATTCAAATGATATGCTCAAAGATGCTAATAGGGAAAGAAAGATGGGAGACAAAAATGGAGGATATGGCTTTATGAAAAGTGAGTGAGATTGAAAAATGGAAATGAAGGCAAAATCAACGTTAACACACACCTTGAAGGGTGGCGAAAGGATGGAGAAAATGTGAATGAAGTAATATGTGAAGGACTATGGTGAGTGGATAGAAAAGGTTGCAGTTTAGGCACATGGAATGGAAGAATGCTTTTGGAAGAAGATGAAGCGTAAGTCTTTGGAAGCTTGAATGTCAACTTCAATTGTTGTTCAACATTAGAATCTCTCAAGAGAGATTTTGGAATCCATATAGCCTTAGGCTTCTTTTCATTTCTTTTTGATGATTTAGAGATAATATCTTCAATGATGGATTTTGGAACCCATACTTGTCTTGTAATTTTTTTCTTAGATATCTCTTTTGACTTAATGCCCCCATGTCGATTAGAAGAGACATGGTGGTCTTCTTTTTTATATGGATTCTTGAATTGCTTCTTTTTCTTGTATTGAACATTCAAGTTACTTCCAAAAGACTTGGGACTTGTGGAAGAAGAAGGATGATATGACTGGTTTAGGTGAGTGGGTGGATGAAAAGGATTCAAGGATATGCATCTATGTTGATCTTGAGGAAAGATAGGAGAGGGAGGGATGTAAGGACCCAAAATGGATGAAAAACTAGGAGAATTGGGAGGAGAAAGTGAAGGGACATAAGGACCCAAGATGGAAGGAAAATCTAAAGGATTTAGTATTGGTGGGGGAGGTCCAAGGATGGATGCGGAAGATGCAAAAGGGTAATCAATAAGTTCATCAACATCTATATCACAATCAAGGACATCAGCATCTTCAGAGTGAGCATCAGGATTTTCAATAGGAACATAAACATCTTTAATATGAGCAACTTCTTTGATAGGAGAACTTATCGCTTGAGAAGACTTAGGAAGAGTAGAAAGTGGAAGGGAACATGGAGTGGTAGAACAAGAAGATGGAAGACTTTGATCTTGACAAGGATCTTTGGATAACATAAGCATAGAATTGTTCTCTTGATTTTCAATAGGCTCAACATTGGAAGTAATAGCATCATTTTTAATAACCTTAATGGAAGTATCATCTTTGGAAGGAGAAAGTGTACTAAGGCCATTTTTATTGTCAATAAGCTCAGTGGTGCAAATAGTATCTTGATCTTGCTTAGGAGAAGACTTAAGACATGGTGGAATGAATGAGAAAGGGTGTAAGGGATCAAAAGAACCATGAAATGTATCAGAAACATTGTGAAAAGGATTGGATGACATGGAAGGTTCTTGATCTTGATCTTTTTTTATATTCTTTTCTTTATCATTTTTAGAGTCCTCTTGACATGAAGCCAGTGCTAAGGAGAAGGAAGCATGTTGGAATTGTATGGAAGACTTTGGAATAGATGATGAAGGACTAGCTGAAGTAGGCATTATAGCACATGAAGGCTTAGGATCTTTAGATTTAGCATTATCAAAAGCATTTGGAGCCAGGTGAAGGTTAGCTTGAGTTTCTTTAAGAGGTAGCCCTTGAGGATAACTATAGGGAACTGCATGAAAAGCATTAGGGTCTTTGTTGGATGAGGGATTGGTAGGAGATTTGAAAGACTCTGAATCTTTAAGAGATGTATGGATAGTGGAGGAAGTAGAAGATGGAAGGGGAGAATTAGAAGACAAAGGTTCAACATTAACATGATCTTGCTCAAGAGTGTAATCTTTATTTTCAGCATGAGTGTTCTTAGAAGAGGAACTCTTATCCCATTGATGTTGTATTTCAGCACAAAAAAATGCTTTCTCTTCGTCAAAAAATGCAGATTTATCATTTAGGTATTGTTCACAAAATTTATCAATGTTGTTTTCAAGATTTGATTCATGTGAATTACCATCAATATCTTTTCGTGACTCATCCCCTTTAAGCACAAGCATAGGACTAGGAGGACTTTTAGGAACTGTTGGAATGTAATAATCATCACCATCATAATCATTGTCACTAGAAGAATTATAGATAGGCATATCACAAGACTTTTCATGTTGTTCATTATCATATGTCTTAATAAGAGGAATAAGACTCTTGGTAGAAGTAGAAGAAGAATGATATCGTGAAAAAGAGGTAGGTGAAGACCTAGATGGATGATATCTAGAAGAGTCATGGTAAGATTTAGAAGATGAAGTATGTGAATGATATTTAGAAGAATTATCGTAAGACTTAGAAGATGAAGAATATGAAGGATATTTAGAAGAATCATGATAAGACTTGGAAGATAAGGAATTTGAACGATATTTTGAAGAATCATGATAAGACTTGGAGGATGAAGAATCTGTATGATATTTAGAAGAATCATGATAAGATTTGGAAGATGGAAAATATTTGGAAGAAGGATATTGTGATTTAATCTTGCACATGATCCTAGCAAAAGTGTCTGATTTATCCATTTTTTTAATCATTTTTGTTGCAACGTTAGCATCCATGCATCTATTGGAGTGACAACACTTTTCAAATTCAAGAAGGAGGTGGATTTCATCTGAGCTCAAATGAGGATCCCTAAAAAGATATCCAAGATCCATGGTTCTAGAAGAAGAAGAATCAAGTATGGAAGAAGAGAAAGAACGAATAGAAGAATGTAGACTATATGATAATAGGAGGAAAAGAATCAAGAAGACATGAAGAAGAGGAATAATGGAAATGAGAGACTAGAAAGACATGAAAGATGAAGAAGAAAGAAGACCAAGAGTCATTTTGAGAAATTTGATACCATTTGAGATCATTTGAATGTTGAGCAACATGTAATAGCACTTGTAATCAACATGAAAGAAAAGGTACTAGTTGATAGGATAACCCTAAGAAATGTTGGTACCAAACTAGGATAGTAAAAGCTCTCACTTGTCCAAAATAGATGTGATAAGATAGAATTTTGCAATAGGTGTAAACCAACACTGCCACAAAGGTGCTCACAACTTTGGATGAATACCCTAGCACATATTGACGAGGAGGATGATTGACCCAAATTTTAATTAATTAAAATTGAATTTTGATGAAAGTGAATGGACAAGAGATTACTAAGACTCTCCAAGTGTAATATCAAAGGATCCAAGTGTATATCTTTCTCAATAAGGACAGTTTCTAACTTACCAACTCCAAACAAGGTCTCTTGTGAAATCAATGATTACTAATTCAAGAGGTCAAAGCACAATAACCCATGGTGCAAAAAGGCTTTTAACAATGAAAAAAGTAGCCTAATCCAAATAGGAGCAACCTAGGGAGACTAGAAATAATGGGATAACAAAGTTATTCGATCGTAAAGTCTCAACTCATGAACTCAGATTTTGTTCATTTTAAATATCCAACTAGATGTATCAATAGATTCTTTATCATAAACCAAGCACGCAAGATAAAAAATAGGGATTTCAAGCAAACAGTCTTCAAACAATGAACAAGGGGAAAAGCAACCTTGCGCATGAGCAATCAAGTGACTTAGTTAATGCTAATCCCTAGGAGAGCTAATTGTGTATGTTCTCAAAGAGTTTCACAATCATTGCATACATCCCTAAAAAATAAAAGTTGGCCTTTCTAAAGTTTTTAGTAATGGTTTGACTCTGCAACTTTTATGATTCACAAGGGTGACCTCCAATCCCGGCACACCAAGGTTTTAACACAGTCTGAGAATTTAATCTTCAAGAGCTGCTAGGGAGATCTGACAACCCACAATGAACCATACCCCATGGAGATTTCTTCCACGAGGACATTTATATAGTGATTGTTGCAACTACGGCAGAAGTGGCTATTACCGCTTGAGGTTCCATCCATAGTTTTTCCCTATATAGGGATTGTCTACTATGGATAACCATCTCTAAAGATGACCGACTCACAATAGTGGACCACAAGGGGACTTAGCTTTCAGATCCAAGGTTTTGACACCTTTTCACTTTTAGCCCAATCAAAGCAAGCAGATTAATCTGACATGCTAACTAAGATTATCTCAAGATCTATGATATCAACCCCTAGTGATCTATCAACCTCTCCAGAGAAAGGATGCCTCAATCACCAAGTTGAAGATCCATCTATCTAAGAGATTCTCAAAGTATCCTCCCCACCTACAAGGAATTTGTCTTTGAGAGGAGTTTCACTAGGAACTCACTCCCTCAAGATCCACGAATAGTATTCATGGGGCCTAATTACTATGTGTGTACAGATGTTAATTCCCCAAAAGAAAATCTATCCAAGAATAATCGAAAAGCACATGTAAGAAAACTCAAGAATGAGCCCTCACAAATTGATCCATAGCTCTCTACTCATAGAGTGCAAGGGTTTGCAATGGAGGCCCTCAGTTTGACCTATTTTTGTGCCCATGCAAGTACACCATGAGATGAGAGATTCAAAGAGGAAAAGAAAGAATGCTAGCCTCCATGATCTTCAAATATGCATGAAAATAAGATCTAATCTATGAAAGCAAAATCTAATCTATAAATGCAAGATCTAAGCTAAAAGCCCATGATGGGTGCAAGAGAGAAAAAGAAAAGAAAATAGAAGTTCTCCACAAAAAGCTTTTGTATTCAAACTCCTTCAAAAATTGGTCTTCAAACCTGCAGCATAGCAATAGCATAATCATGGGTGTCTAACATGAGGAGAGGGCTCTCCCTTATAAAGGAAATTATGGAGGTGAGTGGCTTCTCACAACCAATATGGGATAATAGAGCTTGATCCATGTGAGACAAAATTCCACCAATGAGAAAAGAGGAGTGGTTGAGAAGAAAGTGGTGATCTATGTGAGACAAGATTCCACCAATTAGAAAAGAGGAGTGGTTGAGGAGAAAGTGGAAAGATAAATCCCACTTAGATCACATTTTTAAGTGTAGAGAAATTAAATAAAAAGAATTTATTTTATTTCCTTTTTTCATCAAAAGAGATATTTAAGTGGGATTTTTATTTAATTAAAAGGGAGCAAGTTCTTTTTAATTAAATAGAAGATATTTAATTAAATTAAAAGACAGGTTTTTCTCTTAGTTAATTAAATGTGGATGAACTGTTTAATTAAAAGAGAGGTTTTCTTTTAATTAAATGGGGAATTTATTTTATTTAATTAAAAGAGAAGATTTTCTTTTAATTAAATAAGACTTGGAATAAAATGATCAATCTTAGAAATGAAATAAATTGAATTTGATCAAGGAAATTGATTTAATAAAATATTACAAACCATTGATTCAAAAAATTTGATAAATTGATAAATTGAATAATGGGGGCCCATAGTCTAGGCGACCATTTTTGGGTGCATACAAGTATATGCACACAAAATAAAATCACTTCATCTATTATACCATAATCCAAAATTAGGCATACTCTTCAAATATCTAAATATTATCTTTCTTACTACATAATCTATTTCTCTCATATTTTCTTTATATCTTTCTACTATCCCAAATACATTTTCTATATCTAGTCTATTGTGAGTAAGATATTGCAAACCTCCAATCATAGATCTATACTTTTTCTTCTCATCTATAGGTGTCTCATCTTTTCTAGATAACTTGTGACCAGTTATCATAGGTGTACCAACATTCTTACAACTTTCTAAGCCAAATATTTTCAACAAGTTTTTAAAATAATTATCTTGTGATAAAAAAATACAATGACTATTCTTTATAATATATAGGCCCAATAAATATTTCATGTCACCAATCATACTCATGTCAAATTCATGCTTCATTTTATCAATAAATTTGTCACTCGCTTCATCATTACCTCCAAATATTATATCATCCAAAAATATCGTAATGATCAACAATATATTCTCAATTTCTTTCAAATACAAATTTCTATTTTTCGTGCCTTTAGCAAATCACAAATTTTCCAAAATTTTTTGAGCATTGCATACCAGGTTCTAGGTGCTTTCTTTAATGCATATAATATTTTATTCTATCTATGTACCATGTTTTTATCTTCTATTAAAGGGAATCCTTTAGGCTAGTCAATGTAGACTTTTTCTTCAAGTTCTCCATTCCAAAATTTTGACTTTACATCCATTTAATACACTGAAAAGTTCTTACTTTCTACATAATTGAAGAACATTGTTACTATTTCAAGTCTAGCAATAGAATAAAATGCCTCTTCATAACCTATGCATTTTTGTAAATATCCTTTGCATAACAATCTTGATTTTTTCTTCACAATATCATGATTTTCATTCATCTTATTGTTGAAAACCTAATTAGTTCCTATAACATTCTTGTGTTTAGGTCTAGGAACCAATTTCCATAACTCATTGCTCACAATCTGATCTAGTTCTTTCATTGCTTGAGTCCATTGATCATCCTTGCATGTCTCATCTGCACTCCTTGGTACAACTTGAGAAATAAAACACAATTGTTTATGCACTCCATTTCTTCTCATAAATCTTTTGTCTTTTCTTCCAATAATCTGATCAATAGGGCAATTTTTTGTCAAATTACTTTTTGGTGTAGGTGTTGTTGTTACAAATCTTTCTTCTTCTCTAGGTTCATATCTTTGTTTAGCAATTTGAGCATCATTCTAAAAATCATTGTTAGCCTTAAAGAAAACTTCAATATTTTTTCTAATAGGTTTAGGACTATCTTCTTCTTCCTCAAAGGTATAACCTAGCATCCTTTCTTTAACTCCAAATGTTCCACCCACTTTCACATTTTGCACTCAACAATAGTCTTAGTTATTTGAATAAAACATCTATAATCTTTTCTTTCCAATTACAAACTAAGGAACATACCTTCATCACTTTTTGCATTAAATTTACCACTATCATCATCTCTCTTTATGTAGCACTTACTTCCTAAAATTCTAAAATATTTTTCTAAAGGTACATGTCCAAACCATAATTCATAGGGAGTCTTGTATGTGCCTTTTATGATCAGCGCTCTATTCATGGTGTTTACTATTGTGTTCACCACTTCTCTCAAAATTATTTTGGATACATCATTATAAAACATCATGGCTCTTATTTCTTTATTTATTGACCTATTTCTTCTTTTAAAAAATTTATTTTTCTCAGGAGTCTTATCTATTGATAGTTGTCTATTGATACCATTTTCTTCATAAAAGTTGTTAAATTCCCTTTAAGTAAAATCTCCACCTCTATCTAATTGAGCAGACATGTTATCTTTACTCTGATTTATTTTGAACTCTATTCTTGGACAACTTAAACTTTCCAAATGCTTCATACTTTTCTTTAAGAAATGCTACCCAAGTCATTCCAGTGAAATCATCAACAAAATTCATAAATTACCTTTCACCATAGAATCCTCTTATTCTTGTAGGACCACTTAAATGTGTATGAAAAATCTCTAATTTTGCTATGGTAGTGAACTTCTTTCTAGGAAAAGAAACTTTCTTCTTCTTATCTATAACACATTCTTTGCAAACAACATTAATAAGCTTCACAATTCTAGGTAGATCTCTAGCAACAAATGTACTACTAGCCTTCATAATATTATAAAATTTTATGGTATATATCCTTCGATGCCATAATTAATTGTTATCCACCTTTGTAACCAAACAAGTCATCATTGTAGGGTTCAATTGAAACACATTACATCTAGATCTTTTACCTATTCCAAACAACTTATCATCTTTATCCTTAATGATACATGTCTTCTCTATAATTTTCAACTAATAACCTTTATCAACAAACTATCCAAAATTGAATAGGTTATGCTTTAATCCATCAAAAATTTAGGTATAATCAGTGTTATTCTTTCCACTAGGAGTAATAGATCATATTACCTTGATATGAAAAGATGAATTGTAACCAACTCTAACAATTCCTCCATAGGGATTACTAAACTTCACAAAATTATTCATGTCTTTGGTCATATAATGTAAACATCCACTATCTATAATTCAATTAAATTTCTTTTAAACTTGTGAAACTAGTGATTTTTCTTCTTTGATCTCTGTTTCAATATTATCTTGTGTTATAGCTACACTCCTAATTCATTATCACTTTCACTCTAAACTCTTTATTCGGATTCATCATCTTCATTTTCATACAAATAATATTTTAGTTGTAGATTTGAAATTCTTCTTATAATTTTATTTTATTTAGGATACTTAGAAGCATAATGACCAAATTTATTACAAGTCCAACATTTAAAAATGCTCTTACCATATATTTTTATTCTTACAAGTAAGGCAATCCCTTTTTCAATTATTCTATCCTCCTTAGATCTAGCTTTGTTACTATTAGCATAGACTCCACTAGTGCTTGAACTTCTTAATAAAGAAGGATGAACGCTCAATGCACTAAAATATGTTTCCACTCCAGAAATTTCTACAAATTTCTTCATGCGCCATTCTGCTACTTCCAATCTTCCAAATAAAGTCTCTCCAGTAAAACTCTCAGTACAATGTATCAGTTGTTCAATCATATGTGTTATCTATTTAAATGGTGTTGTCAAATTTTTCAAGATCTTCCATACAATATCATATTCATCTTTAGATCCTTGAAAAGACTTAATTCCTAAAAAAATTCTAATATTCTACCAATATAGCTTCTCACATATTCATCTTCCATAATTTTAGCACCTTGAAAAAAACATATCCAATTCTATAGTCAAATTCTTTTACCATACTTATCATCCTCAAAAGGAGATTCTAAGGCTTTCAAATTTTATATCTCTGAGGATTTTACCTATCTGTATTCATTCTCAGGAAGAGCACATAATAATTATTCTCTATAAAGAACATTACACATAAATTGATCTTTTTCCGCTTAACTACATTCTTAATATTCTTTTTCTTCCATAATTTTCTTTTCATTCTTTGTCATCAACCAATACCCTAGACCCATACATAGAAAATGAGTCTTCATCTTCTCTTTCCAGATGTCATAGTTAACTCCATGAAATTTAGGACTTTCTTTTTTGAAGTGACCTACCATTGATCTATTTAAGTTGCTACAATTTTTCTTTAAGGACTTGTTTCTCTAATACCAATTGTTAGACAATAAATTCCACCAAAATAACTAAGATGGTGGAGTTTCATGGGTTTTAATTGGTTATCCAACAATTAAAATACTTATCAAATTTATCTATCCTTAACCATGTGAGAAATATAATTAAAAACTATAAGAAGATATACATAAATAATAACACCTAACTAGGGAAACCCTTGATTAGAGGGAAAACCCCGATGTGGATGGTTCCCATAAAATGATGTACTAATATAAAATTTCCTTTTGAGAGGATGTACCCTATTATGAGCCAATGAAATACATTAAGTACATATCATTCATTTTTAGGAGACTTTGAATCCCTATTAAGAGATTCCAACCTTGTTAGGAGTTGTGCTAACCTTGCAATGAGTTGTAGAAGGAAGATGGACCCACTGTCCAAACAACTTAAGGGAAATATGATTGAACACACTATCCAATTGGCCTCTATATTATTCCTTACAAAATAATAGAAATGAAGTAACCTCAACTATTTCTCTATCCTCTTGAATAGACCAAACCTCTTCTAATCTCCATACGAGATCATCAACTTCACATCCAATACTCCCTTAGATTGCTTGCATACATTTATGAGATAACAATCTATTTCTCACTCGATATCAACCTAAATACATGCTAACAAAGAAGGAAGATGACCTCTCTTTATACCATATCCTCAAAAAAATTCCTTCATTCATCTCTAAGGCTTTCTCGATTAATTGTACTAGGACCTCATTAATATAGAAAATTAATTTATAATTACAAAATATTAGAATCTCAAAATATTTACAAATTCTCACATGTTTGAATGTTGAGCTTGCATACTCACAAACATCATCAAAAAATTATCTTAGTTACTATCTAACTTCACTCATCATGAATCAATGCTATTTAAGATATATGAATAAATCATCAGAAACTAATATTTAAGTACTTAATCTTCTCATTGTCTTACATAATTCATGAATATATTGTTCTTGTCTTTGATTCTTTATACAAACACTTGTCAATATAACTAGGAAGTAATCTAGAATACATTCTTAACTATGGTTGATCTCATCATCAATACATCATCTTCTACTCTATTAGTCTTCACATAAATAATACTTTGTTGACATCAATGAAAAACATAGTTAGAAATGCAACATGTCAATCATAAAAAATATTTCCAATGCTTAGGTTACACCCCTAAAGGAATACCATCAACATTCATGCTAACAAATCTAGGGTATTTTTTCAATCCATACAATTCTTTGTACAAATTACATTCCATATTTCTTTTGTTTTTGTCAACAAATCCTTCACATAATTTAATGTAGACTTCCTATTCCAAAATTTCATTGATAAATGTAGACTTGACATCCATTTGGTATACTTTTAATTCTTCGTAAGAAACATATGAAAGTAGAGTTCTCACTCCTTCTATTGCAATGTGGGAAAATGTTTGGACTGACAGTTAGTTTCTTCTTCTTGTGTATATCCCTTACAAACTAGTCTTTCTTTGTTTCATGTTACTTTAACTATTTCATTCATCTTGTTTCTAAATACCCACTTTGTACCAATAACATTCTTGTCCTTTGGTCTCGGTACCAATGACTAGGTTTTTTCTTCTCTATCTACTTAATCTCTTCATTTTTTAGTTGAATCTAGTGTTCATCATGTAAAGCATTCTTTACTAATTTAGTCTCAAATTCACATAATAAGCATGTATCACTTCTCATTTTTTCATTTTCATAACTCCTGAACTTTGTCTCCTATGATTCAATCAAGTGGATGACGTCTTCTCATATATTTTGCTAATGTAAGCTTAGGACTTATTTCTTCTTCTTCTTCATCAGGTTCATCTTCTAGATTAGTTCCAATTAGTGTCTCTTGTATCTCAACATGTTCTTCTAGTTGTTCAAAAATCACTTGATGATGTCCGACATGCTCTTCTTGATGCTTGACACAAATTGCTTGGTGCCTTGTATGGAACACTTCTTGGTAGCTTTCTTCTCATGTTTAGGTAAATTATGAGGCTCACCTTCTTCAATCTATATGAAACTTCTATAATCTTCAGGTTCCTTATTACATTCAACTTCATTCTTTTATGCATATTCATCAACTTTTACATTTTCACTTTCCATAACTTTATTATTGTTAGAATTTTTAAAACTCTTATATGGTTTTCTTTTAGTGGAATATCCTAATAATATAGCTTCATCACTCTTTGCATCAAGTTTTCCATGTTTTTTAATCTTTAATTTTACAACATTTTCTTCCAATTACTTTGAAGTATTTCACATTAGGTGCATAACCATACCATAACTTAAAAGGTGTTATATTTGTACCTTTCTTGACTTTTACTTTGTTCAAGGTATAAAATATGGTACCTACTTACTGTTGGTCATGTTTTTACCTTATGCTTTTCTCAGTATGTTTCTTAATAAATGTTCCCAATTCCTTGTGTGAAAATTAGGGTTTGGTTTATTTTAAATTATGTTAACCCTAAGAAAATCCTATTTAGTAATCTACAATTTTCTTCCCTAAGAAAGCCTTTTAGGTCAGTTATTTCTTCCTTTTAATTAGGCGGGAAAATCATTATAAAATACCTTTTTCAGAAAAGATTATTTTTTTTTTTTTTTTAAATGTTTGAAGTAATCTCTACCATCAAATCTTCTTCCAAATCAATAATATTCGCCATGTTGCTATAAGAATTTGTGTGCATTTTACCACATGAGACATGGCAACCAAGCAAGTTGCTATATGTAGGACCCAATTAATAATAATGCATAGTTTCAAGGTGGATCATCTACATGACCAAATCTTTTGAGGATTGACAGTGGTTGCCATGTTACTACTAGAAGTTACAAGGTTTCTACCACACATGACATAGTGACCATCACAAAAGAAACATGATAGGATTGATTTAATAGACAATGCCAGGATTCACATTTCCTTTAATAAAACTTAATGACACGATGGAATATTAGATATTTCAATTGCAATTAAAGAAATATCTTCATAAGAAAAAGCTATTGATTCACACTGTCAAGTTTCCATGACATCAATCGTGGTCACTATGTCGTCACAGGAAATTGTATGAACTTTACCAATCATGACATAGCAACCTCCCGTGAAAATAGAATACAACAGTTCCAAGTTCAAAGGCAGTGCCATGAATTCACTTACCATTATTGAGCCCCATCAACATGATAGCTTCTCATAAATGCCAGATGCACTTAAAGATACACAATAATAGGAAAATGCTATTGAAGCCACACCATTAGATTTTTGCAAGATCGATGGTGCTTGCCAGGTCATTATCAAAAAAAGCATGTCTTTTACTATTAGCGACATGGAAACCTCTCTTAAAAAAGGAATTATGGTGGAAAAGATTATCTATCAGCATGTAAAAGATTATAGGTCATTAGTAGCCAAGTCAGCATGTTAGAATTATCTGATGTCACATGTCACCATGGATTCACACTCAAAATAATATACTTGTTGATTTGTGTAGTTAGATCTCTCCCAAATATATGGTGGTCACCATGTCATTATGGAAATTAGGTTAATGTTTAGTGTATGTAACATGGTGACCAAAGGGAAGATAGAAGGACCCAACACAATTGCAATAAAGTAATCATGAAACATTCATCATCTAATCAAGGTAGCATCAACGATGGTCACTATGTCACTATAAGGAGTTGCTCAATGTTTATGCATAGTGACATAGAGAGAGTGTGACACATGTATAGAAGTGCCAGTGAGTACAGTGTAACTTGCCAGCAATAAAAGGAAAGGCCTATATAAACATTTTTTATTGGTTTGACTGCCAACATGGACAAATGAAAACTCAGTCATTGACATTTTTATTCCTATATCATTGGATTTTTAAAAATCAACAACTTGGTTTTAAAAAGTGGCACCACCTTGTTTTCTTTACAGTCTATTTATGAAAACTAAGGCTCCTTATGTGAACTAGAACCATAGCTATATTGTAGAATTTCACTAGTTCCTTTGTATGCAAACAAATTTCAAATTTTTTGAGAGCTAGAAGCATGTTGAATAATTGTTTCTCGCCTGATCAAAGTTGCAAAAGAATAAAATTAGTATCCACCGATTGTTGTAGAGTTTGATATAAAGTAACAAATAGACGAGTATGTTTCTCAATCCATCATATAGTGTAAAAATCCTTTTTGCATTCTATAACATTGTTAAATATGCCTCCAAAGAAGGGTTTCTCTAGAAAGGTAGAGTATGCCAATAGGAACATACATAATGGTTTTTTGGAATAGTTACTTGAGTTTATGACTGAATCAACTCAAGCTAAAAATTTAATCCCTATGAACCCTATTCTTAAGATTTAAGACAGTCTATATGATAAGGGGAATTGGGTTCTAGGGATGGCATCACATCAAAAATAGGACTCTAGCTTTTTAGGAAATGGTTCTCGAAGATGAAGTTGTTTGCACCCCATGGGAATGTTCGGAATTGTAATTTGGGAAAATTAGTGTTCCCTGGTGTTTTCATGGATTTAGACCTCCTTATTGCCATAACCAAGAATTATGAATTCATAACTAGGATAGTAAGGAGATTAGATGGGGAAACTTTGATAAGGATTAATGCTGAAGAAATCCAAGAGGTTTTTGGCTTAGAACCATTATCAAATTATCATGAAATCATTGACTTTTAGTGCTTGGAGAAAGAATATTTGTCCAAGAAAGATCAAGTTATGCAAGTTGCATTAAGAGAACACCTTGCCACAATTGGTAATTTGACTTTTGTTACAACCTCGACTAAAGAACCTTTTTTAAAAGGAATTTTTCACTAGTAGAGCTATAGATAGATGCATGACCTTATGTAAGGTTTTTGATGAATATGAAAAAAATGTTATTCCAATAAAATTCATGTATATGATGACACAGATCTCTCCTTTTAGTGTGGACATCACTTTTTATTTTGTATCTTACCAAAAAAAAGAAATCCACATAGGATTAAATGGGATTGCAAAGAGCGAGTGGAAAAGTCATTTGGCCATTACTCATTGTTGATGCACATGTTCCTATTTAAAGGGGTTACATATTTTTAAAAGGAGATGGTTTTGAACTAAGAGTATGAAGGAGAGGCTCTGTTAGTCTAGTTATGGAGTGCAGATATGACCTAGGATATAGAGGAAGCCAACTTTGTTAGATTTCGTAGGTATTTCACATCCAAGTTGAGAAGCCTCATATTAAGGGACAATTCCAGAATTCCCAAGACATTGATGGATTTCATAAGGCCCATAGACAATCCTTCTAGGTTGAAAGTATCCCAAAACTAGGTAGATATTATACCTTATCCTATTTCTATAGTTTTTAGGGTTTATGGTTTCCAAGGGACTCACCATGTATTACCCTATCATGTAACTCTAAAAGTAGGAGTTGCTAAAATGTTATGGTGGATAGGGGGGGGATTGGAGGAAGCATAATTAATAGGTAGATCTAGGGGCTCAAATTTTCCAACGTGTACTATCACTCACCAGTTCATAATGGCTAAGGGTGGTTGGGTGTTCCTATATAAGTTCTTGGATCAGCATAAAATGGTTGTATCCCATGCCCATTTTTGTAATACTAGGGGATTTTTTGATATGATCAGGCAAAGTGCTAAAGTTGGTTCAAAGGAGCATCAATTCTATTTTTGTGAATATATATTAAGGAATGAATTCTCTTTGCAAGAGAAAGAGATAAAAAGGAGAAATGAAGGGTTTATTCTAGGGTTTTGGATTTCATTAATTCTTTTAATATTAAATATAGGCCTCTTGATGATGCAAAAATAGAGGCAAACAAGTTGAATAAACTAATGATTACCTTTCCTAAAATTATAGAAGTCATAAAAGAAAAGACATTTTTCTTTATTAATTATTTTCCTAATAAGGCCAGAGAGGTCTGAGAAGGTTGTCCTTTACCCTTGCAATAGGATCAGGGCAATTAGTTTTTCAAAAAAGGCATGTCTATAATATAAGTCAGAATAAAAGGGTTACATTAGATAAAGGAAAAAAAAATAGTAGGGTCAACTAGTGTTATTCTAGAGGAAAGACCTAATGAGCCCACTCACAATAGGTAGGAAATAGAAAATGAAAAAGTACATCAAATAGAGGAATATTCACCCACCCAATCCCCATTACACATAGGAAATGAATAGCTCACTAAGGAGCAATTGGAACAGCTAGGATCACAAGGAGAAATCTTCATTGCCATAGTAGAATTGGAGGAAGGAAATCCCCAGGAACCTCCTATGCCAAGCATTGACTTAACCATTTCTGATTATAGAGGGAAAGAGTTGGACCCTATGATGAAATGGGTTAGCAATGAATTCATTTTTGATGATAAGTTTGTCAAATCTAGAGCCTTATTAGAGAATAGACATTGGATTGTTTGAAGAAAGATGTAGCAAATTGAAAAAAGAGCATCCTGAGATGTAGGAGGCATACATACAAAACCAAATAAAAGATGAAATGATGCAGGAATTCAGAAGCTTGACTCTTGAAGAAGGTAGGCAAATGATAAAAGCATCTAGGGTTTTCCTACTACCTAATTGGGATATTATAGATGCAATGGTTTCCAATTCTGTTACAAATAAAATGAGTATAGAGGAGAAAGGGAAGAAAGAACTGAAAGGTGATAAGTTTAGTGAGGACCATCCAACATTGGTGATATGGTCAACAAGAAAAGGGTCCAGGACTAGCTCTTCCTAGCTTGATGATACTGGCCTAATGAGATGCTTGATTGTGAAAATAGTAGAGGAGACTACTAGTGTAGAGGCTATAGAGTCAAATGCTAGATCAGCCAACTTCACCTTAGCCACAACTCAAAGAGACCGCAAAGAAAGTTTGGAATTACAAGACAAGAATGAGAAATTTCTAGCTACCTACAATAAAGATGTTAAAAAAAGGATTAAAGTAGAAAATAAAATGATGGGACACCAAGCGTAGTCTAGTGGGCCTAGAATTACACATCCTTACGTACTAGTGGAGCCTTTTAAATCCACTCCCTTATTGAGATTCTAGACACACCATAGAGACCTCAGTACTATACTATAGAGGATTTTGGGGAAAAAAAGAGAAATCTATGGGTGTTGCATTTAGAGATGGAGATTCAATATGAGGGCAGGTTAAGGAGAGCCATTATGTATCTAAATGATAAAATTGATTGGCCAACCTTTTGTGAGCATTTTTTAGTCTCAAAATGGTTTTGACATTTGAGTGGCAACACACTTAATCATTTTCTACATTGGAACCAAGCACACTATGTATGCCGAGCCACAACATGAGCTGATTCAGGAAATCCAATAGGTGCCAAGTGATCTTCAAGTGCTGAGTAGCCTTCAGGTGCTGAGTGAAGATCAAGTGCCAAATGATGTTAGGTGTCAAGCATGACACAAGTTTTGAGTGATATTTGAGTACTGAGTCACAGACGATGTCGAGCAATATACAAATGCAACAGGAGCCAAGTAAGCCAGTTTGTTACATGTATCGAGCATCTGGGATCAGTAAGTGTCGAGTAACATAGAATACATATATGAGTCTGTAACTTTAAAAATGTAGATGTAAACTATTTTCATGGCCGAAATATTATGAATCTTAAAGGATTAAATGATAAGATCAAATTTTTTATTTTTCCTATGCAATCTACATGCAGCCAATAAGAAAAATGGAGAAGGCATGCAACCAATAATAAAAGTGTAAGGAAAGAGTGGGAAACAAAGATTCAATATGGATCATAGATCCACATCTAACCCTAAGTCTTTGAATTTCTTTATAAGGAAGACTAAGTCTCATTGTATATACATGGATGAAGGTGTGGAAGAAAAACTATTTTCAGAGTGAAGAATATCAAATCTCAGAGGATCAAGTGCCTATATTCAGCAATCAAAGGATTGTAAACTATCAGGTTTATAATACCTAATACTCTCTAGCAACTATATTAGAAAGGAAACCCTATGGTGATAGGTTAGCTTAATAGCTATTTTGTAGACCCTTTAAATAGGTGATTAAATCCTTTAACAGGGTAACACTTCTTGTAAAGTGTTTGTAAATCCTTTAACCAGGTCACTATTAATACAGTGTAAAGCCTTTAATAGGGCAGGTCTTTAATAGGCAGATCATCAGATGTGGTCAAACATTAATGCTGCAATAATTTTTATGGGTATCATCCCCACCCCAATTTTACCTTCTTATTCCTTGAGGGTTTCTCAGTTACCAAAATTTCTAGTGTTATGTGATGATGCACATGTGTTTTTCATAATTGCTTAATGTTGATATGCATTTCAATATTATGTTATTAAGGATTTTTTTTTAAAAAAAGGTTAGAAGCTAGTACTTCTAATTCACCCCCCCTCTCAAAAGCATTCTTTTCATTAAGATATTCCAACAATTGGTATTAGAGCTACAAGGTTCTCACAAGAGGAAGTTTAACAGCTTGGAGAAAAAGGTTTGAATATGGAAGTCTTCAAACTTGGAAAGATTATTGACAATCAAGTGATTGATGTGCAACTGGCTCTACACAAAGTAGAGGAAGCAAGGGAGGAACTGAGAAAATCCTTGAAAAGAAGAAAGGATATAGCCATAGCTGAAAATGATACAAACTACAAGGAGATAGATACCACAAAATTATTTTCCAATGGAGATACTAAAGAGTTTGATGCAGAAATAGCAGAACTGATGGAGAAAAACATAGTTCAAGTAGAAGAGATAAGATCTCTCTAGAAGGAACATGAATCACAGGCTATAACGGTATGTGAAATCACTGAACAAAAGAAAAGAGCAGTCAAGGATAAATTCATGATGGAAGATGACAAAACAAATCCTATAAATAGACTTGAAGAAAAATGTATTGAATTAACAACGATGTCAAAAATGCAGATGTATACACTTGCCCAAATGATGAAACTTCATCATGAACTCAATATGAAAGATATTGAGATCTCTACTCTGAAGATGTAGAATGAAAAAATGGTGAATGAATTGAACAGAGAAAAAGAGGTAGCAGAGAATCTAAACAAATCAAGTGAAGCCATCAAGTACTTTGAATAGTTGATAAAATTTCCAAGATCAACCCATGATACATCAGGACTTGGATACAACAGCATTGAAATTGGGGAATCATCAAAGAGTGTTGAGCAAAGAAGTGAAAAAAGTAAGGATTCTAAACCCATTTGTCATTACTGTAATAAAAAGGGGCATACTACTAATATTTGCAGGAGTAGAAGATTCAATTAGAAAAACACACTCAAGAAAAAAGAGTTAATGTCATAAGTGCAACATGCAAGGACATGTGACACAAGATTGCAAATCCAAAGTGACAAGAACACAAAGATTTGATGGACATTCTCATAATTGTAAGAAGTATGGACATAGAGCATTTGAATGTAGATCAAAGCCTATGTGGGCATCGAATCAACAAGCAAAAATAAAAGGAAATGAAAGTCAGTACCATTGGGATTAAAACACTAGGTATAGCTGTCATTATTGTCAAGAATGTGGACATATACCCGAAAACTGCATAAGAACACATTTGAAAGGAAACTATAAAAGATGGTTGAACCAAACCACATGCTTTAGTTTCCTGAAAACTGGTCATATCAGCAAAAACTATCCCACAAGATCAAAGGCACCAAAGATTGAAGTAAACAAGGGCAAAGAAAAGATTGATATGAAACACATAAGAACAAACATGAAGAAAACATGGCAGAAAAAGAATGAATCAAGTTCATCCAATGAAAGGGTCACTTCACCCAAAAGGTCAAGTGATCATTTCTCATTCAATTAAACACAAGAAAGAAACTATAGGGCTGATACATATAAGAATGTATCATACATCAGCCCTAAACCATGAAGAAGCAATATAAAGTAAAAAGCAGCATGAAACAAGATGCTAAGAAAAAATGTTAAATGATGATGCCAAGTTGTCTTTGGATGCCGAGTTCCTAAAAATGACCAAGTTGATAGGTTATGCCGAGTTGAGTAACTCCTATGGAAGCTAAGTAAAGTGGAAATGTAGTGTAAGCCGAGTAATGTAAAAAATCCTTCAGAGGCCAAGTTTGCTATTGAGCATTTAATGTGATGGAAATAGGGTATATTATGATGATTTTTATCATTATTCCTCATCGTGATCAAGAAGCAAAGAAGAGAAAGAGAGCAAAGCAAATTCATAATAGTGAATCCAATATTCCAAGCAGATTGCAACCTCTTACAATGTGTTTTCATCGATCTTGAGGTATTTTCATTTGTGCCGAGCTACGTAGTTTCATATTTTTGTGAAAAAGGAAACCCTAGTTTGCATAAATGGCTTCGAGTTCTAAGATAACCCAGGACAAAGAGTCATTTGAAGTCCATTTAGTATCTAATGAGGTTAGGCAGCCTGATTTTTGTCCTATCCCTAAAGTTGCATACAAAAATGATCCCACCGGAGCCCTTTCTTGCATACCCCCAAATGTTTTTATGGTTTAGGATGTAAGGAGATCTTATAATTGCAAGATAGGAGCCATAGGAGACATGGAAATAAGAGAAGCCTATGCAAAGTTGTGTGTTGATGGAGTCTTGAAAGATGAATACAAGATTTCTGAAAAGAAGGGTTTAACATCAGTTTTGAGTTTTCCTACCATATTTAAAATAGAATGGATCATACTTGTGTTAAGTAGAATTCATGATGGTAGTCTATAGTTATAAGATGTCCCTATTAAAATCACAAAAAGAATCATTTATAGGGTAACTGGATATCCTACCCTAGATTGGCACAAGACCTTGAGAAGTGAATCCAAGGAGGTTATTGAAAAGAACGTTGGTGCTCAGTGGAACAAAAGAGGAATGACAATTCACACCATTTAGGATCCTCTAGTTGAGTTTTTTGTTAGAGTTATTGCACACAAATTCTATCAATCCAGTAAACTCAACAATGTACCATGTATTGTAGTAGATGTAGGCTACAAACTGGTGAAAAAGGATCATACTTATGATCTTGCAGAACTGCAATTACAACAAATTAGTGAAAACCTAGTAGCCATAAGAAGGACAAAGGGTGCTCAATGTAAATTTGGAGTAATTCTAGTTTGTGTATTCTTTTATGTTCAGAATGAATTTCCCTCTTTTGGCAAAGTTACATGGAGAAATGATAGAACTATCATATCTCAAATTAATGAATATATAGAACAAATGGGGACAATTTTGATACCCTAATGACAAGCTATTTTGAGGATTTCAAGAAATCCATGAAGTAAAGGGTGAGAATACCATTTTTCTTAATCATATATGCTTCTTAGTTGATATTTACTTCACCTATATTCAAGCAGCAATTCCAAGGGTGAGATGGCTAAGGCCATTTGGTTATGAGATTAACATAGATGAAGCATCTATAGCCATAACTACATTGTTGGTAGAAGAGATAGATAAGAATGCCCCACACTTTGGCACTTATGATGTAGTAAGATCAAACATAAATATGGAATTAAAAACTGCCTCCACATTGAAAAAGAAAGATAAATTGATGAAGGAATAGAAGCTGAAGCTAAAGAAGATGATGATAATGACAATGATGATGATGAAGATGAACATGAACAAGGCCCAATGGAATTAACTCAAGGCCTAGGTGAAGACAAGGAGGAAGGTGTTGAGGAAGAAGAAGCCAAGGATGCACCAACCATAGCCGAGCCAAAGAAGAGAAAGGCAATAGAACAGTCTCCAGCTCAGTCCAAACCAAAGAAAATTGTCATGCCATCACCACAAAAGCCAACAACTAGAGCTGCAACGAGGGCCTCCACACAAAAAGCTAAAGAGGAAGCCACAAAGAAGAAAACAATCAAGAAGACATAGGAAGAGCCAAGGAAAAGAAGAAAATATGTGGCTCAACCTGATACTAATGAAGAAGATCAATCTGAAAAGGTAAGTCATTTTTCAGTTGATACATTATGTAAAAAGATTGTAAATGGAGACTTAAGCAACATAAATAAAATTGATTTCAATAAGTTCACTAAAGATGAACAAGATAGAATAGAAGAATCAGTGTATGGAATGATGGCATAGTTCAAGTATACTCCTCTTGAACTAGATGGACGATTGCCAAATGAACTATCTAAAATTGTAGAAGACAAATGACATTTTTGTTTGAAAATGAAGAAGGAGATGAGAGAATCAACCCTAGCAAGCATACTACCTAATTTGACTAAGGAGAAAATAGAGAAAGCTATCAAAAGACATAATGCTAGGTTTACACCTAAGTATAGGGCATTCTTCATTCTCCAAAACAAAATGGAAGAAATTGTACAAAGAACAAAAAAATCATGGAAGAACTTGTACAAAAAGATTGAAGATTTTCTTGAAGAAGAATACAAGGAAGAAACTGCTGCTCCACCAGAAGAAAGAAGAAAAAGGAGAGAAGAGAAGACAGAAGTAGAGCAAGGTAGAGAAGAAAAGAACGAAGAAGAAAAGAAACAAGAAGAAGAAAAGAAGGAAGAAGAAAAGAAAGAAACTAAGGAGGAGACACAAAATCAAGATGATACAGCAATAGCTGAGCAAGAGTAGCAACATGACTAGAGAGTGCAGGACACACAATTGCCACCTTCTAGCCCTCCTCATGTACCCATCATGCCTACAAAAATTGTAAAAGTACAAGATGTTCCTGACACTTCTACTCAAAACATCAATCCATTAACTATAGAGGATCTCAAAAGAATCCTTGAACATTCCATGCAACAAGCAAGATTATGTGCAGATCTAGTATTGGTCAGTATGGATGAATTACAAAAACTAGTAGAAAACACAATTAGAGATAAGGTGAATCCACAAGAACCACCTTCCATCATCTCTATAGCTACTAGTGGTCAACTTCAAATGCCAACAGTTGTTTCATTAGGCATAGTTGACACAACAATACAAAAGTTGAGTGTAGCAGCAGACAAAGAAATAGAACAGATAGGACAGACTATTACATCTGATCCTATAGCACAAACTCAAGGTGTACTTCCTAAAATTACAATAATTGATCAAGGTAGACAACAGGAGGAGAAAATAGAGGAAACACCTAAAGAGTAGGAGGCAATACAAAAATTGACAAATTTGCCTACCTCAGGGACTCCTTCACAAAAACCATTGCAAATATCAACACCAAGATCCAGTTCTACAAAAGTTGCAAGGTTACTTCACTATGGAGACCCTGAACTAGATGAGGAGAAATTCATACCAAGTTATGACTCAAAAAAAATAAGCATTGATCAAATCAATGAGGTGCAGGAAGCATTAAACATAAGAAAAAGGCAAGAGATACTCAAGAAGGAGTATCAACAAAAACAAACTTTAAATGAAATTAAAGACATATTTATGGATGCCTTCAGTATTTAGTCACCAGATGAGTCCAAGCATATCATGGAACAATTATTAGATATTGTTGACCAGGTGACAAATGCAGACCAAGAGACAAATGCAAAACTTATGGAATAGTTTGAAAGAAAATTTCAAGGGAAAGTTAATGAGAAAATATCTAGTGAAATAGCACTTTCATAGATTGAATTGGAAAAGGTCATAGACAAAGTAAAAAAGGTACTTGAGAATATATTCTCATTGTACAAAAAGTTGTGTGACTTTTCATACTTCACATAGGAGACAAGCTAAAATATAATGAGCATGGAGAGGAATTTGAATATTTCAAGCATGCAGCTACCAAAAGATCCAGCTCAAAGTGAGAAGCATTTTGCTCAAACGCTTCACACTCATAAAGAAATAGTTGTATTAATAGCAGAAGAGGCCACCATCAAGGCCAAACTAATATAGCTCCAATCCTCCATTAATCCTCATTTAGAAGTACTCCATAAAGAACAGGTCTATGCTGAAACTGTTCTCAAGAAAGATCCTAATCTTTCTACTTCAGAAGGACTTATTCACCTTGCTGCCGAGACTGCCATCCAGAATAAGTCATTGGAAATTTCTTTACATAATTGGGTTGTAGCTCTCAGGATGATTATGGAGGTAAATAGCACTTTTTTGGCGAAACATGGTCTTAACCCTTAAACCCTTTGACATAAGTGTCAAAAAGGGGGAGACAAGATGAAAGGGGAAGACAAGATGAATGAGGGAGACAAAGAGACAAGTTAACAAGGGGAGAAAAGAGAAAAAAGGGAGCATGATATACAACATACAATTTTGGTTACCAAGATAGCACAGATAATGGCACAATCAACTCAGGGGGAGTTACAACAATTTTGAGGTATATATTATATATTACCAAATTTTGATCAAGGTTTTTAAAACCTGAATGTACTCATAAAGTTAGTTAAGTGTTTTAGCCACTTATGTCAAAGGGGGTGATTGTGTGTATGATTTTGCTTCCTTAAAAAAAAATGGCCAAGATCTCCCACAAGAAGAAGAAGAAGAAGTAGATGGAATAAGAAGAATATAGACAAGAAGAGGAAGAAGAATTTCAAGTGCTTTGTCCACCTATAAGCTTGAAAAATCTGCAAACACTATGAGATAGACTATGAGTTCCTTTGTCTTCTTCATGCTCATGTGGACCTACAAAACCAATTTATACAATCTTACCAATCACAAAAACAAGTAAAATTAGCCAAAATTAGAAAATGACATACAAAACTTGACTAAAAAAGCTAATGAAGATGACCCATGCAAGGTCCCACCGGGTGTGCCAAAATGTATATGAGCAATGTTAGTATGCTAATAGAAACCAAATTTAAATAAAGCTTCTACAAACTAAACAAAATTCATATACTTCAAGATAGACTAAAATGAGCTCTCAATTGAGAATATGAGCCATTAATGGGCTCTCTCAATAAGAAGCTCTCTTGTTGAGTGGCTTTGTCTAAATAGATAGCATGTATGCTCAAGCTTATGCTTCAAAAAGGGCTTCAAATGGAGTTGGAATTTGGGTGTGAGTGTATGGTTTTGATGTAAAATGGCTTCTTAAAATGGCATTATGACTTTACTTCATGGATTGTGTTGTTTTGCAAAGGGGAAGGATCCAATTTATAGGCAAGAGGTTTGAGAGCTTGAGGGCTAAGATGCAAGGATGGGAAAAAGCTCATGGAGGGCTCAGATTGCATGAGAGGAGAGCACATGGATTGTGCTTCCTTATAGCCAATTAGGGAGTGACACATGTCACAGGGTGAGAGGATGGAGGAAAGGGGAAGGATGAGTCAACAAAGGAGGCTCAAGGGATAAAATCTTCATAAAGACCCTCATAATGGCCTGTAAGAGCAATAAAAGGGTTTGAAAGAGTCATTTATGGCCTAGTGGGCTTCATACAGTTTTATGGTTGGGATATTTTGAAGGAGATGAGAGAAATTTCAACTTGGGCTTGATTAGGAAGGTTTTAAGCTTGCTTAGGATTGTGCAAATGATTAGAGGATGGATTAGGATGGTTTAGGATTAGCTTAGGGATAGGCAAGTGGATGGCATTTAATGAGAGTGGGTGAAGGAGGAGATATTTGTTAACTTTGGCTTGGGTTAGTAAGTCTTAACCCATGTTTAGAGAATGTGACAAGGTTAGGAGGGGATTAGGATTAGGTTTAAAGACATCTTCTAGAAGAGTCTAGACTTTGGATGAGGATAAAGACTTTCTAAAATAGTCTAGAACTTCCTAGGATGAGGATGAAGACTTTCTAGAAGAGTCTAGAACTTCTTAGGATGAGGATAAATTAGATTTTTAGGAAATAAATAAAGTTTTATTTATTTCAAGGGTTTGGGTTGAAGAGATATTTATTAAAACTTTTTTTAATAAACATGAGGATTAATATTTAATCTTAATTAAATATTTTGAGTTGGGATTAGGGGTAGGAAATGATGGGATTAGCCTTTAATCAAAATTAAAGAAGGATTAGAAGATTTTGGAAGAGGTTAGTGGTCTTAAGGAAATTGGCCAAGTTTTGGGCAAAAAATAATTTTTTAATTTATTTTGGGTTTTTTGGTCAATTTATTAATTAAATAATTAATAAATAAGGAAATAATGTTTAAATAAGATTTAAACATTTCTGGGAGGGATTCCTTAATTAAATATTTTTAATTAAGATAAAGGGATTTAATGGCATAAAAATAAATAAATTAAATAAATAATTAATTAATTAATAAATGATGATGTCATCAGGAATTTTTCAGAAAATAAAAATACTTTATTTTCTAAAGGTTTTTAGGTGTCTACATTTTGCCCCTCTTTGATGTGATGCCACAAGTGGCATGGCATCAAAGATAAGAAAATAAGATGCCCAAGGCTACAGCAGAAGAGGAGAGAATGGACGGCAAGATACCCCCTCAAGAAGGCGGCGGGGAGAGAAAGCGAGGCTCGACAACTTCTTGAAAAGTACAAGAATCCGAGATGAGCAAGAAGACTTAGATTGGCTTAAGAGAAGAGGTTTAGTTAGCTCAAACTCTCACTATGGGAGAATGATAAAGGAAGAATCAGAGGCACAAGAGGAAGCAAGCTTAAGATCTCAGGGATTACAAAAGATGAAGGAGCAGAGTGCTATAAAAGGAATCTAGAATGGGGAGATGGATGAGGGGACTATAAAGCTGATGCAACAAGATTTCAAAGAGTTAGATTGGCAGAAGATGGGTTTCGAAGATCCCTAGGACTAGGATTGTGGATGTCGAAAGATGAGTCTTGGTGGATTGATTTGGATTGGTGGATCCCTAAGACTAGGATTGTGGATCCATAAAGCTAAAGGTGAGGAGTGATTCAAAGAGATATTGATGCATAGGCTAGGGTAGGAGAGACGGATGCTGGATATGGATGGGGGATAATGGAGATGAAGGGAAACCATTGAAGCTTTTTTTTGAGCAAGGGGATACTTTAAAGAGAAGTACCACCAGGTAGTTGAGCACTAGATTTTCTATAGGACTGTTGGTTAATTGCCAAGGTTACCAAGAACATCAAGGCCTTTTCACCAACTGTCCAGAGGACTGACGGACTAACTCAAAACAAACATGCAAAGATTTCCCTAGCATCACACATGAATCTTGAAAGAATCAGAGTGGAACCGACACTGGGTAACCAACAAGCAGAAAAGAAAAACAAACAAAAGATTTGATCAAGACCTTACACCCAGATTTCCCCATTTGCAGTATACCATGATATGGAAGATCGTGGCAACTTTGAGGAGGGAACAAAAAGATTGTTTGGAAAAGATACTTCAAGACCCAAAAGGGAAGATTCCAAATCGAAAGAAAGTGAAAATCCAAAAGAGAACTGTTTTCCAACGAGATGGGTAGGACAAGGTACCAATGGACCAAGATCAAACATGAGGAAAGCTATATCCTGCAAGGATCTACTGGAGAGCACCTAAGCTGAGGGATCTAGATGAGTGATGCATCTGGCAAGCTGAACTAAGAAGGATAACACTTTGGTGATAGGAGATCTAGTTAAAGGATGCATTGGAATAGCTAACCAAGGGTTGTGCGATGTGTGCAAGATGTTGATCAAGGAGGAATTGACATGAAATCTGGATAGATACAATGGTACTAAGCTAAAGAGGATGTACAAGCTGATGGACCAAGATATTTACAAGCGGGCTAATCAAGATATGGTACAAGCTAACAGACCAATGATAGGTATGATACAGATGGAAAAAAAGCTCAGGATGAGAGGATAGTGGGATGGCTCAATTTGGTGCAAGAGGCAGAAGCTAAGGATGAGGTGATAACGAAAGATATGGATTTGACAAGATGCATCCAATGATGATGATGGGGAAAATGCTAAGGTTGGTGGTAGCTGAACAGATAGATGGTGCTAGAGTGAATGGCTAATGAGAGGATGCCATTGGATTTGCATGAGGATAGCCTAGAGCAGGATACTAATGACAAGGGAGGATGGACAAGACAAGATCTCCAAGGAATACAGTGCCTCCAGTCAGAAGATGACGTGTGGAAGGAGGTCTTACAATGGATGTGATAGGATTCAAGCTAGGATGGAAAAGCGAAAGGCGCTAGGGAGATGGATGATAGCTGGGATGATTGGTTGAAGCTGCAGAAGATCAGTGGATGGTGTGAGATGGAAGCTGGAGGATGGAGGATAGGTGTATAGATTGGAAGATGGAGTTGGATGTCAAGATGTGACCAAAAGCATGAGGATGATAGGCTAATCTGGGGATGGTTGGATTGCTGGGGATGGCTGGATTACACATGATGCTTGTTTGCCAAGTTTTCATCATGGTACTTGTCCAAGGCGCTTGAATTGCCAATTTTTCACTAGTGGACACTTTATTTTTCTTTATTTATTTTTTTGACTTTTTGACTTTGGACTTAGCTGGAATGATTTTGGCTTTCTTCAGCTATTTTTGGCTTTTTTGGGATTTTTCACTGGCTGTTGGAATGTTTAATTTTGTTGCTAGCTGTTGGTACACCGAATGTGTGATTTATGCAATAGATCAGATTAGATGGGATTGATGGTAGGAGATGGAGGGATGAAAAGGTTGGACAGGAGCATGAGATGGAGATGCTTGTAGGATCAACATTGGCACATGTTGGGATGGGTGTGAAAAGAGCAGATGGGGAATAGATGGTAGACGGGGGCTTGATGGAGGGTTTGTGGAAGCACGCTTGGGGATATAGGCACCCAAGATGGAGTTAGGAGATGGGGGACATGAGTCACTCGATGGGGGATTAGCAATGGTGGATGCCATTATGCATTGGGTTTCAACTTTTTTCTTTGGGATACACATGGTTTCGGATTTTCTTTTCATAGCCTTTTGCATTGTTTTGCATTCTTTGATTGGATTTTGCCTTTTTGGAGTATGTTTTTTAGAATAGACATATGATTGCCTAGGATGTGGATTTTTAGCTTTATGCATTTTGAAGTTGGCATTCACATTGTTGTGGTAAGCTTTGGGAAGATGGTTATGAGAAGCTTTGTGAGATGGAGAGGATATGTAGGAGCTTATAGTGGGAGGATGATGGATGATAGGTAGAGAGATGTGCCTTTGTTGATCCTGAATAGGAATGAAAGGAGTGGGATTTTTATGTTGGATGATAGGAGGATGGTTGATGGTAGATTTTGGTTCATAGGGACCCAAAATGGATTTAGCAGATGAAGGGGGGATATGGTAGGTTGTTTTCGGTTGCAAAGATGGTGGAGGGGAGATGACATAAAATTTCTTGAAGGAATGATGGGAGGATGGCATGGTGGGCCTGGAGATAGGCTTGGTTTGGGGATGGCGTGTACCAACACTTTTAGATGGTGAGCCTTTGGATACATATCCAAGACCATGAAATCCTATATTTTTTTGTACAATAATAGGCTTTATGATTCCTTGTTCTTGTGGTCCTAAACCTTGACCTTGATAATGCCATCGATTGAGCATTTGAACGAGCTGAGGAAACATTTTGCTTGTAGAAAAATGTAGAAGTTCTTTATTAGATGTACTGCAATGGGGAGATACTATTCTTAATTCTTTTGCGGAGAGGGGCCCACCATGAATGAATGTAAGTGAACCAAGAGGGTAGATCATAGATGGTGGAATAGCTTGGATAGGTGGTAAGATGGAAGCATGGAGTGGAGGAGATGGTAGGAAAGGATCTTGATTTAGCTGATGGGATGAAAAGATATCCTGCAGTAGAGGAGGTATGACTTGAGGTTTTGGAGATGGAGGGGATGATGACTACAATATGGATGGAAGACATGGTATGATGATATCTTCATTTATTCTTTGGGGGATTTCAACATGCTTTTGGGTAAGATCTTGATAGGATTGGATTGGAGTGGATGGTGCAATAGGAGGTGAAGGGATGGATTTTTCAAAGGTAGTGGATGGATAGATGGAATATTTGGTAGTGGAGATGGATGAGTAGAAGATGGATATATAAGGGTCATTACAGGAGATTTGGGAAATACTTGGAGGTGATGTGGATAGGATTTGGAGGGATTTGACAGGTGGTGGGATTTTGATGCTTGCAAGAAGTGGAAGGATTTTAAAAAATTTTATGGATGGTATGGGGATGATAGCTTTGGGAGATGGAGGTGATATTATAGATGGGGAAGCTTCATCACTGACTACTTCACATGGTTAGATTAGATGACATGGCTTATCAACTGTTGGAGGTGGCTTTTCTTGTATTTCCTCTAGGAGATTCCTGGGAGACTCGTCTGTCAGAGGTGGAGGTAGTGGATTGATAGGAATAGCTGGTGTGATGGGGGTGGAAGATTGGAAGCTTGGTTGATTGGGTGATGGAGGAGAAGCTGGGATATGAGATGGCATGACTAGATAGTTTGGAAGAATTCTTGGATTTTGGGGGATGGTTAGCGAAACGTTTCTAAGGCTTTCAATATACTCGTCATAGTCAACAAGATTTTCATCATCATTGGAATAGGAGGTGGTGGGAGCAAGGACAATGTGACCAAACTCATCATGATAGGATTGGAACTTCATGCTTTGACGGTGAGTTTGATGGGGATGAGGTCTTAAATATGGATGAACACGAGAGCTCATGGTTGGATTTGGATTAAGCTCAGATTTTGGATTGTGTTTGCAAAGATTTCCTAGGGAAAGTCAAAGCTACATGAAAAACCTAAGGAGGATTGGATGGGGATTTTAGGCTTTTCTAAGGATGGAAGACTTCAAGGGCATGTTGTCAAAAGGTGAGGGTTTTGCTTTCCTATTTGCAGGATTGGTGGCTGTGTCAACTTGAGGATAGACTAATGATCCTATGGGTATGACACAAGATTGACCACTTGTGGATCCCAACCTTTAGCTCAAGGTGATGATGGATACAAGTGACAAAGTTAGATTACCCTATACAATGCTCTGTCAGAGGGATAACCTTGGTGAGATTGGTTGATTGGTAGGATTGATTGGATAGCAAACTCTGGCAGAGTAAAAACAATTCCTTAAAGGCTTGGGTAATTTTGGATTGGGTTGCTAGCTAGCTAGGGGGATGATTTGGATGGACTTTGGATTTGGGATTGTTCTGAAGCAAAGAACTGGATAGATTCATTTGCGGCAGAGGAGCTTGGATGATATTCTGGTGAGGTGGTGACTACACTAAGTATGCCTTGAGTTGGGATATTTTTGCTTTTCTAGGATTTTGACCAAAGTTGGCAAACATTCATTCAAAAGCTATGAACAAACAAGCAGACAAAAGTTTGGAGCAACACGTCAAACACACCAACATCCTAGGAAGCTTTCTACAAGGATGAAATTTGATTTAGCTAGGAAGTCCTCAATATATGCAAGGTACGTAAGGCCCAAATCCATAGATGAAAACAAAAAGATGTCACACAGTCGAGAGGAGTGGTAACCCACTTCTCCTCTTTCAATTCTCAAGGGTATAAAGTTCCTTGAGGCTTAGCCCGAGTGACAAAATCTTGATCCCAAGAGAGGTGTCTTTCGATTCACCTCTTGATTCTTATACTCTATTGGAATGGTGGAGTTGAGGTTGTCCCAAGGGGTGATGAAATCCCCAAGCAGGCCTCCTAAAAAGTGTAAAACAAGACCACATACATGATCTTGGTTTTAAAAGACATGCATTCATTCCAATTGATGATTTAGATTGTGTAAGCTATGATTGAAGACACTTGTGATTATGGCATACAATGTTCATTCCAATTTGACAGTGTCATTAGCATAATGGAAATTGAGAGATCGTCAACATAAGAAATGCGAGTGTCATTGAAAATGCGTCAAAACCATGTGATGTTCATTGATTGTTAGGCATTCAATATTGAGTGTGAGTTTGTTTTAAGCCCAAAAAAAAGATATGTGAAACTCGATTTTTCAAGCACTCAGAGGCCCTCCACGTCAAGATTTGTTCAATTTTTATGCCCAAATGAAGTGTTAGCGAGACTAATGCACATTCAAGGAATTTTCTAACTTAGAAAAACCACTAAAAACCCAAGTGAGTGGAGTTTGATTTGCGTGGAGCACTTAACACCCTCTTAGGTGGACCCATCCCCATAGATGGCACTGAGATTGCAACTAATGGTTAAATTGATGGGTGATTAAAGAGGGTGAGTCCAACGACAAACTCACTCAAAGCATTTTTATTTGTTTTTATAACTTAAAATATTACAAAAATGTAGATTCTTTTTATGCTCCAAAAGATGATTATTTGATCTATGGCATTCAAGATTGGATTTGTTGTTTTAATCATACATTCATAAAAAAAACAAACTTGATTTTAATCCATGGCACTCAAGAGTGATTTTAGCAACATGCATTCAAAGACAAGTGATTAAACATTCAAGTTTTTTCCTTTGAGCATTCAAGATTGATATTTTGTGTGTTGTTTTAAGAACTTTGAAGTGCTTTGTTTTAACCTTAGATCATTCAAGATTGTTTTGGACTCAAAAGTGAAAATGACTCTTTGGACTTTGGTTTTCATTCAAGATTTTGTGTTCTTGTTTGCATGTTTTAAGCCCAAAAATGATATTCCTAGGTTGTTTTGATGCATGAAAAACCTAAGAAACATTCAAGATTTTGCAACAAGACATTTGTTTGGAACAAATAACAAAGCTTTTAGGAAAATCTTTGGCAACCATTTATGACTCTTAGTTTTCATGAGATTTTTAAAAGAACTTTAAAATATTTGCAAATGAGGTTCATTTTATCCTTGATTGATGCTTTGAGCTTCATTTAGATTTTAGTGTGCACTTAATGTTGATTTTGAACCTTTTGAAATGGAAACTTGAAGTTCGTTTTAAATTCCCAAAAATGAAGTATTCCTAACTTTGCATGAATGCATCTAAAACCTTGATATTGCAAGGATGCAAATGATTGGATTGGTTTAGTTTCACTTGTTAAAAGATTTTTTTTTTTTCACATTTTTAGTTTTTAATATATTTAAGTATGATTTGGGGGTTCATTTTAAGCACTAAAAAGAAGTGTGTATGATTTTGCTTCCTTAAAAAATAATGGCCAAGATCTCTCACAAGAAGAAGAAGAAGAAGTAGATGGAATAAGAAGAATATAGACAAGAAGAGGAAGAAGAATTTCAAGTGCTTTGTCCACCTATAAGCTTGAAAAATCTGCAAACACTATGAGATAGACTATGAGTTCCTTTGTCTTCTTCATGCTCATGTGGACTTACAAAACCAATTTATACAATCTTACCAATCACAAAAACAAGTAAAATTAGCCAAAATTAGCAAATGACATACAAAACTTGACTAAAAAAGCTAATGAAGATGACCCATGCAAGGTCGCACCGGGCATGCCAAAATGTATATGAGCAATGTTAGTATGCTAATAGAAACCAAATTTAAATAAAACTTCTACAAACTAAAAAAAATTCATAAACTTCAAGATAGACTAAGATGAGCTCTCAATTGAGAATATGAGCCATTAATGGGCTCTCTCAACAAGAAGCTCTCTTGTTGAGTGGCTTTGTCTAAATAGATAGGATGTATGCTCAAGCTTATGCTTCAAAAAGGGCTTCAAATGGAGTTGGAATTTGGGTGTGAGTGTATGGTTTTGATGTAAAATGGCTTCTTAAAATGGCATTATGACTTTACTTCATGGATTGTGTTGTTTTGCAAAGGGGAAGGATCCAATTTATAGGCAAGAGGTTTGAGGGATTGAGGGCTAAGATGCAAGGATGGGAAAAAGCCCATGGAGGGCTCAGATTGCATGAGAGGAGAGCACATGGATTGTGCTTCCTTATAGCCAATCAGGGAGTGACACATGTCACAAGGTGAGAGGATGGAGGAAAGGGGAAGGATGAGTCAACAAAGGAGGCTCAAGGGATAAAATCTTCATAAAGACCCTCATAATGGCCTGCAAAAGCAATAAAAGGGCTTGGAAGAGTCATTTATGGCCTAGTGGGCTTCATAAAGTTTTATGGTTGGGATATTTTGAAGGAGATGAGAGGAATTTCGACTTGGGTTTGATTAGGAAGGTTTTAAGCTTGCTTAGGATTGTGCAAATGATTAGAGGATGGATTAGGATGGTTTAGGATTAGCTTAGGGATAGGCAAGTGGATGGCATTTATTGAGGGTGGGTGAAGGAGGAGATATTTGTTAACTTTGGCTTGGGTTAGTAAGTCTTAACCCATGTTTAGAGAATGTGACAAGGTTAGGAGGGGATTAGGATTAGTTTTAAAGACATCTTCTAGAAGAGTCTAGACTTTGGATGAGGATAAAGACTTTCTAGAATAGTCTAGAACTTCCTAGGATGAGGATGAAGACTTTCTAGAAGAGTCTAGAACTTCTTAGGATGAGGATAAATTAGATTTTTAGGAAATAAATAAAATTTTATTTATTTCAAGGGTTTGGGTTGAGGAGATATTTATTAAAAAATTTTAATACACAGGAGGATTAATATTTAATCTTAATTAAATATTTTGAGTTGGGATTAGGGGTAGGAAATGATGGGATTAGCCTTTAATCAAAATTAAATAAGGATTAGAAGATTTTGGAAGAGGTTAGTGGTCTTAAGGAAATTGGCCAAGTTTTGGGCAAAAAATAAATTTTTTATTTATTTTGGGTTTTTTGGTCAATTTATTAATTAAATAATTAATAAATAAGGAAATAATATTTAAATAAGATTTAAACATTTTTGGGAGGGATTCCTTAATTAAATATTTTTAATTAAGATAAAGGGATTTAATGGCATAAAAATAAATTAATTAATTAAATAAATAATTAATTAATAAATGATGATGTCATCAGGAATTTTTCAAAAAATAAAAATACTTTAATTTGTAAAGGTTTTTAGGTGTCTACAGTTACATGTGCCGAGCATTTGGGATTAGTAAGTGTCGAGTAACACAGAATACATATATGAGTCTGTAACTTTACAAATGCAGATGTAAACTATTTTCATGGCCAACATATTACGAATCTCAAAGGATTAAATGATAAGATCAATTTTTTAATTTTTCCTATGCAATCTACATGCAGCCAATAAGAAAAATGGAGAAGGCATGCAACCAATAATAAAAGTGCAAGGAAAGAGCAAAAAACAAAGATTCAATATGGATCGTAGATCCACATCTAACCCTAAGTCTTCGAATGTCTTTATAAGGAAGACTAAGTCTCATTGTATATACATGGACGAAGGTGTGGAAGAAAAACTATTTTTAGAGTGAAGAATATCAGATCTCAGAGGATCAAGATCAAAGAGAGCAGATCAAGTGCTTGTATTCAGCAATCAAAGGATTGTAAACTATCAGGTTTATAATACCTAATACTCTCTAGCAACTGTATTAGAAAGGAAACCCTATGGTGATAGGTTAGCTTAACAGCTATTTTGTAGATCCTTTAAATAGGTGATTAAATCCTTTAACAAGGTAACACTTCTTGTAAAGTGTTTATAAATCCTTTAACTAGGTCACTATTGATACAGTGTAAAGCCTTTAACAGGGTAGGCCTTTAACAGGGTAGATCATCAGAAGTTGTCAAGCATTATTGCTGTAGTAATTTTTGTGGGTATCATCCCCACCCTAGTTTTACCTTCTTATTCCTGGAGGGTTTCTGGGTTACCAAAATTTCTAGTGTTATGTGATGATGCACATGTGTTTTTCATAATTGCTTAATCTTGATATGCATTTCAATATTATGTTATTAAGGATTTTTTTTAAAAAAAAAAAAGGTTAGAAGACGGTACTTCTGATTCATCCCCCCTCTCATAAGCATTCTTTCCATTAAGATATTCTAATAGCATTTAACAAACATATTAAATACATGGGAATTGTTGAAAGAAAGTGATGATGCCCTTAAGCCAATTGTCAAAAAATTTATTAGAAGAAATAAGAAAGTTACTCTTCTATGTTTTTTTTTTATTAGTTGATCTTGTGAATATAGAGAGATAACTTATGATTTAAGCAGTGATATGTTAGAGTTAGATGATAAAAGAGTTGCATTGCTAAGAAGGATCATAAGTTATCTTGACAAGTATAAGGGTGTTAATTTTGAACTCTTCCCACACGCCATAGACAAAAAGGATAAGTTGAAGAATAAAGATGAATTGGCCCAAGAATTGAATAATTTATTATGTCTTCAAATGTATAAGGTCGTAAATGAGAAGGGAAATACATGGTGGGAAGCCACAATTGAAGAAGATGTAAAAGTTTAGTTATTCTTTAATTCTTTGAGGAAATATTTCATTGAGATTGATAAGTTAGGAGAATATGTAATAAAGAAGTAAAATGATATTCCAAATTTTAATTGGCTAGATGACACAATGTTTGACAAGTGGATGGTAGATTTCATTAATACAAAACTATTAGAATATGTTGAAACTGATGATGAAGAAATGGAATAGGATGAAGTACAAAGAATTAACACATTAGTAAAAGTAGAAGAGGACAAGGAAAAGAAACCAATTGAAGCTGCCAAAGAAGAGCCCCAAAATGATGACTTGACAATAGGAAGACCAATAGTGATTGTTAATCTATCAATGCAAGAGGAAACAGATGGAATACCTCAAGTCCAATTTAGCCTGCAAGTACCAAAACAAGGCCCACCACATGTAGAATCAGTAATCACACTTTCCAAGGATGAACAACAATAAAAAAGAAAATCATAAACTCCTCTTGGAAACAAAGGATGTAATAGAAAGTGGTCCCCACTAGAGAATATTCATGAGGAAAGGCTTTCTGTTGCACAACTCTTTGTCTTTTATGATAGTAGCAATGTAAATATATTTTCTATCTTAAGGGCAGCTGCCAGTTTCTCTATGCCCTAAGATTGTTGCATCTCACACTACATAAGTGAGATTCTAGGGCTAGAGAAAGGCTCTAAGTCATTGTGCAACTTTTAGTTTTTACTAAGCTTTGTTCAGTCCATTTTTTGATGCAAACTTTATGATGTATTTTCTCTATCAAAACTTGAGAATACATTATTGTTACAGGATCATAGCGTCTTATGTTTGAGTTTTTTTGAGTTCTACTCCAATTGTTATACAATTTTTAGAGAAAATTAATACCAAAATGAGTTGTCCCCACATCTTTTCTTTCTAAATCTTGTCTCCATTTTTGTTACTTGGTTCTCTTGAGATTGCATGAGCAGAGCTTGTTCAATTGAATGCAATTAGGATAAATTGTATATCATTTCACTATTGTTTTTAATCAAATGAATTAGGTAAATGCTTTAGTGAATATGATGAGATGTCTAGATAGTATGAAGGATATATATATATATATATATATATATATATATATATATATATATATATATGAATGAATTTTAGTGAGGTTTTTTAATAACATTGATTGTAATGGAATCAATTAGGTGAAGTAATTGGATAGATTTTAAAGCCTAATGGATGAGGCACTAATCAACTAAGTTTACTCTATGATTCAAGAAACCATGAATTAGCATCAAGCTTAAAATTTAATCAATTTTACTTTATTGTTTGAAGAATGTCAATAATGGTCAACACTTGTTTACATTTAATCTCTTAGTCTTAGTTAGCTACTATTGCCCAGAATTATCTATAGATCTAAGAAGAATTGTGACTAATATGCTATAGAGGGTTGATTATTGTTATAAATGTATAGAAGGAATGAATTATGAATATAATGTTAGGTTGTGTATCCTCTATCCCTCAAGTGCACTAGCCTTGGTTTTGCATTGCCAAAAGAGTAGAAAATCTTTCATGATTTTGTTGAAGTTGGGTTCACATCTGAAGAACATATAGTTGTTTATAGGGAGTAGCTAATCCTCAGTGTATTTGTAATCTTCATCATCTTGGTATGAAGTATTTTGTTGCTTAGTATCGTAAAAACACCAACAAAATGGTGACTCTGCTGAGGAGTTGTACAACACAGCTTATGTGCAAATTTTATTGTAGCTTTTCTAGTCATGTCAGTATACATTTTTTTTAGATTCCTTAGTAATTATCCATGGTTATATTGGACTTTTCTAGTGACAAACCTTGAGAATTTAAAAGAAAAGAGAAAAGTCTAAGTACCATAGGTATACACTAACATATATAGTCCTTACAAAGTGTCTTATCTATCAAGCAAGAGTTGTAATCCCATATTTATTGTGATTGGTCTCATTTTATGTGTTAAATTCATTCATACTGTCTCATGATATTTTCCCTAAGTTGACAAGTTATTGCATCAAGTATATTTTCCATAGAGTAGGGTGGAAAATCGATCAAGGTTTTGAAGCTAGTGCTTACTGACAAATATTCCCCATAAATGGCTGACAAGAGGAAAAGTACATGAGCCTATGCAAGAGCCAATCATGATATACCATTGTATATTGATTTACCCCTATGTGGTAGGAAGAACCAAAGTAAAAAGAAAGAAGATATAAATCCTACTTGGAAACCAAGGGGTAGTACATCAGTAAATTCTCAATACCAACTAGTAGTGAGGAGAGAATCTTCTTCATTAGGGTTTGAATTAGAGACCACAAGGTTTTTATATGGAATGTTTAGTACTCCACTATAAAGAAGATCAAACTTACCATGACAAGAATATTTCCTAAATGGGAGATGCATTACATAGACCAGACGTGATAGGTGAAATGAATCATAGGCTAGGATATCAGAATGTCATGAAAGATCCTTTTAATCCTGGAATAGTTTCATATGGGGAGACAAACCTTATAGATCTTGATGATCTTGCTGATTTAAAAGCAACCCTATAGATCCAAAAGAAGTGTACTCAGAAATAGGGCTCTTGAAAAAATGGGTTGCAAAATAAGAAGCCAAACATGCTTGTTTGGAAAGGAAAAGAAGAAAGGCCACAATGAATGCTCTCATTGAAAGAGATAATTTTCTTAGAAGAATAGCTTCCCTAAATGATTAGAACAAGAAATTGGAGGAAAGAACTTTAGTCCTACATGTTGATATTTTTGGGGATATAGATAGTTTGAGATCCAAGGTTTCTAGAACAAAAAAAAAAACTCATAAACGAAATGCAAGAACTTGTCATTTCTCAAGTCCAATCCTACAAGCCTATTTAGATAGACCATATACAACCTATTGTAAAACCCATAGATAAAGGAAAAGGCAAGGCTATAAGAATCCAAATAAGTGAACCTCAAGTTATACCAAACAAATTTGTGAACCCTCCCATGTATAAGTTAGATTTGGATCTAGAAAAGGCCAAAAAAGAGAAGGGGGATCTTGCAAAAGAACTTGAGAAGATTGAGAATGAGGCTTATGTAGTAGAAAAGAGGAGAAAAATTTAGTTCATCAAGTCCAATTTTGCCCTAGCCTCATGGCCATATTTGTCCACCCAAGCCAGAATCTCTATACCTACTTGTGGACCAATGGTCTCTAACAAAAATATATCTCAATCCACCCCTACTTCATCAACTACCACTAGTACTTAGCTCCCTACTATTCAAATACACCATTCTCAAAATGTTATTCATATTCAAGCCAATATAGCAAGTACATCAATGCTTCTAGTTTTTAGAAGAAGCCAATATACATGGAAAGTTATAGAAAAATATCATTTCTAGGAATTCCTTGTTTTCCACATCCAATATCATTTGATCTAAGAGACAAAGTTGTCAAGTTTTCTAGAAACAATGATGTTACAGCTAACAAACACTTAAGAATATTTATATTTATGCTAAATGACTTTGAAGTTGAACATGAGGATGTGGTGATGAAATTTTTTGTACACTCATTAGTTAAAGATGTAAGGGATTGGTTCAGGAGATTGCCAGATGATAGTATTAGTTCATGGAGTGATTTGGAGAAATTGTTCAAAGAACAATATAGAAATAATACTAATGTTGGTTTCATGTTGAATGACTTCAACAATATTAAAAAGAGCCCAAATGAATTTTCATTTGATTTCAATGTAAGGTTTTAGAAGGCGATGTACAAATTATTTTAGGTTATGAGATTGAATGAAGATGTGTGTCTTACCACATATTTCAATGCTTTTGATATTAAAATGTCTTATCTATTGAGAGATAAAGAGCCCAAAACTTTGAGGGAGGCTTAAAAGGTTGTTGTGACTATTGAAAACAATAAAAAACCATTTGGTTAGCTAGGAAGGAGAGATGACCCAAATTTGTTGAATCCCAAGAGAAATAAAAAGGAAAATGATAAATCTTCTACAAATAAGAAGCTTGAAAGCTACCATAAGACAAGTATTGGACTTATTGAAGAACATGAACACACCAACTTTCAACACACACAAACCTAATGTTGGTGAAAATGCCCCAGTAAACAACAAGCATTTCAATAGAAAATTAAGAATGAAAAATTACCCTATACCACTCAATGGAAAGATGGAAAACTAATTCCTAATTGGACCCAAAATATGAAAGAGAAGGGTACCCTTGATCCTCTACAAAGGATTTCTATTAATATGAATGATGATGTGCCATGGTGCATCTTATGTCAATCACCTCATTCATTAGACTACTATGTGGTTGCTCAATCATTTGTTGTAGATCAGAATGTACAGAATGAGGAGGAAGAAGAGGAAAGAATACATGATGATGTAAGTTGTAATATGGTTATTATGTGTGACAACTATGTAGATTCTAACTTAGAAGAACATGAAAATGGCATTGCTAGTCAAAAAGTTGTCTACCATTTACACCATTAGTAAGTATTTTTAAATGATGAAAATAGGGTATGTGCTACTTCCTTAGCTGTTGACCACATCAATTTGAGAATCCCTTCTAAAGAAGAGATTGATAGAATTACTGCAAAGATGATTTCTCAAGTTCATAGTAATTACAACTTGAGAAATAGGATAGTTGGTAATGAAATCGGTAAGCTTTTTAGTATTTTCATAAAGGACATTACTCATAAGATGAAAGATGACAATAGGAAAAATAATGTGAAGATAGAAAACGTTAAAGATAGTAAGGCTAAGAAATGGGAACCTAAAAAGAAGGTACAATTTCAAACAAATGAGACACCTAGAGCACTGGTACAAGAGAAGAAGTCAGGATTCAATTTTGCTAAAAAAATAATAGTGCCTACAATTCAAAAGGCTACTCCTCCAAGTATTCTTGTAAAACCTACTATGCCTAAACCCATTGATATGATATCCATGTTTTCCCAAATAACTATCAAAGTGCCTTTATCTGAATTTTTTTAGAATTGATGAACATAAGTGTAAAGCCTTGTCATGGTTAGGAGGAATAGGTAATAGTAGAGATACTATTGGACAAAGTGTCACACAATAAACTCTAGTGGTAATTGAAGATAATGGCATTATCTCCCAAATTCCCAAAATGTTCTTAGATGATTCATCTATGGCTTATTTATAGGATATTGACCCATTATATCTTAGTCTAATTATATAAGGAAAAACTCTTAAGAATTGCATGATAGACTTAGGAGCCTCTAACACTATTATGCCTTTCAAAGTCATGTAAGCCTTAGGTCTAAAAGTAGAAACTAAACAAGTTAGATGTAGAGGTATGGATGTTAGGGAAGTCACTATCATAGGTACTATCAATGCATTACCATTCAAGCTAGCTACATACCTTGATGTAGAATTGACTATGTCAGTCCTTGTAGTTGATATTCATCCACATCATGGAATGTTGTTCTCTAGAAAATGAAGTGCTACTATGGTAGGTAGTTTACAATGTTACTTTTCATATGCAAGTTTCCACATAGGTGACAAGGGTGTTAGGGTAGATAGGGAGCAAAGGTCAATCATATTTTGGGAGGTGACATTCATGAGTACTCCACTTGTTTCCTAGACATTGGTGTAAATGCATTCAAGGATGAGCTGATTATTCAAGAAGTTGAAAAACTCCTTGTTGTGATTGCACATGAGGTTGAATGTTGTATGGATTCACCAATTTTTTGGACAATATACTTTGATGGGGCTAGTTCTAAAGAAGGTTCAAGGGTAGGAGTAGTCTTTGTTTCTCCTAAAAAGAGCACATTCAAGTATTCATTCACTTCAAATTTTTTTGTACCAATAATATAGTAGAGTATGAAGCTCTCTTACTAGGATTTAAAGTTGCAAACATCATGAAATCAAAAAATTTCATATCATAGGTGATTCTAAATTAGTGATTTCTCAAGTTAGGGAAACTTATGCTTCCAAAAACAAAAGATTGAAACAATATAGAAATGTTATATGGGATTAGATTGAGTTATTTGATGCATTTGGTATTTCTTCGATGAAAGGAGTCAGAATAAGATGGCTGATCTATTGGAAAATGTAGCTATCAATTCTAAGGATGTGTCATTTGCTGGAATTTCCTAGATAGAGGTACAAAATTGATCTTCAATACCTGATAGCATAGAATACTGGCAAGTCTCAGATGACAATGATAAAGATATTTTAAATTTCTTGTCAAGTGAAGATAAATACCATGGACAAGAATTAGATTGTAGTGCCTTAATTGGAACCATTGATGGTAAGGAAACAATTTTTGGTCAGGAGATTATACAACTCAAAACCAACAAAGTACCCAAAGGTTTAATGGTTCTAGAGAACATGTTTGACAACCAAGATAGGGTGAATTTTGGAATTAGAGATAATATGCCCCAAGAGCTAGAAGAGATCAATCTTGGTACTTCTAAAGCCCCAAAGAAATTTTATATTGGTCAAAAATTATCCGCTGAAATTAGGAAGCCTTTGATTGATTTGCTAAGAAAGTATAGGCATGTTTTTGCATGTCCTTATGATGACCTTAAGTCCTATAGAGAAGATTTATTCCAACATGTCATACCATTCAAAGAAAATGTTAAACCTTTTCAGCAAAAATAGAGACTATTAAATCCCACCCTAGCTCCCAAAATGCAAGAAGAATTAATGAAGTTGAGGGATGGAGGAATAATCAACCCTATTAGGAATTCTAATTGGGTATCAAATTTCGTGCCTACTAGAAAGAAGAATGGAGACATAAGGCTATGTGTATACTTTAAGAAATTGAATATTGCTTCTTTGAAAGACAACTATGGGTTACCAAACATGGAAGCTATGCTGCAACAAGTGACTGGTTTTGAATTGATGTCTATGATGGATGGATTCATTGGATGTAATTAGGTCCTTGTAAATGAAAAGGAATAATTCAAGAAATTTTTGACAACTCCATGGGGTACTTATGTATATTTGAGAATGTAATTTGGGTTAATTAATGGAGGGGAAACTTTTCAAAGGGCTATGGTTGTAGCTTTCCATGATTACATTAACAAGTTTATGGTAGTGTACCAAGATGACCTCACAACATATTCCAAGAAGGTTGAGGACCATTACAAACATCTAGAGAAGATTCTCATCAAAGCCTTAGAATATGGAGTGTACTTAAACCGAAAGAAGTGTACATTTGGGGTGATAGAAGGAAGATTGTTGGCACATATAGTGTTAAAGGATGGTGTAAAAATAGACCCTAAAAGAGTGGCTAGTACTAAAAAAGTTCCCAAGCCAAAGAATGTAAAAGAATACAATCATTCTTTGGGAAAGTAAAGTTTTTGAAGAGATTTGTTACAAATTTTGATGAAATTAGTATACCCATATCCAATATTTACAAAATGGAAACTCCTATAAATTGGGATGGTGAACCTTCACAAGCCTGTTAAGAAATCAAAACAACCATAAAAAATCCTTTAGTCCTTAGGACCCCTGACTACACAAAACCAATGCACATATTTTATTTTGCATCTTTCCATACTTTGGCAATGGTTTTACTGTAGAAGAATGAAGAAGGGTATGAACAACCTATTGCACTTTTTAGCAAATCCCTTTAGCCTGCTAAAGTGAAGTATGAAATAAATGAAAAATAGTCTCATGCCTTAGTAGAAGCTATTAAAGTATTTAGATGTTATTTGGTGGGTGTCATTGTTATTTTATTTGTACCTAGTCCAGCTATGAAAGATATATTTTCTTAGCGGGAAGTGTTAGGTAGAATGTGTAGATGGATCAATAGGATCTGAGAGTTTAACATTGACATCTAGATCAAAAAATTAGTAAGAGGTCAGGGACTAGCAAAGCTTATGGCCCAATCAAATCTAGATGCAAATCAGGTAAATCCGGTAGTAGAGGATCTAAGATTAGATATATGTGATATGGATCACTGTGAATGGTATACTAATTTCATATATTATATGCAAAAAATGGAAGCTCCTTCCCATTTCATAGATAATGAGGAAAGAAGCACAAAATTACAGGCCATCAGGTATATTATTGTTAGAGAGACATTATGTTGGAGAAATTTTGAAAGAATATTTCTTAAATACATTGATATAGAGAAATCCAAGGAGGTATTGAATGAGATGCATGCAGGAGTCTGTGGAGGACACTATATGGCATAAAAAACTACCCACAAAGTGATGATAGATGGTTTCTAGTGGCCTTCTCTTTTCAAAGATGTTCAAGTAATGGTTAAAAAATGTGATGCTTGTCAAAGATTTGTAGGTAAGCAAAAAATTTATGGGAATACTCCATTAAAACTAGTTGAAATATGAGCACCTTTCTAGAAATGGGGTATGGATTTTATAGGTGAAATTTCCCTCAAATCTAGTATTGGTTACTCATGGATTCTGGTAGCCACTACCTATTTTACAAAGTGGATAGAGGTTATTCCAACAAGGAATGCTACTAGTAAAGTGGTGAATAATTTCCTCTTGAACAATATTATTTCAAGATTTGGATGCTCACAGAAGATTATAACTAAAAATGCAATGTGTTTAGGTCAGAGGTGTTCATAAAGTTATGTGACAAATATGGTATAATGAGGTCAACATCTTCCCCTTATCATCCACAAGAAAATGGACAAGTTGAATCAACAAATAAAAGTTTATTAAAAGTCATTAAAATAACCTTAGATGATAATAAAAAAGCATGGGATTCCAAATTGCAATTAGCAATAAGGGCTAATAGGGTGACTATGAAGAAAGCCATAGGTGTAGTACCCTTTAATTTGTATATGGGATACAGGAAAGAATACCTCAGAACAATCTTGTAAACTTATAAAATTACATCCAGATGTACAATGAGGATATCATTAATGACATGCAAGAAAAGATGGATGAATTGGTAGCACTAACTGAGACTAAAAAGGAAGCTTCTCTAATAAATGTAAAATTATAGTTGCAAGTCAAGACACTTTATCACAGAAAGATAGTGAGTAAGAAGTTTGAAATTGAAGACCTAGTTCTCATGTGGAATGCTATGATTGAGTATAAAGGGAAACATGGAAAATTTGACCCAATATGGCTAGGTCCTTATCTAGTTGAAGCCACATGGGAGGAAGATTATTATATTCTAAAGGATTTATCAGGTAACATTCTTGAACTGCCAGTTCATGGATAGTGCTTGAAGAGGTATTTCTATTGAAAATATTGTTTCTTCCATGAATAGTAGTCAAGGGTTTTTTTTCCTATACATTATGTAAATTCGTTGTGTCCTCTGTATAGTCCTTGTATATTTCTTTTCTTGTGTTTTCTCTCTCTTAGAAATGTCAAGAAAAAAATTGGGCAAGTTTGTGGTCTACTTCTCCTCAGGATTTTAAGCCCTCGTATGAATTTTTGCATATTCATCATTCCCAAACAAAGCCACTATTGGTCATGTTTTTACCCTATACTTTTTGAGTATGTTTCTCAGTAAATGTTGCTAGTTCCTTGTGTGCACATTAGGGTTTGGTTTATTTTGAATTTCATTAACCCTAAGAAAACTCTAATTAGTAGTCTACAATTTTTTCCCCTAAGCAAGCCTTTTAGGTCATTTGTTTCTTCCTCTTAATTGGGTGGGAAAATCATTATAAAATATCTTTTTCAGGAAAGACAATTCATTTTGTTTCAAAACATATCTGAAGTAATCTCTTCCATTAGATCTTCTTCCAAATCAATAGTAGTCGTCATGTCACTATAAGAATTTACGTTTATTTTACCACACATGACATGGCAACCAAGCAAGTTGCTATATGTGGGACTTAGTTAATAATAAAGCATGGTTTCAAGGTGGATCGCCTACAACATCAGATATTTTGAAGATCAACAGTGGTTGCCATGTTGCAACTATAAGTTGCAAGGTTTTTCCATACGTGACATAGTGAGCACCACAAAAGAAACACAATGGGATCAATTTCAAAGACAAACACTGGGATTTACATTGCCATTAATAAAACTTGGTGAAATGATGAAATGTTAGACATGTCAATTGTAATTAAAGAAGTATCTTTATGAGAAAATGCTATTGATTCATGTTGTCAAATTTCCATGACATCAATGATGGTCACTATGTCACTACTGAAAATTGTATGGACTTTACCAATCATGACATAGAGACCTCCCATCAAAATAGAATATAATGGATCCATGCTCAAAGGTAGGACCATGAATTCACTTAACATTAGTGAGCCCCGTTAGCATGATAGATTGTTATAAATGCCAAATGCACTTAAAGATACACCATAACAGGAAAATGTTGTTGAAGCCACACCATCAAATCTTTGCAAGATCGAAGGTAGTTGCCATTTTGTTACCAGAAATAACATGTCTTTTACTATTAGTGACATGGTGACCTCTCTAAATAAGGGAAATATGGTGGACCAAATCTTAAAAAGTGGCACCATAAAGATTATAGGTAAATAGTAGTTAGGTTGGCATGTCAGAATTATCTGATGTCACATGCCACCATAGACTCGCACTCAGAAAAATATACTTGTTGATTTGTGCCATCAGATCTCTCCCAGATCTATGGTGGTTGCCATGTGGTTATGGAAATTTGCTTGATCTTTAGTGCACAAGATATGGAGACCGAAGTGAAGATAGAAGGACCCACAAGAGTTGCACTAAAGTTATCATTAAACATTCATCATCCAATAGCATCAACGATGGTCGATATGTTAGTATAAGGAGTTGCTCAATGTTTATGCATAGTGACATAGCAAGAGTGTGATACATGTCCATAAGTGCCAGTTGGTCTAGTGTAACTTGTTAGCAGTAATTTAAAGAAAGGCCTATATAGAAAGTTTTGATTGGGTTGACCACCAACATGGAGGGCTCAAAACTAATTCATTGACATTTTTATTTCTATATCATTGGATTTTAAAAATTTTATGGCTTGTTAAATCAAAATTAGAAGGTGGTGCCATCCTATTTTCCTTACAATCCATTTATGAAAATTAAAGGTCCTTGTGCAAACTAGAACCAGAGATATATTGCAGGATTTCACAAGTTCCTCTCTACGCAAACAAATTTCAGATTTTTAGAGAGCTCAAAAAAGTTCCTCTCTATGCAAACAAGTTCCTATATAGAAAGTTTTGATTGGGTTGACCACCAACATGGAGGGCTCAAAACTAATTCATTGACATTTTTATTCCTATATCATTGGATTTTAAAAATTTTATGGCTTGTTAAATCAAAATTAGAAGGTGGTGCCATCCTGTTTTCCTTACAATCCATTTATGAAAATTAAAGGTCCTTGTGCAAACTAGAACCAGAGATATATTGCAAGATTTCACAAGTTCCTATCTATGCAAACAAATTTCAGATTTTTAGAGAGCTAGAAGCTTGTTAAAGAGTTGTTTCTCACCTAGTCAAAGTTGCAAAAGAAATTTCAGTATCTACTGATTTTTGTAGAGTTCGATAAAAGTAACAAAGAACCAAGTAAGTTTCTTAATCCATTATATACTGTAAAAATCTTTTTGGTATTATGTAACATTATTAAATATGCCTCCAATTAAGGGTCTCTCTAGAAAGGTAGAGTATTCCAATAGGAACATACATGATGATTTTATGGAATAGTTACCTAAGTCTATGACTGAATAAGCTCAAGTTAAAAAATTAATCCCTTTGAACCCTAGGCTTAAGATTGGAAACAATTTATATGATAAGGTTAATTGGTGGTGCAGGAGCACCTTTGTCAAGGAGAAACTCCGTTAATAATTCAAAGCCTGGCTAGGCCTATAAGATCTATTTTGAATGTAAATATGGCCATTAGATCCATCACAATGATTTTTTATAAATGTGTAATGACAAATGAAGACCTAGGTTAGTAGGTATTTGCATAAATGTCAAAAATGCACAATTTGCATAAAAGTTGTAAAGAAAAGTTCTAAACTTTCATTAAAAGTTGTAAAAGGGATGATTATGAAAGGTAGTTGGTGGGTCACAACTACCAATTATTCTCTAAATACCAGTGTATGGTCAAACCAATTAAGAGAAAAAGGAAGGATTTATGTTTTGAACAAGCTTGGAGCATTTTCAAGTTCTTGTTTTAACTAAATTTTTAGTTTCCTTCTTGTTTCTAGGTCTTGTACAGTCATGTACAGCTTGGAAACAATGTAAAAATGATATAATTTGATGGTGTATTGAATAATCTTACTTTTGGATTTGGTCTGGTTCATTTTTTTAAAGATTTGAACAAGTTATGGTCATTTTGGTGAAAGTTGTTGTTTGCAGATTTGGTACTTCCTGATAACAGTCATGTTGAAACAAATGGTATGAACACATGTGGAAAACTAAAATACTCTAATTGGATTAGTTGTAAATATATGTGAATCTACTTTCTTTCTCCTTTTGTTTGAATTTTTTTCATTAACATTTGTGGAAGAGATGAACATTTTGGTGAAACTAGGTTTCAGATATTATCAATGGAAGAACATGCATTGATTTGGTACTGTAGAACGTTTTAGCCATTGTAAAATTAAATGGTTTATATATTTGGAAACCAGATTGACATATGGTTCATTTTCATTCCATTTGAAGTTATTTGGATTTCTTGTCATAAAGTTATGCAATGCCCTAGATGGCTAATGGTAAAATGGTGGTTGTTTTGGGAAAATAGAAATGACACTTAGTACAGAGACCATAATTATTTATTTAATCATTGGATCTTCCTAATTCTTGGATTTTTTTTAGAAAACTCAATTATCTACATGTAATGACCCCAACAGGTTATAACTTCTTCAAACACCAAAAATCTTTATACTTCAGTTGTTTGACATTTCGTCAAACACTTTGCAAGCAAGCTCTGATACCACTGTAATGACCCTCCTCAAATCTGCCCTCAAAAATGTTGATGAAAGCTCAAGGAATTTCATCAAACAATTCACATGCAAGGGACGTATGACTGATATAGTATTTCAGCTAGCTTCAAATGACTTTTTTTTCAATTTGCATTAATGAGAATCTTGTGCTAGAAGACTACAATGGACTACACAATGACCTAACATGAGTGTGCTACTAATTTTGACAATATTTAGTGCATATATATGATCTAAGCATGAGAAATGAACACCTACAGCCAACTGGCATTTTTACAAACAGTTCGTATGCAAACTAACTAGCTGATAAATAATGATATTAAATTTTTTAAATGGCACCAGCAACTATTATTTTCTTAATTGCAATGAAAATTACAATGCTCATGAAATATGGCCAAGACTTTGGCATTTACATGGATTACAAAATGATAATGCTGGTATAATGCACACTTACAACTGAAAGCTTATAAGACCCTAAAAAACAATACTAACAAAGAACCTGGTTGTAGATGGCTGTAATAATTTTCTTCTACGCTGCCCCTTTTACTTTGCTTTTTTCGAACTGCTTTTTCGGCCTGCTTTTTCGATTACGCTTTTTCCGCTTGCTTTTTTTATTCCACTTTTTTCGCCTACATTTTCAGTTCCGTTTTTTCCGCTTTCTTTTTCGATTCTACTTTTTCCGCCTGGTTTTTCGGTTCCGCTTTTTCGGACTGCTTTTTCGTTTCTGCTTTTTTGGATTGCTACCCTGTTGAATTTCAAGACCATATCTTTCAATGGCATCAAGATTTTTAGCTTGAAGGGATTTCGTCCTTCAAACTATTGAGACATAACCTCCAAAAAATTCTCCAATTTCGTTGATATTTCCAACCATCCTAAAAAGAATCTCTTCCCTTTCTTTTATAGTGTTCTCACAAGAGCTCCATCCTTCATTTTCTCAATGTGGGATAAAACATAACTCCCTTTATGTAACTTATGTCTCCAATGTGTTATAAAACAAAAGGGACTCTTTTAATTTAAATATTTCCCACAAACTATAGTCTATGTATTAATAAAGTGAAATATTTAAATTTAACTTTATAAAATAGCTTTATCAATGCAAAATAAATCTTATCAATGATAAACAAGTCTTCTTGCCGATTTTAAACAATTACCATCGACATACCGCTGCCACTGGATCTCCACCCATGCCCAAGATGACTTACTATAAATAGTAAGTATGCCCAAAGTTGCCTCAAAACCCCTTAGAAAGACCTGCAACTGAAACTATCTAGGTCAAATGGCCTCTAAGCCCTTTTGATGTCCTGATTAGCCTACGAGACCATTGGGAAATAGGCTAACAACAACATCATGCTATGAATGCTAAAAAGGGGACATTACAGTCTACCCTTCCCAAAATTGCTTGTCCCCAAGCAATGGTCAAACAAGAACCCAATCAATCCACCTAGATCCCAAATGTAGTCATGAACTATAGTGCTGTCAGTCAACATAGGCTTCTGCAACAACCTATGAAAATTAACCAAGAGGAATCCATAAATGAATCATGAATCACGGTGCAACTGAACTCCAAATCCACTACTGCCATAGTCAGGTACCCGTGAGGCACAAACTCTCAAAATATTAGACCCCAAGTAGAGTAGATCACCCAAATTGTCAACATAATAAACACCATCCACACAACCCACCGTGTTATGTGGAATGCACACTCCAACTCCGCTACAATAGTGACCACTCCCACATGAAACTGCACCAAATACAGAGAATCCACACACTGTACATCTGCTACAGTTAACACAACTCTGTAGATTACCAGCCACTGTCTCATAACCATAACACCCATGCATTACTGATGGTGAATAGTCATTACATGGTAGATAGCAAAAATGAGAGCCCAGTCCAAACCTGTTTGCCATCAACTCCTCAACACATAGATCAAAAGCAAATTGATGAATATATCCTTTAGTATAATGCCAATAAAAGGAACCAATCTTAGTTAAAGACTCATCTTGTAGACGTGATATGACCAATTGTGACTAATCATCAGCTAAGTCAGAGGATGATATAGCCAAGAGTGCAGAATCAACAACAACATCACTAGTCTCTATGCCCTCCAAGTCAAACATATCACAATGCTCAACTGCAGTGCCCAACTCAGTTGAACCTGCCTCCAGTGAAAATGGACCAAATATGCCAATAGTAGTTTCATGGACAGATATATCCTCATCTCCACTACCTCTATCAACCTCAACCATGGACATCCGCAGATCACTAGACACCACAGTCTGTGATTGTACAAAATCTGGTAAAGACTGAAGTCGCTCTAACTCCATGGTCACCTTAGCCAAATGAAACTGTGACTCCTCAAAAGCCAACTGTGTACTCTCAAGAATCTCAGAAGTCACCTCGAGATGCTGAGTAAGCTCACTCACCTCATCTTCCTTGGCCAATAATGCATCATATGTTGTACTCCCCCACTCCATAAGATAATCAAGTTGTCCGCTACCAACTGCATATAATTTTGTCTCAGAATCTGGATAGCCTCCCATAAAGAGTGGATCTATGTCAAGGAAAGATAATTGCCTCCTTGCTCATCTCTAGTAGGAGAACCCCATCCATAAATTGCTAACAACTGATGAGCAGCATCGAAATGCTCGCAAGTGATAGAAATGTCTCGCTCGCCAACTCTCAGCTGACTAGACACATGATTGTGCCAACTGGTCGAACTTCTATACTATATCCTTGGTACACTATCCAAAGGAGTAACCTCGTAATAGTTATCATCTGTAATACTCAAATCCTGGGACTCTTCTGTAGACTCTATCATATCTGAGAGATCATCAACCCATTCCAACAAGAATGGTCGACTAGATATATGAACAATGCCCAACACAGGTGTGTAAAAACTAAATCCAGCATCAAACAAGTTGCTGACATGGATGAGAACTACAACTAGCAAACTACTAATCAAGTCCATGATGGTATAATAGATACTACTACCAAGGAATGATAGATATCTCTGGTCAAAATGATCCCAAGTACTAAGATAAGGATCCCAACATCTAATCCATGAATGGAAACTAGCTGGCAATTCAAGTAAACTTCTCACCTGAGTAATGTGAACAATACCAACTGACTTCATGCGCCTATCTACAATCTTTGAATCCGGAGTGTGAATGCTAGACATACTCATATCATCATTATGTGACTCCACTGTAAAAGAAAACTGAGTCCCTACTATACGTGCTAACTCTTGAACTGAAATCACCTCAAGAAAAAGCTTGTCCACGTGTCTCTCAGAATCCTAGAGAGCCAACCGAGTACACACCAAGGAATTTCAAGTATCCTCTAGCTCATGAAAAAGCTAGTCAACCGCCTTCTCCTCCTTCTTCACTGCATCTTCCTCGATCTGTTGTAAGTCGTCACAAGAAGAACCTGTTGTGACTCCTTTCTATCTCTCCTATATCTCATGTGAAGAAGCATCCAACTATGCTTGATACTCATTTTTTGCAAAGTCCTGAATGCTCACTTTCTGATCAACTGTACTATCCTCAAACATGATAGTATCCTCAACTACTGTAACTTCATCTAGCCCAACTGTACTGGAATCACTATCTGTGTCAATCGCACAATCTGGTGTCCCTGTGATATCACCTTCTGGCTCAACCTGCACAATGTTTGTAACCCCTTCTACCTGTGAAGATGATGCAAATAAACCATTACTTGAAGATGTGCTAATGTCTCCCTGTATTGAATCAGCATGTCTGTTAAACTCCTCATACAAATTTTTGCCTGTCATAGGGAAGGTATGATCCTTAGGCCTATTAAAACGTTCAATCAGTCTCTCTTTAAACTCCACATAGGAGGTAATGTGTGCATGACCCATAGTGACCATACCATGATGCCACCACTTGTGTGCTAACCCATCCAGGTGAATTGCTGCATACTTAATAGCTTCTTCCTCAGACATAGGGTTCATTTGAAAATATGTGTCAAGCTTTTGAACCCAAGCTCTTGTTGTAGACTTCCCCGAGCCATCATAATATGGTAACTGAAGTTTCCCTACTTTCTTCCATAGCTCATAGCTCTAGTTCTTATCATGTCCACGTGGCATATGCTTCATTCGCAAATCTATATACTCCTTAAAGGTAATTACAGCTATAAAATTTGGACCTCCAGCTTCCCAATCTCTCCTCAACTAGTCCTGTATATCAGTGATCTGGAGCTCTGGTACGAGCTGCTCTAGAGCTCTAGGAGGAAATGTTGGAACCATGGGCCTCGAACTCACTATCCTAGTTTGCTGGGGTGCATGACTGAAATTGTTCTCAACTTGTTCGCCTCCATTATGTGCCCCATCCTGATTATTACCATTCTGATTATTTCCTCCAACCACATTAGCATTCAACCCCATTTGACGAGCCATCACCTACATCATAAGCTCAAATCTATGACTCTGTTCCTGTGCTCTTTGCTCTGCTGATCGCTGTCCCTATGCTAAGGTGTCTAATAATTGTAAGAATCTTTCCTTTCCTTGATCTGGATCGGCATTCATTTTGTCAAACATTTTTCTCTCTCTAGCTAATCCAAATTCCCTATAAGACCTCCACAAGATGGCAGGACTTATAGCTTTGATACCACTGTAATGACCCCAACAGGTTACAACTTCTTCAAACACCAAAAATAGTTATACTTTAGTTGTTTGACATTTTGTCAAACACTTTGCAAGCAAGCTCTGATACCACTGTAATGACCCTCCTCAAATCTGCCCTCAAAAATGTTGATGAAAGCTCAAGGAATTTCATCAAACAATTCACATGCAAGGGACGTATGACTGATATAGTATTTCAGCTAGCTTCAAATGACTTTTTTTTCAATTTGCATTAATGAGAATCTTGTGCTAGAAGACTACAATGGACTACACAATGACCTAACATGAGTGTGCTACTAATTTTGACAATATTTAGTGCATATATATGATCTAAGCATGAGAAATGAACACCTACAGCCAACTGGCATTTTTACAAACAGTTCGTATGCAAACTAACTAGCTGATAAATAATGATATTAAATTTTTTAAATGGCACCAGCAACTATTATTTTCTTAATTGCAATGAAAATTACAATGCTCATGAAATATGGCCAAGACTTTGGCATTTACATGGATTACAAAATGATAATGCTGGTATAATGCACACTTACAACTGAAAGCTTATAAGACCCTAAAAAATAATACTAACAAAGAACCTGGTTATAGATGGCTATAATAATTTTCTTCTATGCTGGCCCTTCTACTTTGCTTTTTTCGAGCTGCTTTTTCGGCCTGCTTTTTTGATTCCTCTTTTTTCGCTTGCTTTTTCGATTCTTCTTTTTTCGCCTGCTTTTTCAGTTCCACTTTTTTTGCTTTCTTTTTCGATTCCACTTTTTCTGCTTGCTTTTTCGGACTGCTTTTTCGTTTCTGCTTTTTCAAATTGCTACCCTGTTGAATCTCAAGACCATATCTTTCAATGGCATCAAGATTTTCTTCTTGAAGGAATTTCGTCCTTCAAAATATTGAGACATAACCTCTAGAAAATTCTCCAATTTCTTTGATATTTCCAACCATCCTAAAAAGAAGCTCTTCCCTTTCTTTTATAGTGTTCTCACAAGAGCTCCATCCTTCGTTTTCTCAATGTGGGATAAAACATAACTCCCTTTATGTAACTTATGTCTCCAATGTGTTATAAAATAAAAGGGACTCTTTTAATTTAAATATTTCCCACAAACTATCTAGTCTATGTATTAATAAAGTTAAATATTTAAATTTAACTTTATAAAATAGCTTTAGCAATGCAAAACAAATCTTATCAATGATAAACAAGTCTTCTTGCCGATTTTAAACAATTACCATCGACATACCGCTGCCACTGGATGTCCACCCATGCCCAAGATGACTTACTATAAATAGTAAGTATGCCCAAAGTTGCCTCAAAACCCCTTAGAAAGACTTGCAACTGAAACTATCTAGGCCAAATGGTCTCTATGCCCTTTTGATGTCCTAGTTAGCCTACGGGACCGTGGGAAAATAGGCTAACGACAACATCATGCTATGAATGCTAAAAAGGGGACATTACACTACATTCCCAATGGTGGGATTGGAATAATACTATTTGGTTCAAAAGCTATGAGTGTAAATGTGCAGGAGAGATCTATGGAATAGATTTATGAAGTTTTTGACAAAATACCTCTAAATTTGAATTTGTGATTTGGAACTCCTTACATATGGATAGTGTTAATGTGTCAAATTTTTCATTGTGCTAAGAGGAGCAACTAGTGATTAGTTGTCTTAGAGATAGGTCTTGCTTGTGATTGGGATTTCCTTATTTTGGTTGGGTTGTGATAACCTTAAACCATTCATTTGAACACTTGTGATAGGTGTTCTTGCACATTGACATAGAGAAGATACTTTTGTTGTGCATTCCTTTAGTGAAAAGGGTTCGGGGAACCCTTGTTTAGTCCCACTCCATCTTCCATTACATTAAGTGGTATCAGAGCTATGGCTCTTGCTAAAGATAAATAGGAAAATTTTGTTTTGGAGGTCATCATGGTTACATTTCCAAGACGACTTGAAAAAATTTGAAGTCAAGGAGTATGGTGCAGGAGCACCTTTGTCAAGGAGAAACTTTGTTAATAATTCAAATCTTCGCTAGGCCTATAGGTCTATTTTGAATGTAAATGTGGCAATTAGATCCATCCCAATGAATTTTTATAAATGTGTAATGACAAATGAAGTCCTAGGTTAATAGGTGTTTGCATAAATGTCAAAAATGCACAAGTTGCATAAAAGTTATAAAGCAAAGTTCTAAAATTACATTAAAAGTTGTAAAAGGGATGATTATGAAAGGTAGTTGATGGGTCACAACTACCAATTACTCTCTAGATACCAATGTATGGTTGAACCAATTAAGAGCAGAAGGAAGGATAATTTATGTTTTGAACAAGTTTGGAGCATTTTCAAGTTCTTCTTTTGACTGAATTTCTAGTTTCCTTCTTATTTCCAGGTCTTGTACAGCCATGTATAGCTTGGAAACAATGTAAAAATGATATAATTTGATGGTGTAGTGAATAATATTCCTTTTGGCTTTGGTTTGGTTCATTTTTATTAAGATTTGAACAAGTTATGGTCATTTTAGTGAAAGTTGTTGTTTGCACATTTGGTACTTCCTAATAATAGTCATGTTGAAACAAATGTTATGAACACATATTGATGAATAAGATACTCTAATTGGATTAGTTGGAAAGATATGTGAATCTAATTTCTTTCCCCTTTTGTTAGAGTTTTTTTCATTAATATTTGCGAAAGACATGAACATTTTGGTGAAACTAGGTTTTCAAATATTATCAATGGAAGAGAAGGCATTGATTTGGTACTATAGAACGTTTATGAATTGTAAAATTAAATGGTTTATATATTTGGAAACTAGATTCACATTTGGCTCATTTCCATTTTGTTTGGAGTTATTTGTATTTTTTTTTACAAAGCTAGGCAATGCCCTAGATGGGTAATGGTAAAATGGTGCTTGTTTCGGGATAGTAGAAATGGTACTTAGTATAGAGACCTTAATTATTTATTTAACTATTGAAACTTCCTAATTCTTGGATATTTTTTAGAAAACCTAATTATCTACATTCCCAATGGTGGGATTGGAATAATACTATTTGGTTCAAAATATATAAGTGCAAATGTGCAGGATAGATCTATGGAACAGATTTGTAAAGTGTTTGACAAAATGCCTCTAAATTTGAATTTGTGATTTGGAACTCCTTTACATATGGATATAGTTAATGTGTCAAACTTGTCATTGTGCTAAGAGGAGCAACTAGTCATTAGTTGTCTTGGAGATAGGTCTTCCTTGTGATTGGGATTTCCTTATTTCGATTGGGTTGTGATAACCTTAAACCATTCATTTGAACACTTGTGATAGGTGTTCTTGCACATTGACATAGAGAAGACACTTTTGTTGTTCATTCCTTTAGTGAAGAGGATTTGGAGAACCCTTGTTTAGTCCCACTCCATCTTTTGTTGCATCAATTGGGTTAGGGGTGCCATCACCTAAAAAATATGACTCCAGCTTTTCAGGAAATGGTTCTTAGAGAGGAAGTTGGTTGCACCCCATGGGAATGTTTGGAAATTTGATTTGGGAAAATTAGTGGTCCCTAGTGTTTTCATGGATTAAGAACTCCTTGCTACCATAGCCAAGAATTCTGACTCCATAACCAAGATAGTAAGGAGATTGGATGGGGAAGCTCTGATAATGATTAATGCTAAAGAAATCTAAGAGGCTTTTGGTCTTGAGCCATTATCAGATTATCATTAACTCATTGACTTTAAGGGCTTGGAGAAAGAATATTCGTCCAAGAAAGATCAAGTTAGGCAAGGTGCATTGAGAGAACACCATGCCACAATCGAGAACTTGACTTTTGTTATAGCCTCAACTAAAGAACCTTTTAAAAATGAAATTTTCATTACTAGAGCTATAGATATATACATGACCTTGTGTAGGGATTTTAGTGGAGATGAACAAAATGTTATGCCAATAAAATTCATGTATATGATGACACAAATCTCTTCTTTTGGTGTGCACATCATTTTTGATTTTACATCTTACATAGTAGAAGAGATACACATAGGATTAAATGGGAGTACGAAGGGAAGGGTGGAACATACATTTGGCCATTACTCATTATTGATGCACATGTTCCTATTTAAAGGGGTTAAATATTCTGAAAAGGAAATGGTCTTGAACCAGTAGAATGTTAACAAATATCAATTTCAACAATTTACGATCTTTTATGTTATGCTTCTAGATGAGATTGTGTGAGATTTTTGTCATCAATATTTTAGATCATACTCTAGATGAGCCTAGAAATAGTTTTGACAAGTAAGTTGCAGATCGAACAGTTTTATGAAAATTGGATATGTTATCTTGAAAGATCCTTCATTCACTTTTGTTGGTGCACTTAGGTAGCGGGTCTAGTTGTCCTTATCGCCCTTTAATGGGTCAGAACCTTCTAGCAAAGGTTCAAGGTCTCATAACATGGGTTTGTACTCTAATATTGACTATTGTACTATTTTACAGAACTGAGAAAATCATGAGCGGGTCGACATTGAGATTCTTTCCAAACGTACACAATCAGTACGAATCCTTTGTTTAATAAAACGAGTAGAATGTTTGTCCCATTTCATAACAAGAAAACGCATAGGAATGGAACCAGTGGATATTACTTAATGAGACCCACATTTTATTGTTTCCTCCGATAAGTATGATGTCAACCTCTGCACAAACGACAATTCTTTTAAAGTTTCCATGTAAATCCTCCGTTCTGCCATCTGATTTTCACAAATCACTGTTCAATGTTGTTTTATTCAATGTTTTCATGAATTAATTTACTGTTCAACATTGTCTTTTATTGAAGGTTTTCGATATTGTTTTATTAAATGATTGCCATTTATTCTGGACAAGTATAGAACACGAAGAAAGGAAGAAATTCATTATCGTCTGCATTTGCCTGGTCCGAGGCCACAACCTACATCAAATGGCACAGAAATTCTCCAGTTTTCACTCCCACTGTAATATCAGTTTAGGTGAATGACTTGGGATTAGCAATTCATGAACATGACTCAGACAGTAATGGAAAGTCATAATTTTTTTTTGTTTTTGTTTTATTTTAAATATAATGCTTCACAAATATAACAATATATTTAAGAATAACTTCATTGGCGTTGGTTAAAATAACTGTCAACATTAAATCTTGAATTATATCGCTCAATTGCACACATTAATTTTATTACAGCGTTAAAATACTCTCCTAAAAAGTATATATATATTTATTGCTGCTAGTTAATTCTAGAAAATTTAAAATTTAAGTTTAAAATGAATATCTTTATGGTGTTAGACGTGTATTAGATGGTTTGAAAAGTGTTGTTACAAAATGAATAAGAAATTATATTTTAACATTGTTTTTGGGTTTTTCAGCCTTAGTGTGAAGTCTTCTTTAGCAACTGTGTTTGGGTTCTGAAGAAGAAGAGAGGAGAGGGAAAAAATGTAGAGATGGGTGACGACTTGATGTGTATTGAGCCAGCTATGATTGAGGAAAATGCGAGAAAGCCCTTGGTCAAGTATTTGCTAAAGGAAGGTGGACTTGTCTCATTTATGGAGGCGCTTAATGGACACGACAAACATTGCTCCATGCAATTTGTCAACTCCTGGGAGGACCGTAGAGTAATGATAAATGGTATCTTGTTCCTTATCTCTAAGGAAGTGACTCCTCTGGCGATGGGTTTGGCCATGAAGGGTAGGAAGTGGTAGAAGGTGACTAGGGTGGCTAATGAAGTGAGCTTGCATTGCTTCTTTGTGGATGGAGAGGAACCTATTCGACACAGAGGTGGTTTCATGAGGGAGAAGCTTCGCGAACCATGGAACAAGGTTTGTTTGGTTTTGATGAAGTGCTTAACCTTGGAAGGAAGGTATGGAGTCTGTTACTACTACCACTTTCCTCTCCTTAATCATTTCCGCCACCAAGATTTTATTTCTATTCCATTTTTTATGTTGCATGATGATGCAGGAGCATCTTGCATGGAAAAAAAAAAAATTTGAAAAAAAAAAAAAAAAAAAAAAAAAAAAATTTTTTGGAGGAGAGAGAAAGTGACGAAAATTAGAGGAGAAATAATAAAAAATAAAAAGGAGAAAAGAAAAGAAAAGAGGATTTTTATTTTCGAGGTGCATAGGTGGCATAAATAGAAAAAAAAAAAAAATAGTTGTCATTACATTAATCGAGGTGTGTAGGTGGCATCTTAGAAGCTTGTGGAAAGTTTCTTAAATCTTGCATTTAATATTTGTTGTGATCCATAAAGGAAATGTAATTTTCTAATTGGGCCACATGGTGGTGCTTAGTTGTAATTCTAGAAGGTTATGGAAGTTTTAGAAGGTTGTGGATATTGTGTAGGAGGAATTCTAGAAGGTTGTGGATAAGTCATGCATAGGGTGGTAAGTGCCTATTTAAGCAAGGCATATGAGCATTTCTAATCAAGCTCAAGGGGGAAGCTTGAGGAGTGCAAGCTCAAGGAGAAGCTCGAGGAGTGGAAGCTCAAGGAGAAGCTTAATATCATCTTGTGGGTGTTGTAAGGATTTTTCAAGTATAATAAAATTATTTGTGAAAAATTTTTTTCCTTGGTCTCTATATTGTTGCATTCTTGGTTGTGAGTTGTTAGAGTGGTGTGGCCCTCTATCAAGTGGTATCAGAGTCATACCTTCATCACATGAGCTAGAGGATTTTGTTATGGATATGAAAGAAAAAAGAGAAAGGGGGTACATTTCACCATTTTACACCAATGTTTAATATTTAAGTTGTGTCAATTCCACCTTGCCCTAGTCCCCCTAGGATTGTGGAAGTTGACATCCCTGCCCATCTAAAACCCCAGCCCCAAATTGTCCCCCTTAGGATCATGGGGCCTAGTGCCCCACCTACAACCTTCACCTAGTGGTCCCCTATGAAGCCCAACCCCACGGGGGAAAGAGGGAAAAATGATAAAGGAAAAGAGAATGAGGTTGAGGAGTGGGAGGAGGAGGGGAGAGGGGGTAGGCAGAGGTTGGGGAGGTTAGAAAAATCTAATGCTAAGAGGAAATTGAAAGCAGGGGCATCGTAGGAGGAGGTGACAGATTTAGAGGATTCGAGCCACCCCAAACGGAGGATGAAAGAAAAGGTTGCAAATTTTGGGGTGAGAGGAATGAAGGAGGAGGAAGAGGAGATTTTAGACTCCTCCAAGTTGGTTTTAGGTGAAGGAAGAAAGAAGAATAAGGATGTGTTGCATGTTTCGGCAACCATTGAATTGGGGTGTGTGGACTTAATGAGGGATCAGTTCCTTGAAATGGTGGATAGGGTGCCCTCCCCCGTTATGATCTCCTCTCCTATCAAGACTTTTTTGAAAAATGTTACTAACCCCCTGATTGTGTAGGAAGCTACTAAGACACAAACTGATGGCTGCCCTGGCGAGATGCAAATGGCTGGTAGTGAGGTGTGGGAGAGAATCCAAGCACTAGAAGAGAGAATGTGCCTACTCACTAAGTTCATAGATAAAGTGATACATGTGGCTGCCACCATGTTGAACCTGATCAAGGACATGGAGGGAGACCTGCCTAAGGAGGATTCAAAGATGCTATTTGACTTCCTTGTAGAAGGTTGGGCAAACATCCTCCTATGGAGGAAGGAGGCCAAGAAATCTTAAGGGTTCCCTTTGTTTTATTATTATGTTGTTTATCTCTATGTTGCTGGACTTGAATGGTTGTAAGGCTACTAAGCCTTTGTTTATATTTTACTATAGTTTCTTTAGTTTTAAAATAGGCAATATGTTTAACCCTACTAATACTTTACTAATTATGGCTCCAAACCCTGTTTTTGTCTTACTTAGTGGTTAGGGTTAGTTTTGTTTAATTGTAATTTGTTGGTAGTTGACTAGTTTGTCTATTATGGGCCAGACCCCTAGTTTTGGCTGCTTTTAATTCAAAAACATTGTTTTCACTAAGTTTGAACTACACCATAAATACATCTCTATTTAATTCATAATTTCAAACATAAACTAAATAAAATATATAAATATATCATCAAATTACAATTTAATGCATTCATAATACTTGGATAAATATGACAATTCTTGAATTTTAATTTAATTTAATGTTTATATCATAATGATTACAATGAACTAATCTAAATCATTTTCTTTAATATTTTATTGTATTGTATTTACTTCAACCATTAGTGAATTAATGTATAATCTATTGACCAATTCTAATGATTCTTTTTTACATTAATCATAATATTTTACTCTAAATAATGCATAGTAAAAAATAAAAATATTTATATCACAAAATACACACATCTCATCCTTAAATATTAAATCAACATATTAATTTGGCTAAAATATAATAATATATCTTAATAGTATTTAATATTTCTATTTTTCTAATGATGTTATTACTTCTAATTACTTTTATCTTCTACTATGCAACTTTATTTTATATATGATATTAAATAATTTACTATAAATAATATAAGGTAAAAAAAATTATTTATTTCACAAAATACATATCAAATGCATATTATTTTAAGTTATATTAGATTATTTTATAATAAATTATATAATACTAAAATTATATTATACATAAAAAATATTTAATTAGTTAATTAATATATTTATTTCTTTATTTAGTAATCAATTTAATAATATTTAGAAAAATTATATTTTTAAGGACTAATTAAAAAAATTGTGTATTATGCAATCAGAAATGAATTTAGTTACAATAATATATTTAAGAAGTGCATGTTGTTGAATTGATATTTTTCTTTATAATAAAAATAAATCTTTATTGATTAATCTCAATTCATAAAACAACTAAGAGAAATTTGGAATTTCTAAATTTATCATTTGTTTCAAAAATAAATAAATAAATAAAGTAGTCATAAAAAATTCACAATGTTGTATATAAAACATATATTATTATTTACATTTACTATATTTTAATTATTAAACATACAGCTTTACATTTTTAAATACATCATACTTACATAACTTCTAAGAAATAATATATGATAATTTTCTAAAGTTACCTTCTTCTTTTTCATAACATGCATATTAAAGTAATAATATATTTTAAGGAAACAAAAAAATTAAATTTTTGTTGTGATTGCTACAAAATTAATTCTAACAATTTATACAGTTACCTATTGTGGTGTCCACAACACACGTCCCATTCCTTACTAGGAATGGGGACCCCCTACTTTTTTTGACTCCCAAACTCACAGTTCGAGAGTCGGGAGAAGAAATTAGTAGTAGTGTTAGAAATATTAGTCTTAAAAAAAAATTAAATTAAATCCTAATGCATAGGTGTGTGCGCGTGCGCGAGCAGAATGCACGTCGAGCACCTCGCCTAGCGCGAGGGAGGGTTATAAAACCCCCCACTCACCCCCTTTTTTAAAACACATCACATTTTTTTTGGCGATAAAAATGTAAGTGCCTATGCATTACCACTCAACCCTCAGCAGTATTGGAACATCCACCACGCACCATTCTGAACCCGCATGGTGGCGCTATTTGCAACCCTCATTGGCAGCGATGCTGTGCTTCCGCATATTGCGCCCATGGGCTCTGATCCCCTCCACCGCGCGGTGCTTCAATTCATTTTTTTTCATTGAGATATACCCATGTCTGTGGTTCTTTGTGCCACTATGCACAACATTCATCCCCATGCGTGCCCTCTAGCAGCGCTGCGCACCACAACGCCATCAAAACCCACATGCGCGACACTTCGCGTGTGCGTGCGCCTCCTCCATTGCTTGCCTTTCGTGTGCTTGCACACTCCTTTTGCTTCCAGAACCCACTCCCGCCACCACTTCCTGCATGTAATGCTTCGTGCGCCCACGTGCCAGCTAAACCGCGCTCATGCAAAACCTTAATCGGTGCCACCATTCTCGCACGCACGTGTCCTACTATCACCACGTGCGCTCACCTAGTGTCGTGCACCCGCATGCACGCATTCGCATCAAACCCTAATCGCACCTTCGACGTGCTTCTCACACCCGTAGCGCATTCATGCACTTTTAAAATTTAAAAAAAATAGAAAACTAAAAATAAAAAATAATAAAATACCTAAAGGGGACATTTTTTTTTCCTTTATGCATATTTTAGTTTAATAGTTTTTACTTCTTATCTTTCGACTAATAAACATTTTCCTCATTGTGTGCAGGTGATTAAATGGCGTCCACATCTGGAGTAGCACCCAAATTGATAGTCTTCAAGTTCCAAGGCATACCATCCAAATCAAGATTTCATGATGATTATGCTGAGATCCGAGATACTAATTTAGGGCACACTGACTTAGGGGAATTCCTAAAAACCTATAATAAACCAACCAAGAGATCAGATCTAGTATCCTCCTTGATACGTTTCGGGTTGGTGAACGCAACATCACATCCCATATCAGTGCAATCAGCAGAACTAGTAATGACATTGGCACAACATTTTGTTTCTGATGAGAGTGGTGAAAAGTGTGACAGGAGAAGTCGTCCTTGATCTTCGACCTGAAAACCTTGAGAGAGTCTTCCATCTCCTGAGAGCAGATCAATTCATTAGGCTCTCCTACGAATCAACAGAGAGATGGTATAGTGAACATATGAAGTAGGCGACAGATATTATACAATCATCTTATCTCATTGAGAGACCTCCTCAAGGAAGCATAACGAGCAAAGTGGATATGACTCGGGGATATATGAAGGAGGATGTTGGTTACTCCATCATCTTTTTGAGAAATCATGGGTTTATCTGTAGTAGGTCACCTCAATACCTTCATGATCAACTTTATTGAGACCATCAAAATATCAAAGATACCATTGGACTGGGCCACTACACTAAGTGAAAACTTGTGTGAGTAATTGAGGACGATGAAGGACAAGAAGAAGTTTTATACGATGTCTTACATAGTATACCTGCTTGCAGCAAGGGCAACAAGCAAGATCCCAATGCCTGACCTTATATAGTCTACCCTCAACTGGTGAAGAAGAAACTATCTACTCAAAGTAAGGAATATAGAATCATGAATGATGCGTTCGTTTTTGCAACCATTCAATTCATTGAAGGAGATTATGGAAAGAGGCTATTTGATGAAGCAAAAGCACAAATAACAACTCTTGGGGCCTATTTCATTCAGTTTAAGATGTTTATGTACCTATGGGTAGGTGGTGCCACTATCAACCCCAAGAAACTCCCCAGATATTCGAGTGATAAGCTGGTGCTATTGGAGATTTCCCAGTAGATTGAATCTACATATGAAAGGGTGAAGAGACAAAGAAGACCTTGTTGGACATGGCCTCTTGTCATTGGACCATACTAGGTAAAGAGGAAGCAAGACATTCTAACTTTCAAATGGGAATAGGAGAATTATCCCCTTGAGGAGTATAATTCCCCTAGGATACATTTTGATAATGTCGAGAAAGTAGAGAGTATGGCAAGTAAAGAGTTTCATCATGTAGATGCTATTGAAGATCATTGGATGAATGCAACAAATGACTATGATATCCGCATACTAGATTATTGTAGGATGAGTTTGTATTTGGTAGAGTAGACCCTCAATCTCAATATTCTAGAGGAAATAAGGCAACAAGATTTTAAGGAGCTATTGGATCCCCTGTTCAACTTAGACAAAATCAGAGAACGACCCATTATGAATGCGAAAGTTGACAAGGAGGAGGGTGATGATATTAATCATCAAGCAAGAAATGTGGTCAGAATGAAGAAGGAATGGATCAAGTAGCCTTTTCCACTTGATCCCATACCTGACACTATAGTCTTCCATGCTTAAGCCTGCCCTGAGAAAGGTAGAGGAAGGAAAGTTACAGTTCCTACTTTTGCGCTCCAATCTCCCATCAGGCCAGAGATAGTATACCAACTTGACCACCCGGTTGGATACTATCATCCTCCAGAGAGAACAAGAAAGAATAAAAGGAAGAGGACTTCCCCACAAAGAATTCAAGAAGAATAGGGTGAAGTGCAAGCACCTTCCCATCAGCAACAAGAAGAGGTACAAGGATCTGAGGATATCAAAGCTACTCAAGTCCAGGATAATCCTCCACTGCCTCCCTTTGTTCCTACCCAATCAGAAGAGGAAGAGAGTTAGCAAGTTTCTATCCCTCTGGTGCAAGAAGAATAAGCTTCCCCTTCTACCTCTATAAAACAAAAGAAGATTTAGATTTGAATGAAGAAAAGGCAAAGGGTGACTAAGAGAATGTTGACTTTTCTTTTTGTTCTTGAAACCATCCCAGAAGAAGAAGAGGAAGAAGAGGAGAGAGATGAAGAGGAAGAAGTGCCCATACAAAGAAGAACCTAGCTAGCTAGATCCATGGAGGAAGAAAGGAGAAGGAGTGCCTCGAGCATATCACCATCCACTCAGGCAATACCCTTACAAGTCTCTTCTTTGGAAGATGAAGTGCAATAGTGGGTAGATGAGCAAAGCGAAGAAGGTGATGATGTATTTAAAATGTTCAATTTTGACTTCATGCCTGTGGGAACAATGTTAATGGATGGCAAGATTAGGTGTACTCCTATGAGCCAATCTCAATAGAAAGGCTAGCTGCAGATACCACCAGGCACACAAGCTCTCGATCCTACTCACCCATCTTCATGACAAGCTATGGTGGTAGATAAAGGTTCGGTTACTCCCCTGCTTCCTAGATCAGAAGAAAAAGTTCAGAAGGAACTGTCGCAAGAGGAGCAACCAGAACAAAGGGCAACTGATGAAGCATCAAAGGAGGGACAAATAGCCGAATATTCTCAATCACCTCCCCAAGACACTGAGGTGCAAGCTATTGGGTCCATCGAGACCGAGCAAACAGAAGGAGAGCCCTCATAGATAGAAATAACTCTGAGGAGGAGTGATAAGGGGAAGAAAGTTGCAAAACATACTCCCTCATCTTCAATAAGAAGACGTCTAGCTAAACACACTCCAAGGTGGCTACAAATGGAAGTGATAAGAAGCTCCAGACCTAGATTCCAAGCCTCAGACGAAGACATTTATGAGATTGCAAAAATTTTGAATAAACCTGAGCCCTCCGCACATGAGGCAATACCATTGGCATTTGTTACAAGTACACAAAATAGCCTAGAGTTGTTTGCACAGGTAGCTATTCCTCTTGGAGATATAGATATAGAAAGCCTTGGTCCCAAGGATTATGAATTGAAAAATGTCATGTTGGGAAAACCCACACAAGATGCATCTTGATTAATGGTGACCATGGGAATTAAGGAAATCATGAAGAACATGGGAGAGGATGAGATGGAAACCCAAGCACTTCGAAAGCAGGTTGAGATCCTAAAGTGATATTTGGCCGAAGTCATTGGTCCTCTTGATCCTGAGTGCCTGATGCAGGAGCATCCAGAGGTATAAGGGCAATCCTGTGTCACCCAAAAAAATGTACTTAGACTTAGTTTCTGTTTCATCTGTTTTCATTTTTGGATACCCATTTGGGTCAAATAAAGGTCCCAACTCTCATAGTTCCACTATCAATGCTCTAGGATAGAGTATTTGAACACCTTGGGATAAGTGTAAATGCCAAAAAAATAGGAGTATGTAATTGAGCAATCATTTTGGTGAACTAGGAGGTGTAAATTGGCTAGATGAATGTAATTGCAATTTAGAGCATTCCAGAAAAGAATCAGGTCAAAAGGCCCCACGGTTTGAAAGTTATCGCAGTTTTTCGATTTTTGGAGACCTCCTAAGAATGCTTCAAAGTTAGGTTAGGGGCATTAAATGACCTCAAAAAGGGCCAAAAAATGAGGGACGAGCAAAGCTGGTCTATAGGGCTATAGAGCGCTTCGAGAGCTTTCCGAAAATGTAAACGGTTCGTCAATCGGAGCTACGGTTCAAAAGTTATGCCTCCCAGAAGTTCGGTTATCATTTTTGGATTCTTCTAGATTTGTACCAACTTCTAACACAGCTTTTGGAGCCTTCTACTTGGTCGATGGATGCCTACTAGCACTTTCTAGAATGTACTCCTAGTCCTTAACCCTCCGGGGTCTATTTAAGGACATTTTTGGCATTATAAAAGGTAGTTCAGAGTGGAAATTGAGAGGAGGTACCAAAAGGAGAAATTATCTCCAGTTTTGTGCTATTGTAAGCCCTTAAGGCATGTTTTGAAGTCTATTTTCTCTGTACTGAATGTACTAGCTTATTTTCACAGTTAATACAATTTCCCTTTCCCTGTTGTGTCCATTTTGTGCTTGGGTTGTGTCCCCATTAGTGCCCTGAGGAGACCTTGAATACTATTCTTAGCGAAGGGGGAACAGTCCATATGAATCCATTTTTGAGAGCCTGTTAGCAATGGCGGGAGAGTTTTGAGGAAAAAGGAATCATGATTATCACAACAAACCTAAAGATGTTGCACACTACACAAGAAATGTGAATAAAATGGTGGCAATTTTGAAGTAGGACTTTAGCATTATTGATGAAGTATAGGCATGGAGCAAAGATTTACAAACTCTACAAGCCATAAAGGGACAAAGGTACCAAGTTTTGATTGATGTATATATGGGAGATGAATTAGATATGATTGATGACTAGATAGAAAAGGTAGTAGATAGTAATAAAGTAATGAAAACATTACATGATGAAATTCATCTGCTCAATGATTAGGCCAAAGAGAAAATTTTGGAAGCAAAGAGACATTATAGTGATGCTTGTTTGGATATTTTTGAAGATGAGGAATGTGAGAGATTGCTACCTATAGATACAATAGTGGAGAATTTTAAGAAGATTTTTGTGGAAGTTGATGATGAGGAGGACATCTGATAGGCCTTCAAAACTGAGGAAGCATTGTTAGAATTGGATACCAAACTTGGGGATTTTGCTGATAATCGAATTGAGGTATACAATTACAGACAAAATGTCAAGGACAAATATGAGGCTTTGGATTTGCTAGATGCAGCCAAAATCACTGAGATTATAGAGAAATTCAAGGGCAAACATCCAAACATACCTTTGGGATGAAGAAGAACAAAACCTAGATGCCAGAATTTTAGTTTTGACACTTAGTGAAAATTTGAGATTTTGACCCTGTCAAGCTCCATAGGTCCATAGCTATGCAGGTTTGCAGGTCCGTAGCTTTGCAGCTCCACAATTCTAGAGGTGTACCGACAGTTAACTGGTAGTTCCAAAAATAGAGCTTTTCATGCATCAAAAACACATTCTGATGGCAGTTTAACTCCGACTAATGCCTTGTGAAGGATTAGCTTTTAATTTTGGCATCTCCATACACTTCCACTTCGACTTGGAGCTTTCACATGCTTTTCTCTCATAATTTCTCTATTTTTTGACATGTAAAAGCTCATGCATCCGATTAATGAATATAAAATGGATGGAGTCCTACTAAGCACCAGTTACATAGGTAGTTTGTATATAATTAATTTTTTTTATTAGTTTAAAAGCATCCTATTGCATGAAGATATCTCTCACTCTGAACACAATTTGAGGAGACAATTTCTTATAAATACCCTATTGTAATATGTAAAGAGGGCCGCCGTTATCATACAATAAAATTATGCTTTTGGTGCTAGCATTTGGAGTGTAGTTATTCTTGCCTGAATGTGTCATTATTTTGTGAATTTTATTCATGAGATTGTGATTGAGCCAAAGGTTTATTGCATTGTTTCTAGATATGTGATCTTTTAGTTTTGGTGTTTGCTATAGATATATGAATTCCATCGATGTAACAAGCTTGAGAAGAGATCACCCGATTGTGTCTACATAGCTTTTTGTCTCGCATGAGCACACTTTTCGTGGCCTTGTGATTTGATGAAGAGTGAAACATCATTCGGTTTGTTAAAGATTCTCACCAATGATTGCATCGGTGGATTCTAGGAAGTGTTGCTCCTGTTTTCATTGGTTTTCTACCAATTTCTTCAAATGTTTAACTCCCAGCATGTTGTGTCCTGTAGTTTATGTCCGTTTAGGAATTTCAATTTCAAAGTCATTTGATTTCATCTTATTTTCTTTCAGTTTCGTTATTTTCTTTGCTAACCTCTTATTAGAGTAGGACCTCATAGTAGCTACATTATTAGAGTTGCATACATTGGAAAACATAAAAATACAAAAATATTGTTTTGTTGGTGTGATATTTTGAGACAGTGAATAGATTTTACTTCAATTCTAAGATAAAAGAGTTTTTAGAACTAGCAAAGGCCTCCTTGTGAACACTCACATTTATCTTCTACTGAGCAAATTTTGGTATGTCGCAAGACAAATACTGAACCTTGGAGTGGATCCTTAAAAAGATTTTCTTTTCAAGAGAGGAATTACGCAATGGATTCCTATCGTTGACCTCATGCAAAATGAATGCCCAACATTACCTTAAAATTATACTTCATTCATTAGCTTAGCACAGATAAATGATATTTTAAAATAATTCAAATGTAGATTTTTTTTGTACTTCTAAATTGATCTTTTACAAAACAATTCAAGGGTATACTATTTTCTCTACTTAATTAATCTATCAAATTTGGTTGGATATTTACAAAACTAAATTTATATATATATTCAAGGATACATTATCTCTTTGGGTTCAAGCTTGATTTTCCAATGCAAGAGTACTAAAATGATGTTTGGTCCTTTCCATTTAAAGGGTTGTTCATTTTCTAAATAAAGGGTACTCAAAAAGATGTGTTGTCCTTTCAAATTAAAGGATTGGTTCATTAGTAGTTTTCAAAGTTGCTCAAAATATCACAATATCAAGTCAATCTCTAGTTAGCTGGTTTGTCTTCAATTATCAACACACAATAACTTGTATCTTAAATGTTTCCCATAATCATCTCTTAACATTTGTCCCAACTTAATCCTCAAATTTATTAGAAGAAATGACCCCCTTTATAAATAT